>QLTV01002471.1:906389-936059 GCA_003457575.1 Thermophis baileyi
TTCATAAAATTATCTGCCACAATGTCCTACCTGTCAATGACTACTTCACCTTCCACCACACCAATCCACGAGCACACAATAGATACAAACTTCATGTAAACCGCTCCAAACTCGACTGCAGAAAACATGACGTCAGCAACAGAGTGATTAATGCCTAGAATTCACTACCTGACTCTGTGGTTTCTTCCCCAAACCCAAAAAACTTTAACCTTAGACTGTCTACTGTCGACCTCACCCCATTCCTAAGAGGTCTGTAAGGGGCATGCATAAGCGCACCAGCGTGCCGACCGTCCCTGTCCTACTGTCCTATTGTCCTCATCTATCTGTATTCACCTTGATTATGTTTATGTTTATACCTATACCTGCTATCTTGTACATGTTTGACAAATAAATAAATAAATAAATAAATATTTCCAGGCTGAGGAAACTCATGCACTATCATCCTTTCAAGATAGGCCAGGATAAGAAATAGACAGTGGGATAGTACTTTATTGCTGCCATGTATAATAACAGAATTTTAAAAGCCTGACAAAGACTTTCTTTGTCTCATCTTACACTAAACAAAATCAAGGTGAGGTTATTTTGAGCTTCTTTCTCTCATTTGCCTCAGTCTTTGGACTTCGAATCACTTCTCCAAGTCCCCTCAATGATACTTTCATAACTTCCCCAAGTCACTTCTAAATTCCTTTACATATGTTCTTGGACATGATTCAGCCTGTAGCAAAAACCTCAGATCTGCTGCAAGTCTGAGAGATGGCAGCCTGGACTGAGCCTTGTCCTGGAAAACTCCTATCTTTTAGCTAGACTCCTAATTAATGATGCCACATACTCCTCACTGCATATTTGGTTTACATATTGGCATCCTCCATCCACAAGTAAATTGCAACTCACTTCCACATTTATTATTCAGAAACCTAGTGTTTTAAGATTAAATTGAAAGGTTTCCAGGGTAGACAGCAGTACATTTCAAATTTATGGAATCTACCAATTGTACTTATTAATATAAAATGACAGTATCTTCTTCCTTTGTCAATATATCAGCAGGCATAGATACTGCTCTTTTTAGAAATCTCCATGTAATCTTGTCTTTAAGGAGTTTTGAAGATTTTCCACAGATTATGGGACCATAAACTTTCTTTATTTGGGTTATCATTTAGTAACTTATCAAGCCTTACCCCAGGAGATAGGGGTAAGAAAGGAAAATTGTATGGTAAATACCAAGGTTGCATGATTACTTCTCAGTGATGAAGAAACACTAAGAAATGCAATTTTTGCCTCCCAAATGATACCAAACAGCTCTTTGGAGTTCACTAGTGGCTTCTAAAATTGCCTACATTTTCTGGCCTGCTCATAAACAATGAATGCATTTTAGAGGTCATTGTGTACGATTCTTTTAATATCTCACTAGTGGGATATGCTTGCCAAGTGCTCTTCCAACTCTGTGTTCTGTACAATATCATTGAGATTTTATTCCATGGTGTTTAATCTTGGGTCGAAAACAAAAATAAAGCTACTTGGTTGAAGCAACTTACAATTATTCAAGCAATAAAGAAACTTTCAGTGCGAAGACATGTTTTTTAAACTGAAAAAATTCTGGGAACAGAATCAAAAGGCTCTAGAAAAATGGGTAGAGGGGCATTTTGCTTCTCTTTTAAAATCTTCTCCTATTCCTGGCAGATTGGAGCCAAAAGGCCTTGCTTCTTGGGATTTAACAGCCATGGAAAAGCATTGTTTAAATACTTTAAGAGGACTCCAGTGTTAATTGGGTTTTCATAATTTAAAAAAAAACACATTCTTCAGATTATTTTTTTACATGTAGCATTTCACCCTCCTTTACCATGTATTTCTAAGAGTTACCCAACCATAATTCTTCTACTACAAACTACAAGACAGTTGCAACTATTTTGTTATATTTTTTCCAGTGTAGTCTTTCTGTAATATTCTGTCAATACTGCAGCTTATTAAATTGACACAGTGTAAGGAAAAGGAAGGTAAAATCTGGCTGCTTGGGTGATTTGAAAATTTTGTATTTGTTTGTGAAATTCTTTAATCAAAAGAGCAAGAAGATTGGTAAGTGGAACAAAGACCAGGAATTTCTGTACGCAAGCACACAAATATATTAATATATGGTAAGCATGGCTGAAATAATATTTTATCATTTTAGCTGAAAAATAATGAAAGATGCTGGTAAAATGGTCATTCCAGATGATTAACAATATAGAAACACTAGCTAATGGCTGGTATTGTAAGGTCACTATATATAACAACTGAGCTATAATGGAAAGGAAAATGGCTAGGCTCTACATGTGAATTTATTTATTTATCAAATTTATGTAGCTATCTATGTCACAAGTATAGTCTAGGTCCGTGATGGTGAACCTATGGCATGCAGAGCCATTTCTCCGGGTACACGGAGCCATCACCCCTTGCTCTTCTGGGTTCCGGTGCGCCGGCCAGCTGGTTTTCATGCGCAAGGGTATACCAGAAACCGGAAGAGCAGCTGCCCATTGTGCATGCACACTCCAGGAAGATGATCTTCCTCTTTCCAGAGTGCGCATGCGCACCGGCCAGCTGGTCTGGTTTCTGGCGCTAATGTGCACGCGAAGACCAGCAACAGGCACGGTGCCAAATGATGCGGAGAGGGGATCCCGGCGGTCACTTCCTAAGGGAGCAGAGCAAGGTAAGCCGGGCTTCCCTCCCTCCCTGCCCACACGGGCTTCTTGTGTGGCCCCAGGCTGTCCGGAGCACTGGTGGACGAGCAGCCGGTGAGGGCGGGGTGCTGGTGGTGGGCTACCTGTGCAGATGACCCCGTGGCCTGGACTCCTCCCAGCTGGGAGCTGCTGTTGCCTGGCCGGCGGCAGCGCTCTCTGCCCCCCCACCTTGAAAGCACCATACGCCAGCTGGAGAAGCTCCGAACGCGCAGCCTTGCCTGGGCTCCTCCCCGCTGGGAGCTGCCGTTCCCCAGCCGGCAGCAGGGCTCTCTGTCCCACCTCGAAAGCGCCATGTGCCAGCCGGAGAAGCTCCGAATGAGCGGCCTTCCCTGGGCTGCTCCCCGCTGGGGGCCACTGTTCACCGCCCCAGAAGAGCAGCAGCAGCGGCAGCTGAAGGGAGAAGGGCAAGAGTGATCGGCTGGCTCAGGCGCACGGGGCAGCATTTTCTGGGTGGGCAGCCGGTGGGGCTGCACAGGAGGAATGCCGGAGACAGGCAGCGATGCCCACAGCCCAGGGGACCCGCGCGGCTGGTGGAGCGAGCCAAGAGGGGCATCTCAGCCCCGCTTTGACGGAAGCCACAGGGTCATATGTGCAGGAAGCCCCACCACCACTGCCCCACCCTCACCGGCTCCTTGTCCCCCAAAGCCCTGCCAGCCGCACCTGCTCAGCCTGCGGCTCCCAGCGGGGAGGAGCCCAGGCAAGGTTGCGTGTTCAGAGTTTCTCCGGCTGGCGCATGGCGCTTTCCGGGGGGGGGGGCAGAGAGCACTGCTGCCGGCCGGGGAATGGCAGCTCCCAGCAGGGAGGAGCCCAGGCAAGGCCGCTCGTTCGGAGCTTCTCCGGCTGGCACATGGCGCTTTCGAGGTGGCGGGGCCAAGAGTGCTGCCGCCGGCTGGGGAATGGCTGCTGCTTTGTCTCACCAGGGAACGGGCCGGTACCTGGTTGTCCTCCAGTAAGAGGCGCACCAGCCCTCTTGGAAGAAGAGGGGGCGGAGGCGGGGGGTGCGCATGCGCAGTGGAGGGGTTGCATGTGCGCATGTGCAGTGCGGGGTGCATGCGCAGGGGGAGCATGGGGGTTGTGCGTGTATGCGCAAATGGGGGGCGCATTGCATTATGGGTGCCAGCACGCACAAGCGCCACAGTGCTCTCACGCTTGGACTTTTGGCACGCAACGCCAAAAAGGTTCGCCATCACTGGTCTAGGTGATCCACATTAATCAAAACAATTAGAATGCATCTTGAAATCAGCACAAAAAACAAGAAACATGCATACAACATGTTGTTTGAATGCATGCATTAAAAATTCAAACATAATAAAACCATCTCATGGGGTCCCTTTTCCCAAAGGATCCTCAAGTCTCCTGAAAAAATGACATCTTAAGACACATCTGTAAGGCCTAATTTGACCTTGAGGAGGAGTGATGTTCCAAAGGATGGGTGCCATGTCAGAAAAGGCATGCATCCTGAGTCCCATCAAATGGAATTCCTTAGCAGATAGGACATGTAACATGCTCTTTCCACCTGACCTGATGGGATTGGTATATATAATCAGGAAGAAGCTGTCCCTCAAATACATTGGCTCTGGAATGATATAGAGCTTTAAATGTCAAAACCAGCATCTTGAATTGCACTCAATAGCAAACTGGCAACCAATGCAGTTCACAGACATGTGCCACTTTAGGGGCACCCATAACTGTCTGCTCTGCTGCATTTTGTACCAGTTGAACCTTCCAGATACTCTTCAAGGGCAACCCCATTTAGAGTGCATTACAATAGTCCATTCAAGTAGTGACCTGGGCATGAATAACTATTAGCAAAGACTACCAATTATGGTTAATTCAGAACCAATATTGATGAAATACATTCTTCCACAAACTCTAAGCATCTGAAATAAAAGCTTTCTGAGATGTCTGTTTCTTGTCCTTAGAAATACTGCCAAAGGCCTTGTATGGTAACTCTCCAATAGCATTTGAATATTTTAATCTGCCCAATGCTTTTATCTGGCTTCTCTTTCCTGTGGGTTTTATCTGTTACTCTGTTTCTTAAATATACTGGTACAATTAACTACACAGTCGGTCAGCAGATTTCACTACAGATGGTTGAATCTGGGCATGCTTCCATACAAGGTTTTTATTGTGCAACAACCTGCCTGAAACTCATACTTTTATCAGAGGTCTAGATGGTGCAATATTTCAACAGTAACTCTCTCATATTTCCCCACTCTTTCTTTGGCGTTTTTTCCTCCATAAAAGAATCTGAGGCAAAGGCAATAGGACAGCATTTTTCAAACTTGGCTACACCCTGCTTTGTTACTGGTAGCATCAGAACATCTAGGGTAGAATTCAAAGCCCTTGTGTCTGTTTTGCTCTGTGTACAAAAAAACAAAAAAACTTGCATTTGAAGTGTCCTTTAAGTATTTCATGGCAAGTGCTTATTATGCTATAGTATAGATCAGAGGTGGGTTCCTCCCGCTTTGCACCAGTTCTATAGAACTGGTAGTAAACCGGTGGTGATGTCACGGAGCCAGTTCTGTCGGTGCCGGTCCGTGGACGCCACCATCTTTTTTGGGGATTTTTTTTTTTTTTTTTTTTGTACAAAATTTCATTTGCCTTTTTTTTTTGGTTTTTTTTTTTTTTTTTTTTTGGAAAAAAATTAAATTGGCATTTTTTGCTGGTTTTTTCTTCTGCGCATGAACAGAAGCCGAGTTTTCAGCACTGCGCATGCGCCACCATCTTGTTTTTGGCTTTTTAAATTTTTTTGCTTGTTTTGTTTCTACACATGCGCAGAAGCTGAGTTTTCGGCACTGCACATGCGTGCGTGCACGGCGTGCAATGCGCGCACAGCCACACGGCGCGGGAGGAAGCGAACCAGCGGCGAGTTAAGTTAGAACCCACCCCTGGTATAGATTTAGTTTTGACTCACCACCTGGAAGCACCAACCACAACGTGGATTTACAGACAGGCACTGTTGACATGAATTTGCTCCTCTTGTGGTACAGATATTGTTACCTGAAATACAACAGACAAAAATTGTCCCATAAGCCTCAAAAGCATTTTCCTTAGTAACAACAAAGCAGCTGACATAAACAGCTCTTCATTGGTTTTGGCATTCTTTGAAATTTACTGGCAATTTGCTATTGGCTGCCCTAATTACACCTTCAACCATTTGCCATTTGATTTTCAAAGGGTGTTAAAAAAAATTTTTTTCCCCTGATACCTACACAGCCAATATAACATGCAGTGTTTGTTCTTCACATCTGTTCTTTCCATGTGACCAGTGGAGATTTATTAACTCTGCTTGCTGTTGGTTCTAAATACTTTCGCGCATTTAAATGAACATAAACAGGAAATATGCAGACCATTGTGCAATCTGTGCTCTGAATAAGCAGACAGAATCCAGAGAGACAAACCTGGAAAACTTTGCAGTACTTGCTTTTACAGTAAGGCTGATCAGATAGGGATTGGGGAAAAGTCTATTCATACAGCTCAATTGACAAAATGACAAATTCAAAAAGGTAATATCTAATTCTATTTCTGAGCAGATTTCTTCTTTGGAAAGTGGAATTAACCTCTGAAGTCGGAGCTGGATCTTGAATTCAACACACACTGTATCAAAATGTGTACAAGTTTTGTTTTTCTCAAAGAGGATGCTATTTAAACAAGTGGATGTATGGTAGCAAACGAAAGGAAGCCCAGTGCTATTTTGCTCAGCGACATCTGTCTAGGCATAAAATAAGCAATATAGAATGCACTGCTAGGAATAATTTTTATTAGATACTGGTGAGTAATTGGTCAAAATCTCCAACTGCCAAATACCAAATAGAAAAATGTGCCCCAAATATTAATTTCCGATCCAATACAAAAATATCCAGTTGAATCTGTATAACATGCTTAAATCAGACAGTGTTTTCCACTGCTCCACTTCTCCATTTTACAAGACTGATCTAGGAAAAATATCTAAGGGTTAAAGGCAAAAATGCTAAATGCTGCTTTCTGAAGATTTACACAGAACTTCAGAATAGCTAATGCCTGCATTCCTTAAGGAATTATCAGCAATATCTTTACAGCAATGCAAAAGAAATGAAATGTATTAACATTGTTAACCTCTCTTAGTTAAAGAGCATAGTTAAATATCTTACTTAAATATAAAGGGAAATGATTTTATATACTAAATGGGTTGAAACCTATGTTTACCCTAAGTACACAATTACAATATGTAATTAGAATTACATATACATTTACATATACACATTCACACACACACACACACACACACACACACACACACACACACACATCAGGGGTGGGTTCCAACTTACCTTGCTGCCAGTTCGCTCCCTCCCATGCCGCGTGGGCGCACATGATGGGCGCGTGCGCACCTCGCGCGCGCATGCGCTGTAACAAAAAATCCGAAAGAAAAAAAATAAAGCTGAAAAAAAGATGGCGATCGTATGCACAGTGCTGGAAGTTGGCTTCTGCGCATGCTCAGAAGGAAATAAAAAATAAATTCAAAATAAAAAATAAAAAATTCAAAAAACTTTGAAAAAAAATTGACCGATCCGGTTCGGTGATGTCATCGTGACGTCACCAGCGGGCCGCTACCCGGTTCGGGAGAACCGGTCCGAACCGGGAGGAACCCACCCCTCACACACACACACACACACACACACACACATATATACACATACATATACACACACACACACATATGTACATATATGCATATGTCTTTGAGTCAGTTATGACTCCTGACAACTATTTGGAAAAGTCTATGCAATTTTCTAGGCAGCATTTTCAAAAATGGCTTGTTATTGCCTTTTTCCTTTGGACTGAGAAGAGTGATTGGCTGTCACTCACTTGGCTTTCATATCCAAGGCAAGTATCTCCTGGTTTTCACTCCTTGTCCAGTACCTTAACCACTGTACCAAACTAGCTCTCAGCAGCAACATTGTCAAATCGCAAATGAACTGTGCTTGTATAATTCTCTGCTAACAAGAATGAATGGAAGAGTGGGTTTCTTTCTCCTGTGTATGAATGCCAAATCAAGGAAATGATGATGTCACTCTGGCAGTTGCCACACTCTCAAAGAAAATAAAATTAGACCAAATGTGCTGTTTCAAATAATTGGATACTGGCCACGATGTCATGGCAGACAGGTGATAGGATACAGAACTGTGTACATTGGCTAGGAGCAGAAGACCAAACAGATCCTATTTTGGACGGTGAGTGGAATCTGCATTTCTAGGTTTTCCCCTTTTTGTGGCTTTAATTTTAAGTGTGTGGTAGTATTAAAACTAAACAAAGCCTAGTGTGCAATGTTCCCCTCACCACCTGATCTCTATTTCTGCAAAAAGAAGTTGGAGGTTATTCAGCTTCTGCTTTAAATAGAGCTGGTCTCTGCATTGTAACTAGCCTCCTGCTCTCTAGTTCCCTCTGTATTTTGCCATTGTGAAGGCTGAACTGCATAGAGGATGGATGGATGGATGGATGGATGGATGGATGGATGGATGGATGGATGGATGGATAGATGATATAGATAGATAGATAGATAGATAGATAGATAGATAGATAGATAGATAGATAGATAGATAGATAGATAGATAGATAGATAGATAGATAGATAGATAGATAGATAGATAGATAGATAGATAGATAGATAGATAGATAGATAGATAGATAGATAGATAGATAGATAGATAGATGGGTGCAGCCAGCTTTTGCACAGTGCATGGCAGTAAAAAACAAGTGCTGCTTGAAATGTGTTGGTGGTCTGACAACAGCTAAAACAAAATCACTTTTTCAGGAACTCTAGGTGCTTACACTCTTGTATCTGTATTTCCCAAGAGACAAATACAAGAAAACCTGAATCCAATAAAATCTGCACATACAACTTTCTATCTGCTACTATAACATAATGTTGGGAATAGCTGGTATGATTCTCTCACACCTCATCAGGCTGTTGTTCATCTAATACAGTGGAAAATTTGCAACGCTAGAAGCAGACTGTCCTCACCCCAAAGAGCTTACTATAAAAATAGCAAGACAAGACATGACCAAACCCTCTAATCAGCCTTCTTTCACATAGCAAAAAGTCTATGTAGATAAATCCCACTTCCTTGCACAAAGTTTTTACACTGTCATATTTGAGTTTGGGTCCTCATATGTTATTTTTGATAGAGAGAAATAAAGTTCACAAGAGAAGACTAAATTGTTTTGAAAATCCTTTGAAGCCGCTCTGACCAGCCCCAACAAAGAACAACTTTTTTTTTTTACAAAGAAGCACCATTCACTCTAGAGAATACATTTTGAATACATTTATAACTGCTGCAAAGACGATCGAATGTTCTATTTATTTATTTATTTATTTATAGGTTTTATCACCCTCATAGAGTGATTCTGGGCATGTTTAAACATTACAATATAAAACTGTTAAAAATAAGAATAAAATTTAAAAGGTGGGGAAGGGGCTTCAGGGCGCTAATCAGCCCCATGGCTGAATGCATCCCCTGAAGGCCCCAAGCAAGTTGACATAGCCAGGTCTTTAGACATTTACAAGAGGCCAGGGAAGTGGGGGCCTGCCTCACCACTGGGGGCAGATTGTTTCAAAAGGTGGGGGCAATGGCGGGGAAGGGTCTTTTCCTACACACGGCCAGTCAGAATTGTTCAACTGACCGGGTCCACAACATACCTGCCTGACTGAGTGGGATGGGCCGATGTAATGGGATGAACATGGCTCCACAGGTAAATTGGCCTCATGCCATGTAGTGCTTTAAAGATCATAACCAACACTTTGCATTGGACACAGAAGCAAACCGGCACCTAATGCAGCTTGTGCAACAGAGGTGTTACATGTGCTGTCTTTTGGGTGCCTAAGATTGCTTGCGTAGCTGCATTCTGCAGTAGCTTCCAGGTACTTTTCACGGGTAGCTCCATGTAGAGTGCCTTTTGTATTTTGTATTTTTCTCTTTTTTCTTTTATCTTCTCTTTCATTTATTTATTCTTGTCTCATCGCTTTTATTTTATTCTTTTTCCTTAAATTGTATTCTGTAATTTTTTTTAAAATAAAAATAAAAAGTAATTTTAAAAAGTAGCAGCAGTTCCCCATACAAGCACGCCCTGCTGTGTGACTCCAGCAACCTCTGCAGCATCAGTTCCGAGGTTAGATGCAAAACTAGTGCACCATCACCTTACAGAGGGAGAAAAAAATTCTCTTTGAACAGGAATCAGATCTAAGGGCCTGAGAGGTCAACCCTGCAAAAAATGCAGATGGTAGCTTTCTACACCTCTTTGCTGCCATTAGTAGTTTTATGCGGATTATTGCACTACCAGGAACTTCTGCATAACACATTATTGTCACCAGTGGACACTGCCTACAATGATGAGCAACACAAGTTTCAGTCTACTTTAATGTGGGAGGAAGGTAGCCTTCCATCTAGAGTTGTTGTAGCCCCTTCTGCAGCTCTATAATTTATTCTCCTCCCTTACTAGTGCACCCCCTCTAATAACCACATTGGTTTGCTGATTCACAGGCTGCGGCTTTTGTAGCTCCTAAAAGCTCTGAGAAACTGTTGATTAACCTTCCTGGGTTATTATTAACTCGATGGTGGCTTGTGTATAGGAGCTGCCTTCCCTGGAATGTTTTTGTCTTTGTGGGTTGGCAAAAAAGTTGGTCATCAGTTTCGGCAAAGTCCTCTCCCTGCCCCCAGCCCTCACCCCCGACTATCTTTTTGCTCATAGCTTGGGAGATGATAATGGTTGAGGGTCTTTATGCCTTATCAGAAGATAAGGACCAAGCTTCTTTTTATACTTGACAGAACAAGTTTGCTAACAGGAAACCATTTTTAAATAAGAATGAGGACATATTTGATAGTCATTCACGGCATGGGCACCTCATGATTAGACTACTGCAATGCATTCTACATGGGAGTGCCCTTGAAGACCATCTGGAAGCTACAGCTGGTTCAAAATAAACGGTAACTGGCACTTCTTGTTTTGCTCAGTGTCACTATTGCTACTTGAACCACAATGGTTGCCAGTTAGCTTCCAGGTACAACTCAAGATGCTGGTTGTTACCTTTTCCCTCTGTTATTAAAGCCATTTGTGACTTAAGACCTGGTTATCTGAAGGACAATCTTACTCTCATTGTTTCTGCTTGCCTGGTATATTCAGGCAGGTAGTGTGTCCTTTCTATTAAATGTTGTCATCTTACAGGACTGAGCAAACATGTTTTCTGTGCTATGGACCTCACCCTCTGGAACAGCATTCCTCAGATCAGTGGTGGGTTGCTCCCAGTTCGGCCCGGTTCTTAGAGCCGGTAGCGGCGGAGGCAGGAGGCTCTGCCCACCCACCCGGGATGCTTCTGCACATGCGCAGAAGCATCGCGTGCGTGCATGAGCGCACGCGCACGCGCGAACCGGTAGTAAAGGGTTTTAGAACCCACTACTACCTCAGATGTAGACTAGGTCGTTTCTCCCAGGGTTCTGTAGTTATTTAAACCTGGCTAAGGTAGATATCCTAATTTTACTATAGGAGATTATCAAAAATTTATTCATCTATATCCATCTTCCCAAGGAATTGTCACCAAAAAGCAATTTTCTAGTAGCTAGCTTGTGAGCTATCATGGCCTTTTATTCCCTGCTGCTATAATACATTGTAGAATGCAATATCTTGGTGCAGTTTTATCGCCTTCTAACATTTAGTTCCTTTCTTAGGATGTAAATTCTCTGAGGGCATGAAATTAAACTTATTTATGCTTTGTTCATTGCTAGACACAAATATAAACATTTGTACAATATAAATATGTTTTACTTAATGGTAATTACATACCATACCAAAATTGCACAATGTCAATAGCACTTAGACTTATATACCGCTTATATAGAAGAATATGAACTGACCGTAAATAGTCATACTTGTTATATTGACCTTTTTCTTTTTTTTAAAGAATTCAAGTGGCATATGTCTTATTTCACTTATGTCACTTGTCTTATTTCATTTTCACAATCTTGTTTGCATGATTGTAATATATGCCCAGTTTGAACATGTCTGAAGGCATCTGGGTTGATCAATTCAAGTAATTTTAAGGAGAAGCATTAAATCCCTACTAAAAAAACTGTGATTCAATTTTTTGATTCATATTAGGCCAAAGTGAGGGGAGGGCTGCAGCCTCCTTTTCTTGGTACAAGAATGATAGGGCCAAAACATCCCAAAAAGGAAAAATAATAGATATTATCAAGAAATAAAATAGATATTTCAAATCCCAAATCTGTAGAGAAAAATTAGACTGTGTTTGGAATGTGGGCTCAATGTGCTATGAATTTTGGGTAGTCCTCAAGATGACAGAAAGTGTTTATGTCTGCACTGGGCTATAATATAATTTATTTGGTATTGGCTTACTACATTGTGTGACTGTAGCCACAGTGATTTGCAAAACCTTGGTTATAACTTGGTGTGGTATGTGAACTTAGCCAGTGGTGGCTTAGACAATAAGTCATAGCTAAGCACGATATGTGAACCAGACTATTATTCTGGTTTAAACTAATCTTTCTCAGAAATGCTAACTGTCAACAGACTTTTTTTTTTTGTAAGAGCGATAAATCAGAGGAACACTTACCTGACACTGTGAGAGAGAAAGCTGTCCAGAAAATGGCCAACATCTGTACTGCTGTTGTCCTGTCTCTTTAAACCCTCTCCCCAGCCAGCACAGCAACTGTGGCTATAAAAGCTGTGCCGAGAGACAGTTGGATGTTGTGGTGATGTGTGGAGGAAAAAGAAGAGGGAAGGAGGTATTGTGTTCATGTGTGGAAGTAAAACAGCCGGCAAGAGAATTTTGTATAGAACTCACAAATAATAAGAGTAGTAGGACTCCCAAGGAGTAGTAGTTGCAGTACCAGTAGTAGCAATGGGATGTTGGGTCATTTGTGTTTGGAGCCCACTGAATTGGGTATACTGAAAAGAATCTGTGACAAAGTGGTGGTAGTAGTGGGATATCTGAAACCAGGTGAGGTATTGAAAATCGGGTGGGATATCAACACAGGGTAGCTACCACACAAATGAAGGTGGATTAAACTCAAGGAGTTTATTAAAGACTCCATGAACAGAAAACAAACCCTAGCTGCAAAAAGAAAGGAGTTTGGCCCTCACAGAGCCAGACTTTGCAGGAAATAGCCAACATCCTGGCTGCAAAAATCAGACCTTTTACCAAAGCCTAAACCAAACAGACACGGAAAAGTTAGAAAAGACATTCTTCCTTAGAAGAGACCACTATTTTGGTTAGATTTGGGTATCCTTCCTACACCTGAAGTTAAGCCAAAGAAAAAGATAGCTCGGCTAAAAACAGGTACTTGGCCAATATCACAGAAATGTTAAAGCAAGAGCAAGAAGAAAGACTTTAACTATTTAAAAAAAAAAAGGAAAAGGAAAAGGGTGGCTTTGGAGGGAGACAGAAAGGAAAGATAGGCAAGAACAAAAGTGTTTTGGGGACTGGTAGCCTTAATGGGATCCAGTCATCTGGATACATATAGAATCTTGGATAGATTTAATTGGCCACTGGCCAGGGATCTGCAAAGAAGTGGTCCATTACTGTAGATTCTGCCCTGTGTGTCAATTGCTAAAACCAAAAGAGGAACACAATAAAGTTCCTATGAAGAGAAAGTTCCTTTTTCTAAAACAGATGTGGACATAGTAGGCCCTTTGCCATGATCTATTAAAGCAAAGAGTATATCCTAGTTATCTGCGATTATGCAACTTGGTATCCTGAAGTGGTTCAATTAAGGAATGAATTGCAAAAGAATAGCAGAGGTGCTAGTAAAGATCTTTAGTAGGGTAGGAATAACAAATGAGATTCTCATGGATCCAATTTCCAACTAGCGCTGCTTAAATATTTATATGCAGACCTAGAAATAAAAAGGGTGCATAGTAGTCTTTATCATCCATAGATTCTTACAGAAAGGATGAACCAGACCCTAAAAACTGTGTATTAGTAGAATATTTTCAAAGGTTTATACCTCATTTCTCTACTGTAGCTCAAGCCCCCATAGATTAACAAGAAAGACAGAACCCTCCAAGATACAGTGGTCTAAATCAGGGGTCTCCAACCATGGCAACTTTAAGCCTGGCGGACTTCAACTCCCAGCTGGCTGGGGAATTCTGGGAGTTGAAGTCCGCCAGGCTTAAAGTTGCCATGGTTGGAGACCCCTGGTCTAAATTATGCCAGGAGCCATTTGAGAAAGTAAAGGATGCATTATGTGGGAAATCAATATTGAAAGGGCCGGATTTTTCCCCAACCCTTTTTGTTTGTTTGTTTGAACATAGGCTCAGGCACAGTACTTACCCAAAACCATAAAGGGGTGGACTATCCTGTGATCTACCTCTCAAAGATACTTCTCCAAAAGAACAAAAGTACAGCACCATTGAATAAGAAGCTTATGCACTAAAATGGGCAATCAGTGGTTTGCCTGTATATTTGTGGGATCAGGGATTCACTGTAATAACCAAGCACCAACTGCTCATCTGGCTGAAACAAATGAAAGATACCAATTCATGGACTAGTTAGTTAACATTGCAACTGTGCCATTTCAATATTTTAGATAGAGTGGAACAGCAAAATGCCATTGCTGATTCCCTACTGCAGTATGAGAAAGACATTTTATAAATGGCATTAGTCTCGTAAAAAGAAAAAAAAATGGCTAAGATATGTGCTGCTGTTGCCCTGTTTCTTTAAGCTCTCTCCCCAGCCAGCACAGCTACTGTGACTATAAATCTGTGCTAAGAGACAACTGGTGTGGTGGTGTTGGTGTGTAAGAGTTAGAAGAGGGAAGGAGATATATAGGAAAGGAAGGAAAGCAGCCTGAAGCAGCTAGAAAAAGATCATTTTTTTCTAGCAGAATTCACAAGGAGTAGTAGGACTCACAAGGAGTAGTTGGAGTAGTAATAGCAGCAGTGGGCAAGAATGGAGTAGGGATGAATAGTGCACAATAGACTGCAGATGCTTGTGTGCATGTGTTGTGTAAGGGACTGTGTTATTGACCTGTTTGTGTTTGGAGCCCATTGAATTGAGTATACTGAAAAGAATCCAGGACAGACAGATCCAATATCTCTTTGGAAGACATGTTATAGGGATTTGTGGCCATTATGGGGCATGTATCACAACATAGAGATAAACTGGCAGTTTAAAGGGGTGCGATGGCTCAGCGGTTAAAGAAGCTGAGCTTGTCCGTTGGAAAACTGCTAGTCTGGGTTCAAGACCTGAGCTCTGTGTGATGGGGTGAACTCTGGTTATTTGCCTCAGCTCCTGCCAACTTAGCAGTTCAAAAGCATACAATGCAAGTAGATAAATAGGTACCACTTCAATAGGAAGGTAACAGTGTTCTGTGTGCCTTGGCATATAGTCATGCTGGCAACATGAGCACAGAAGTATCTTCAGACAATGCTGGCTCCCTTGGCTAAGAAATGGAGATGAGCACTACCTCCTAGAGTCAGACACAACTGGACAGGGAAAATCTTTACCTTTAGATATACTGTATTAAAGGGGAATTAGGGGGTTTCTGATCCTGTTTTCCTTATTAAAGAGAGACAATAGTTTTATTGTTTAGCTTCCTATGTATTATGTCCTCTACATACCATGCAATAATTGCAAAGATTTTGACAGTTATTTTCAGTTATACAACATCTCAAAGAATATTGAATGTTATTAATGAATAAATAAGAAAATTCTTCAAACTGGCCTGCTGTACTAGGTTGTACAGAAGAGGTGTTGACTATAGTTCCCAAAATTTCAATTCAGTATACCCAGTTGGCATTCTGGAATTTGTAGTCCAACGCATTTGGAAATGGTTGCTGCAAACAGTTTCTCCGTTATCTGAAAACAGGCAATTTAAATCTATTTACATATTTTTGTGCACTTCTCATTCTGTTAGTCTGTGAATGAAAATGCAACTAGGCAGAGTACTGGAGTTTCCTACCAAAAATAACTAGAAATCCTAATGAGGCATTTATAGCAAATATATAGAATACAGAAAGCAAATTCACCTCCCTCTGAGCAGCCCCTTGTCCAGCAAAAGTCACTTAAACAGAACAGGGATGTGATCAGTGTAGTGAAAATATGTTTATTTTGTATTTGAAAATATTACTCTGGGGAGAGCCGGATCAAGGGACTTGGAATGCTTATTTAAACAACTTTATAAAACTGCCTAATGCATCCAACTCTGGGCAGCTTATAATAAAAACTTTTTTAAAAAAAATGAGAGGGCCAAACCAGAATAAAAAGAACAAAAACCAAGCCTGATTCTGCAAAAAAAACATCATCCAGTGAGAATGTTCATGGAGATTCTCAGTCATCCAGGTCATGGATGAAGCTTCTTGGATAAGAAGTGAAACATCTTCAAAGAAAAACCAGAAAGTCCAGTTGCCTCTTGAAAAAGCACCAATGAGAAGACTATTTCATCCTATGGCCTGGGGAAGAGAGCCAGAACTTCAAATTTGCTTAAAGGATGACAGGGTCAGGGCCACACAAATTCCTGGGGTTATACGATTGTGGAAGGCAGATGCTTCTCCAGAGAAGGCATGCTTCCTGGGATCCTTTAGATATTGTTTCAAGGAGCATGCTCACTTTGCTGGATCTGCCAATGGGCAATGATAATGAGAGAAAGTGGATCCCCTGGGTAACCATATCCTACACATGAAGGGTTTTATAGGTCACCACCAGCATCTCAAATTGCACACAGAAACTCACAAGTAGCCATTACAGCTCAGGAAGCATAAGTGTCACATAAGGCTCATTCTGAACCAATCACAGATTCCAAATGGTTTTCAAAGGCAGCCCTTTGTAGAGGCATTGAAAAAGTCTAAATGTGAAGTGTTTAAGGTGTGAATGACTGAGAGAAGGGATTCCCAGTCCAGGAGGGACAAAACTGGTGCAATAGATGAATCTGGACTAAGGCCTTCCTGGTCACAGCTGTCATTTGCTCTTTAAACAGGAGCAGGATCTGTTCAACAGTGGGTTGAACACCACCCAGAACTAAAGATGGGATATGTCTGATCTTGGGAGAGCTAAAAATCCATAGCTTCTCCATCGTGTAAAGTCAAATTAAAGCCTGTCCCTCTCTGTCTAGATCTTCAAAGTCTCAAAGCACTGGGACATGACATTACCAACATTACTTGGTCAGCTCAGGGTTGAGATGTATGGCTGAGTATCATCAGCATACCAAAGAAGCAGACATTGTGCTGGCTATTGATCTCACTTAGCAGTTTTATATAGATGTTAAAACAGAGGTAAGAGTTTCAAGCCCTAGTGCACCCCATGAGTAAAGGCCAAAAGCTTGACCTCTCCCTCTTCCCAAACCACTAACACCAACTGGAATTTACTTAAGAGAAAGGAAAGCCACCCCAACCCTACTCCTGGTTCCTACTCCTTATCCCCAAAGATCCCAGTCAATGGTACTGAAAGCAGCTGAGATATCAAGGAAATCCAGGTCTCATCACCCCCTACATCACAATGTCCTTAGAAATTGTCCATAAGCACAATCAGTGCTGTCTGTGTACTATGTTCCAGCCTGAAAACTTACTGAACTGATAGGTAAGCTTTCTTCAATTCATATAGACCAAGCTACCTGGCTCCCAAATGATTTCCCCCATTCCTTGCCAGTCAAACTCAAATGCACTCATTGGTCTCTTCCACATGACCAAATCAGTGTAATATTGACCTCCTTGAGCCAAGAGAAAAATATGCTGGCATGAATTGTGTTACCCTTACTTCCAATCCCTGTTGCCACGTAACATTAACAAGGTCAATGAACAGTTCTAACTATTGCAAAGGATTAATAGATTCCACTGGACTCATTTTTCCTCCCACCAAACATTCCATCTGCAGGAAAATAAACACCAATCCCTAACATAGATTGGGCAAATTTGGAAAGGTGCATCAAGTAATAACTTTAGTCATTTGATTAACAAGGACAGAAAACACAGGATGAAGCAGAAAGGAATCATAATGGTACTTCGAGATGGTGCAACTTTTGTCCCATGTCTCTTACCTATTAGGCTATTTCTGAAGATGGGTATAGCAATTTTCTGAAAGAATGTTAAATAGCCTGACCCACAAATAACAGGTGTAGAGAGTGCGTAGGATGCAGCAGGAGGGAACAATCAATGAAAGGCTAGTCATCCATCACCACCAAGGGAAGGGTGGTGCTGTCAACAAGTGACAAGGAATGATGTCCACTTCCCCCTCACTGGGTGGGGAGAGGGAGAGGGGGAGAGGGGAGGGAGGGAGGGAGACTGCATCTGCATTTTGCTGATTCTGAGACAGCAATCCTAACAATTTTCAGCATTCTAGCTGCCTCCTCAAGAGATAATTAACAATAATACAAGGATTAAAAAGAGCGGCCATAAAAGTCCCTTTGTTGGCAGAAGCAACAGAAAACCTGAAATGAATCCAATGATGACAGAACTAGAAGCATACAATGGGCACCATCCAACTTTATTTCTTAATTTAAAGTGATATTCTGGTAGTACAAGCCTAGCATTCTTTCAAAGCAACAATAACCCTGTGTTTTTTTTTAAAAAAAAACAGGTTCAAAGCACTAAAGATTTGTTTATAAAGGGCTAACGTAAATCCTGACAAGGGTTATGGAAAGCAATGAGCAGGCATGACATGGGCAAAGGCCTATGTGGAATCCAACTGTTGGCCTCTCTTGCTGTACGGTAATGGGCTGTGTGAAAATAGCCTTGGGTAAACAGGAGTAAGAGCCGCAGCCTAGAAAACAGTGTGATAAGAGAAATCTGAATCCAAAAGAGGGATGGGTGTGGAAACATCATCCCAGATGGTACTCTCCCTAGTTTTCTGGAGAGTAAAAATAAGTGAGGGAGGTGTGTGCTTTCAGGTTTGCAAGATTCTGTCAAGGTAACTACAATGAAGGTAGTGTTAATACTGGTACTTCTTGTCCGGACTACTTCAAAGGGCTGACATCTGCAACTTCACATCAGAGGCTAGAGAGAATTGTGCCAAGCAACCAAGCATGACATAGGGGGTCATGCCTGAAGGTGTAGCAGATAGATTCCAAACTTTAACAGCATCATCTACCAAATGATGTAAAATATGCCAGAACATATTTGTAGAACAAAAAGTAAAACATGACTTGAAAATCGGAAGAGCTAAAAACAACTTTAAGCTTCTTTAGGCATGGACTGGGTATGAGATGAAAACCATTTTAGAAATAGTGACTTTTGCTTTGCATCTGTGTGTGTGTGTTTGTGTATGTGTGTTTGAGAGAGATTTAATCTATTAGGTTGTCACTTTTTTCTTCCTAATGTGCTCCTGGTTTTATTATATGACCACTGACTCTGACTGTGGACAGTTTGGAAACATACTAAATAAATACATGGTGAGTAGGACTAGGGGAGAAATGTAAATCTCTCCTTCCTGGCTCCTCTCTGTGACTTTTTATACACAGGTGTATTTAATTTCCCCAAAGGCATTATGTCCCTTCCCTTTTGTTCATTTCCATGACTTGATGTAGCACCAACTAGGAAAGTGAAGTAGAAGAAGTGAATAGGTAGATGAAATGGATGTTTTGGATTGAAATCTGAATACAAGAAGAATTTGGAAGGCCAAGACATAGAGTGCATTTCTGCAAGCAACATAAACCACAGGGATTTCTATTTCCAGTCCCAAAAACTTGATGGCGTGGATTGCATGGTTTTGGCCTTAATTGTTCTGTGAACCTAACCAGTTGTGGTTAATTCTGTCAATTGTTACTCTGGAGATTAAACCTTAATATATTTTGAATAAAACTAAAGGAACTTAAAGGTCACATTATGTCCATACTTGCTGTAGAGTAGAATGTACTATTTTCATATCTATCTGTCCGCAAGAATAGAGGCAATAACTGTATTAATTACTGTCCTCCACCACGCCCCAGCCCAAGTCTGGACAGGCCAATCCTGTATTTTTTTTTTTAAACTTCATGGCTAGGGGGGGGGATCAGTTTGGAAAATGGAAACTTATCCAGAGCTGCTCCAATAGTTATAAAACTAGGATTAGAATAATGTAGAAAAAAAGCTAGCAACCTCCTTTAGAGGATGGTAGTTTCCCACCCTGCCATCTATGCATACCTCTGGGTGGGGCAGCATTCTAGTTTGAATGATGGAGCTAGGGGTGAGAGTCTTTTCCAAGCCTTCGGGTTTGAATTGGTTATTGTATATTATCAAATTTGGGACGGAAAGAACCAGATATAGATTTTACTTGGAAACAAGTAACTTGTTTCCTGTTATATTTTAAATATCATGTTTGAAAGGCAGGCTTTTGTCCTGTTATATTTTAAATATCATGTTTGAAAGGCAGGCTTTTGTTTCCAAAGGTAAAAATATCCCCACCCACTTCAGTATAGGACAGCAATCGTGGGCACACACCGACCAGAACGTAAGGGCCACTGAACTGAAAACAAGCTTTCTTTTGAGTACTGTAGTGTATGAAAGCATAAAATTGCACCGTGCCTCAAGTTGTCCTGGAAAGCAGAGGGAAAAGTAACGCTTGAGCGGTTTTTCATTAAGTTTTGAACTTCCCTTTCGCAGCCAGCAAACGCGAAGGAAAGAGACCTTCCCCGTTTTCTTTCAACTGGATGGGGTGGGGGTGGGGAGGGAGCGGAAAATTAGCAGCCCATCGAAAGCGCTCGGCAGCTGAACCCTGGAGGGGAGCGGTGGGTCTTCCCAACTTACCGCAGACTCCGGCGGCGACCAGAAGCAGGCTAAAGACCAGAAGCGCAGGGGAGGCAAATTTGCCCATCCTGGTCTCAACTTAACAAAACTGCGAAGCAGAGCGGAGCAGTCTGTTCCCGAAAGGTCCGCCCCGAAGATCAGCCAAGTTCTAGCAAGCCGTGTCACCGAGAGATCCGAAGACCGGGCAGACGCGGCCAGAGAGAGGAAACAACTGTCAGATGGGAGTCACGGAATGCCCCCGCCGGTCGCCGAGGTCGCAGCTTCGTAGGATCTTTTTCTCCACCCCTCCCAGAAAGACGGGGAAAGGGGGGGGGCTTGGCAGGGGAGGAGACGACCTCTGCCAGCCTCTGCTATACACCCTTTATCCCTGGCAAAGATTTCCTCCCCCAGTGCCTAAATTCATTGACCACCTCCCCCCCCCTTTTTTAGGGCGGAATGAACCCTGAACCTCCCTATTCCTCCTGCGTCTAATTCTCTTACTGTAGTGGAGCTACTATAAGAAAACTACGCGAATCAAACGTGAGAAAGACACCCCCCCTCCTTTTAACCTACTTGACCCTCTGAGTTTAATGACAAATTTAAAGAAACAGCAGCAATCATCCCATTCAAACTGGCGCCAATTCCTAACCGCAAACTATTTCTTTACTTTCTTCTTCTTCTTCTTCTTCTTCTTCTTCTTCTTCTTCTTCTTCTTCTTCTTCTTCTTCTTCTTCTTCTTCTTCTTCTTCTTCTTCTTCTTCTTCTTCTTCCTCCTCCTCCTCCTCCTCCTCCTCCTCCTCCTCCTCCTCCTCCTCGGTTCCTTGACCATCGTCACAATTGATTCAGAAATGGGAACTGTAGCCCTTTAGGGGTGTGGGGGAGGTCGAGGAAGAAGTTGAGAGAGGCTGTACATTTTCCTCCAAATCCAAAAAAAAAAAAAACACCCCACTACCTGCCTGAAGAAAGCAAAGTATACCTCAGTCAAGCAAGTTATACCTTGGCGTCGTCCACCTTGGCATCATCTCCCATCATCCCCTACAAATGTACAAATGGCAAAAATCTCATAGAAGTATATAATCCTTGGAGAAATATTTACATAAATGCTCTTCTTTTAAGCTGATTTTAGATGGGTTATTTTGTATATCCACCTAGAGTTTTGCATAACCCTCTCAAAACTTTTGATTTATCAAAGAATTTGTATAGCAATCATTGCTCTAGAGATAATTACAGAACAAGAAGTATCATACAAATTCAGAGATTTGAAATGGTTGAATAAGGTTTAATTCTTTACAAAGTATAGAGTAAGTAAGGTGGTATGTATAACATTACAACATGCTTTAAAAATTGCATTCTGCAGTTCTAATTTAGAAAAACCGAATTCTACTATCAATATAAAACATAAACTAAATCAAATATAAATCAATTATACAATTTTATTGACTTCTTCTGGTTGTGTTAAACATGGGAAACAACTGGTCCCTTATCCCCTCCTGATGTTTCAGCAGACATTCCTCACAACTTTCCAAGTCAAGGCAAAGGGACTAGATGTTAACCAAGATTGAAGAAATTTAACTTGGAACTTAGACAAGGGGGTGTGGGAGGGGGCTAATATTTCATTATTTTCTGGATGATGTCCTGAATATTTTTAGCCTACAAAATGTTCATCTGAATGCCTTATCTCTGGAAAACAGAATGCAAGTAAAAATTCCTGATGCTTGCTACTTAATTTAATAAGATACACTCAACACACTATCAAAAGAAAGCATAAAGGCGAGACTGGCTAGGATGTTCCCGAATACATCACCGGTCTGCTGGAAGTGCAAAAAAAAAAAAAATGCAAGGGACATATTATCATCTATGGTGGACATGTGCAATAGCGAACAAATATTGGACTAAAATAAGAAAATGGCTTTAGGAGATAATAGAACATCAAATAGATTTGAAACCGGAACTATTTTTTCTGGGCATAATCACAAGAAAATAGGATAAAAAATACAATATCTAATATTATATATTATAACTGCAACCAGAATCATATACACACAAAACTGGAAAAACAACACTATACCAACAGACGAAAATGTGATAAGAAAAGTTCTAGATTGTGCGGAAATGGATAAATTGATGAAAGAAATAAAAAATAAAGATGAAACGGAGTACTATTTAGTATGGGAAAAATGGTATAAATAGTTAGAAGACAGGAACAACAAATAAGAAAATACTTAACAGATGGAAACTAGGAATTAACAGTAAGATGGTATAAACATATACGATGCTTGTAAAATAGTATATGAATGTATTAGCATGTATAACGTGTATAGGACAAGGGAACCATATGTATAGATATGTTAATAGGATGGGGGAAGAAGAAAAATTGTGAATGTATACCGATATGCAAATGTTGTAAAAAGGAAATTCTTTTATTTTTTTAAAAATAATAAAAATTTAATTAAAAAAAAGAAGGCATAATGGGATGGGAAAATGATATGTCTGGAATCTCTTGGTAAAGGACTTCAAAACAGACTGAAAGCACTTGAGCTTCTTTAATATACATGCGGATGAGTTTCTCAGTCACATGTAGCCTGCCTTGATTTCATTTGGTCTCTGTTGTCTTGCTGCCCTCTTGCGTGCAAAAATAAAATCCTCAGTCAGGCAAAGCCATTTTCCTAGCTTCTTTTTAAACACACAACTGATACTGAGGAAAATTGAATTGAATGTAGGTGTTCTAACACTTCCAGTTCTAATTCCCAACCTGAACATGTTGGCAGCTATTCCAAAATCATATCACTTGATTGCTTATAGTGGACCAAGCTCCAAGCAATAAAAGTTTTTTTTTTAATTCAACCTGTTTACACTTGTAAGTATCTCTATACTCTACTACTATACTCTTGTATAGTATAGTATCTTTGGCAACAAGATCCATCTAAGGCAGAGGTCTTCAAACTTGGCAACTTTAAGACTTATGGACTTCAACTCCCAGAATTCTCCAGCCAGCATAGCTGGCTGGAGAATTCTGGGAGTTGAAGTCCACAAATCTTAGTTGCCAAGTTTGGGGACCCCTGATCTAAGGGCTTCAAAATAGGAATCTCCTTGGGAGTGGAAGGGCTACTTGAGAGTTTCAGTTCTCCTTGTGAGCAGGACCATTTGGAATACAGTGGATTAATTACAGCTGAGCCTTAAGTGGGCTCTGGCTATGGAGACATGCATGAGAATTTCTATTACTGACTCAGGGAGGAGCTAAAGAAATAGATTTATTGAAGGACTATAGATTTTGGATATGACTCCTTCCTTGAGGGCATTTGTTTCTTCAGAACTTCTTTTCTACCTCAGCAACCTGTAAAAAGTGAAACTAAGACCATTAGTTGGCCCTGTTGGCCCAACAGGATTTTCACCTCTCCATTATTTAGCATAATTTTCAACTATACATTCTAAATGTGTCCACAACCAGTATTACATACGTTGGAGTACGCTTTCCATTACAATTACCCAGTATAACAATTTGTCCATGCAGAATGAGGTTTGAATGAGATTTAATCCAATGCATAGGGGACTCACCAGGTGAGAAAAGGTTGGTCTTTAGCTTTTTTTTTTTTTTTTTAAGATTTCAGGATCATTTCAATTAATCCCAGAAGCTCTGAAGGATCACTTTCTCCCACTTACAATACTGAATTATGAGGTCCTCTTTAGAGGAGCTGTTGCAGATGTCTCAGCAAGTGAAGGGTGGGGACACAATTATTAGAGGCAAAGTCGTGTTAGTTGTGACATAATCATTGTAGTATTCCTTTCCTAGAAGATGCTTTCCTGCAGCATTCATGCTAGGCACTTTGGCACTAAAATGTTATTTAAAAACAGTTTATTAAGAATTTTACATTGTAAGACCGTAAGAACTCTGTGGATCCTGGATCAGATCACAAACAATCTATTCTGTTTCTATAATGGTCGCATTTGTCTCTGGGAAGCCCAAGAGCAGCATATAAATATGACAGCA
This sequence comes from Thermophis baileyi, assembly GCA_003457575.1. NCBI lineage: Eukaryota > Metazoa > Chordata > Lepidosauria > Squamata > Dipsadidae > Thermophis > Thermophis baileyi. The sequence goes on from QLTV01002471.1 coordinate 930,777, forward strand.
CACAGCCTGATTCCTCTTCTGCAACTATTGACCTACCAGAATACTACTCTGATTTAGTCATATTAATCAGTTGTGCTATTATAGTACAACTGTTGTATGCTCTAGGGTAAAAATAGTCCACAAAATAATTTTCTTAGGTAGCTTTCCATAAACATAATAGATAAATAAAACAAAAATGATCACCTAAAAAGTTAGTGCTAGCTTAGGAAAAGTACCTGAATCTCATTCTAATCAGAAGCACTATTTGGGGAAAATACATTTTATGATGCATAAGAAATGAGGGTAAACTCTTTGCATACTGTATTTATAATCTACGGTGAATTTTGATGCAAGAATTCTCAAATTAGCTTCCCACCCTTTCCAGTCTCACAGCAAGGAAAAATGCTTGCAACTATCCATTAGAGATTATACTAATAAGGTATACTGAAACTAGACCGGGCTATGAAAAAAGATTTTTTTTTAAAGAAAGACTGGAAAAAGGCTGATGAGGTGATCTTTGATCCCTCTCAACACAGAGTCTGAGAAAGAAACTTCTCAGTTTCAAAGCCCATACAGGGTCTTTCCCTTTAAAACTGTAAGGAGAGGTATTCTTTGCTAATCTCAGGGAGAACAGTTGTCAACTGGAGTTGCAGCTGATAAGCTTAGTGATTAGATACAGCGAAAGAATGGATTTACACACAGCACCTCAGGAGCTCTTTGGAGAAAAGATTTCTATGTGTTTGGTAATGCTAGTGCATCATATCAGCACATGAACTCTTTGTACTGAACTGGTTTTCTTCTGGCTAGAGAAGGACTGTTAGCAGACTGGCAGCTCTCTGCCTGTAGTGGTGGATGAAGGTGGTGCTTAGGATCAGTTCGGGGTGGAGTTTTTTTTTTTCCCCTGCAAGTTGTTTTTATCATCCTGCTTAGAGACTTTACTGTACAATGCAACATGCATCTCCAGAGATTCCAGCCTGCTTGACAGCACATGCTCCCAGCTGCTTGGAAATCTGACGTTTGGAATTGCCCTGTTTCTCTTAAAGATTGGATGGCGTGGTGTTGGTGGAACTGTTTCCTTGTCCTTTTACAGCTGTCTACCTTCTTGTGCTGACAGTGCCTTTGTGCAAGAAGATCAAGAAGCAGGAGACAGCCTTGCTGACTACTGAGGAGTCCTTATATCATTTAGGGTCACTCAGCAAAAGAAAGCTCACTGTTCTCATTTTTCTGGAACTTCCATTGGATTGAAATACAGAATGAATGGGACCTTATTTAACCAAACACTGTTGGAAGAAGGTATGTTTTCCAATCGATCCCAAGATCTGGGGATTCTGATTGGCTGCTGCAATGGGACAGGAACAGTGGTGGCCAGCGATGGAGGAGCGTCCGTCCTGCTCCCAGATGAAAGGAACCTCTTCATCACCCGAGTGGTCCAGATTGCTGTTCTTTGTGTCCTCTCATTGACTGTCATCTTTGGGGTGTTCTTTTTAGGCTGCAACCTGCTCATCAAATCAGAGAGCATGATCAACTTTTTGGTCAAAGACCGCCGGCCATCCAAGGATGTTGGCATTGCAATCATGGGACTCTACTGAGCAAAGATTGTGGAGCATTTCTCAGTGGGTGACTCAAGTAATAGCTTTCTCACTGCAAGTATAGGATGCGAATATTGTTGTGGCTAGAGGAAGGGGAACCTGGGGTGGCATGTTACTAGATGGAGTTACAAAAAAAAGAAAGGGGGGTGGGAGGGAGGGAGGGAGAAGGGAGGAGAGAAAGTAAAAAAAATGTGTGTATTACAGATGTAAGAGAGGAGGAAAAAGAAATATTCTTATAGCAAGTTTTGTGCAAATTTTAAATTTCTGCCTGTAGAAATGTCATATTGTTTGCATGACTAGTCTATGTATAAAGATAAGTAAGTGAAGATGTCCAAGTCTTTTACATTGTTTCCCTTGGACATAAGCTTATAAGGACATAAGTGACTGGACATAAGCTTTTGTTATATGAGCTGGATATTCATATCTAAATACAAAATTTAAAGTCAAGACTGTACAAGACAAAGACACTCTAAGTTCCTCAAAGTGATAAGTAATGTGATGTTTTGTTTTGTCAGCTCAGTGGATGCTTTCAGGGAAAGCTTTTACTGAAACAACATACAGTCTCATTTATGGAAATCATAGGAGGATTCAAATATTGTTTTCTTTTAAATGTAACTCACCTCTACCTTCATTTTTCTTATCTCAGAAATCTACAAGGGACATTATTGCCTTTGATCGATAATGCTAGGAACTGCATGTTTGGAAGCATCCATAGTCAAAACATGTGTTTTAAAAAAATATTATGGTACAAGATCTTTTTCAGATACAATGTGATGTTAGTCCCTTGCAATAACGAAAAGATGGTTGTGGGGATATTTAGTATAAAAAATATGTGTTTTTAAAAGCAGCTGGTTTTTTAGTATTTCACCCTTTCAAAAATTTGTTATTTATTGCCCTAATGAACTTTTTAAAAAGGTTTTCCTCTGCTTTTTAAAAAGAAACACGAGATAGCTCAGTTAACAGGCTAATAATCAGAGATTCAAAAAGTATCTCAAAGTAAAGAGATAAAGAAAGAGTCCACTTAATTTTCTGCAGATTTAAAACACTGTTTTAGGATATGACTGAACATAGCAAATTAAGCATCTTAGTCTCTTTTTATATTGCCATCCACTTGTTGTTGGATGGAAAAAAATTAATGTATGTTTTGGCTCTTCTGTTACATAACTGTGGGGATACAAGAAAAAAAAGGAGTGAAGGAACTAAGCCTTTGCCAAACAGAAATAGGGTGCTGCAGAGTACATGTTGAGTACATGTATACTCAACATGTATTTACAATTAGATATATGTTCACATCCCACTACACAAAAGAAATGGCACCTGTTTTGAAGAAAGAGCACCTACTGATCCATATATTACACTTTTGGACTTCTCTTTTGCATAAAGCTCCTTAAAATGCGAAATTATCACATTTACATTTTTTTAAATATTTGCATATTGCCCTTTGTCCAAGAAGCTTGAAAGAACATATTCACTATAGCCTTAAAACCCTTGTAAAGGATTCAGAAAGGAAGAACAATTTGTCTAAACTCACTTTGTGAACTTAAAGTGAAGATTTACTGGTTAAAAGTCAGATTGAAAACTTCATTCAGCTATGATGAACAAACTTATCTCCTTGGACATCCCTTCTTAAGTGGAAATTTGGGTCTTTATATCTCATTTTTTAAAAAAATATATTTAAATCCATTTTGGTATACAATCAGCTGGACCCTTACATTGTCTTGTATTTGTTTTACATTGCAGTATTGTCTGACATTTCTGATCGAACATTGTTTTGAGACAGATTTTATTTCATTTCTCTCTATTTTTTTATACATTCACAATGAATTGAACAGTCTTATAACTCCTCACTTTTACTTTGGGTTAGGGTTGGGTTGAATTCCTAAACACATAAATTATGGTCCATGAGACTTATCTCTAAGGAGACATGTACTGTATAGTATTGTGTTATAAGGCAAATCTCAGTTTAACTATCTGACAAATTGACTGTGAAACCTCAGTACTGCTCTTGGGAAGAAAAGTAATGGGTATATAACCATTCCATGAAATTGAATTGAATTGTCTTCTATTTGAAGAAAGTAATTTTATTTCCCAGTATTATTAATGTGTCACCTCTCCCACCCTACTTGACCATACCTTCTGATTATACGATCTCCTTCCATGTTATCCATCTAAAGTATGATTGCACAAATCTCATGGCCTAACTAGAATTGTTAAGTTCATTCTTGAAATCATCAAAGTGAGTGGCCAGAACTCTGGTTATTGAGATATTGATATTAACATTATCCCAAGCTCACTGATTAAACTATTCCCAAGTCCTATTTTCTCTATCAAGGCTCTTCTGAACTGCATGCTACACTTCTAATTTCTAACCAAGGTGAAAAACTGAACTTCTAGGAGATCTAAAATATTTAGTCTAGCCCAGGAGCTTCATCAAAGGTTGATATTGAACTAAAATTTCAGAAGGCATAAATTATTCAAAGGTAGAAGCTATTCATAAGAAGCGGTCATATTAACAGTTTGTATTTAATTTAAATTGTGTTGATTCTCATCTACTCTTTAGAGCTGGCCTTTCCTCAGACAAGTTATAAACACTTGCCCATTACCAGCATCCCAGATCTACTCTCTATTTTGTGAGCACAAAGAGTAAATGTGTAGGGTGAACACTACTAACCTATCATGCAATTTTACTAATTTAATCTCAAATATTTTCATTTCAGGCTGAGGAACAAAAGCTCCAATATCTTCAAGATAGAATTTTGGAGCACAAGATCTAAACTCTTCCCTAAAGAATTAGTAGGGCATCCTTCTTCATTTAGCATATAGATAAACTGAGGAATCAAGAGCATAAGATAAAGTGATGGCCAACATCTTAGATAACTGAGATCTGTTTCAAGTGATGTGTTATTGGCCAGAAATTGGATGGGATGGTAGAAAAACTAAATTGATATAATTGAAATTAAGATTGAATCCAAATTGAATGTTAACAAATCAAAATATTTAGTATGATTCCCTTGAGACAAGCTTGATTCTTGATGATTTTATGAACAGATCCATGTAACGTTCTTGGTAACAGTATAGAAAGGTTTATCATTCTCTTCTTTGGGGACATTTTTCCATTTCCCACACAAGTGTTTAGCCAGGCATTTTCCTGATAGCTTCCAATCCAGTTAAAAACCAAATCATACTTAACGTTTTCCAGAATTTAATAACATCTTTATCCTGTTGCCTAAATGATTACAACTGATGGCAATCTCTACACAGTCCAGGTTTTGAAGAACTACCCAGTCAGAGAATGAAGGTTCCATAGAACCCAGTCAAGTTATTTAATTGATTAAAAGCCAGAAGTTTCTCGTGTGATCTATATATTAGAAACTGATGGATCTTATAGTATTGTGCTCATAATTAGAAGTTGCTTCAGTGTGATCACATTCAGTCATTAGAAGCTATAATGCCATCCAAGTGTATCCACAGGAAGGGGTTTAAAAAAAATCAAGATTGCAGCCCCGACCATGTAACTAAAGTCCCCTCCCTTTTTGTGTGTGTCTGTGTATGTTGTTACACACATAAAAAGGAATGGTGCTTTAATTGCATAATTGTAGCCAATTTTTGGCACCTCTGCAGACTATATGTAGTTCTGGCTATATCAGAACTACAAGCAGAGCAGTTGTAAAAAAAAGATGCTTACAAGATCTCATTGTACAAAAAAAAAAAAAAC
>QLTV01002471.1:959722-981055 GCA_003457575.1 Thermophis baileyi
GCCGCAACAACACATGAGCACACAATAGATACAAACTTAACGTAAACCGATCCAAATTAGATTGCAAAAAATTCGACTTCAGCAACAGAGTGGTCAATGCCTGGAATACATTACCCGACTCTGTAGTTTCTTCCCCAAACCCCCACAACTTTAACCTTAGGCTGTCCACCGTCGACCTCACCCCATTCCTAAGAGGTCTGTAAGGGGCGTGCATAAGCGCACCAGCGTGCCTACCGTCCCTGTCCTAATGTACCCATATATTTGTAAATTTTCTTGTACTCATAACCATGCTTGTACTTATATATTCACAAACAAGTTTATACTCTGTTTATACTTTGTTTGTAATCATATATATGCTTGACAAATAAATAAATAAAAAGAATAAATAAATAAATAAATAAAACTTCAGTAATACTATTGAGCTATCCTTTCAAAGAGGAATGAGAAGAAACTGTATCAGAGGTGGGTTCCTGCCGGTTCAGACCGGCTCTATAGAACCGGTAGCGGGAATTTCCCCCCGCTCGCCGAACCGGCAGCAATGGCTGGCTGGACACGCCCCTGAACCAGCTCTCTCGGCAGCGCCATAGGCACCGCCATCTTGTTTTTTGCTTCTGCACAAGCGCAGAAGCTTGGTTTTTAGCACTGCGCATGTGCGCTTGTGTGGTGCGCCCGCGTGGCGCGCGAGGAAGCAAACCAGCAGCGAGGTAAGTTAGAACCCACCCCTGAACTGTATGTGTTGTGAATTACATTATCCTGTAGAATATACATTGTTAAGCATCTTTATATTTACCAGGAGTGTAAAAGTTGCATCATTCAATTCTGCCCACCAATTTCCACAGGTTTTTGTATCTCACTTGGAAATCTGCCCATCTCTGTTGTACAATTCTAGGCCCTAAGGAGAAATAGTTACAAAATGGCTGAAGACTGAATAAAAAGGACAAAATGTATATTTTTTTATTATTCAGGTGCAAATGTTTAAAAGCCAGTTACCATGGTAATCCAGTTTGGCTCATAATTACCATAGCAATTATAATTCATAGGATGCTGTTTAAGGGTACAAATGCAGCAGCCCAGCTGTAAATTTCATCTAAAGGCGAATAACTATATTTTAATATATTAAAGTTTCATAATCAGTTCTCAAGTGTCATGCCCTTGAGAGGGTTGAATGTTTCAAACATAATTACCTAGAATAGTTTGACCTGTTACATCAAGATGTTACAAAATGTCTTGTTCCAGAACCAAGTTTTTTTAAAAAAAAAAACCAGCAAATTCCCATGTGATAGCGAGAACATTTTTTAAAAAAAATTGCTATTCCATAGACTCTCCAACACAAGAGAGACCTTTCCAGAGTTTGTAGAACTGATTTATAGGACCAATCTTAGTCTCTAGCTGGGTTTTCAGCTCTTGAAATAGCCCCATCTTGCACCTTGGATCAGCCTATTAGTGTGTCCCCTTCCTTGTGGAGATGACTCTGGTTCCCATTAATTATATATGGGAAATATAACACCTAAATACACCTATGATTCCTTTTTAGGTTTGAAACCTAAGCAGGATCAGACCTAGCTAATACTTGGATGGAGTACATTAGGGAACAGCTGAGCTGTAAACTAGACTGGAAAATAAAACAAACATCCTCAGTGGGGACAACGGATGCCATTCCTTTACTACTGCCAAGAATCTATGGACATCTATGGAAATCTCCATAGATTTACCAGAATATATTCATTGCTCAATGCAGTGGAACATTTACTTCTTTTTAAAGTACCCATAACTTCCTTTTGTTTTCTTATCAATATGGATCAACATCTGCAAGGAAGTTAGACTTTCATGAAGTGATGAACCTTCCAAAGGGGCATCGAGAGTGGTATAATTTTTTTCAAGTTACATGGTGTTTTGCGTCTAGCCACTCTGGATTCATGTGTTGACTGAGGTATGAGTGGCATTGTCAAATCTCTGACACCTGGCTTGTGTTGTGTGGTGATTGTGAGATTATTATTATGTGAATGTAAGTCTGGCTGAAAACTTGAATAGTGCAGCAGGAGATAAATTGGAGGTATAGTGGAGGGCATTACATTCACTGTTTCAGGAGGAAGAGAGACTGGCAATCTTGTTCTGATGTCCTCTTCTGGGTTAATTTACTCATACCTATGCTTCAATTGTCACATTGCTGGCACATTGGACCTCAAGATGTTAACAGCCAATACCATGTCTATAAGTAACAAGATTTCATCCATTTATAATTTGGTGGTAGATGAATGTGCAAATTTGGAGTGTGTTACTGTGATCCATTGGACAAAGATGGTGACCTCACTCTCTCAGATAACTGCTGTTCTGTATTTTAGGTCTTTAACCTTCAGTAGCAGTAGTGGCATTGATTTTTAAAGATTCTCTATTAGGGACCAGGGTCTCCACTCCTGAGGGTGTGAATGCCTGTAGTTAAGGCCAGACAGATAGGCTTTGGAGTCTTCTAGTGTACCAGTTGCCCCATTGCATGGCGGGATACCTTCCAACCTGCTTGACCTAGTCTGGGCTAGTTTTGAGCTGCCTCAATTTATGGTCTTAATGGGTAATTTTAATCTCCATGCCTTGGGAGCCTGGTTAAAAATTCTCAGAAATTCAAAGCCTTTGTGGTAACTATGGGCATATCTCAAGTCATCTCAAACTCAATTCATATAGGCAGTCAAACAGATTAGACCTCTTTGTTGCCTTGCAGCAATTGTATAGTGGCTGGCATTGTCTTAGTCCACTCAATTTCTGTTCCTTATTTGTTTGTTTGCTTTTTTTTTGTTTGAATTTATTGACTGCTCAATTTCAATGGACTCCAGTTCTGACTGTCTACTACCTATGGCTTATATGGAGTAATTGGACAAAGTGCAATAGTTCAGCCAAAGAGATTCATGGCATCAGTTTGATTACCTATAATCTTATGGGCAGTTCATTTGAGGGCTTGGTTGCCTACTGATAACAGGAGAATACTTGGGTCCTTTATAAGACTGCTTCTGTGTGGCTTCTTTCTGTATGTTGCTCCTAGGTGGTAATTTGGTCTATCAAAGGACTTTGAGAGAAGCAACACTAGAGAAAGTTGACAAAAAGAGAGCCTGGCCAAGCTCAGGTTCAAGTGTATACTATAAGGATAAGAATGGTGAAACACAATTACAGGTACATCTCTCTTACTACAGTAGGCAAGCAGCCTTGTTTAGGGTAGCCAACTCCCTGTTGAGGCACAGACAGCAGATGAAGTGGTGGAATTGAGTGGGTTTAGAATCTTGTGGGATTGGCAGCATATAGCTTTGTCTCACCACGTTCTACATGAAGGATACCTCTGTAGAAATACAGCCTCCAAGGCAATATTAGAAATTGCAGAAGTCTAAAATGTCAGCTTTCAGTTAAACCAGAAGGACTCTAGGAACCGTGGAGTTAAATCCAGATTTTTTTTTAGGGGGAAGTGGGTAGCACAAGAGCCTCTCCCTTTTGGACAGTTTCTTTGATGGCTATGTACCCATCGCCCTAAGTCTCAAATGGCAGATCTAATGGGATGAGACAGCTGATAGAACAGGAGGAATGTAATTAGACCTCAATTAGCCACATCGTTCTTCCAGATAATTGGAAAAAAAATAAGAGTAGACACCCACTCTGAATCCCCTGCTTCAGGCACCCTTGTTTCTGCCCAGGCTTTCTGTCTGGCTGTATACGAATCATTTTAGGGACAGAGGCACACAGTGTCACAAACAGACCTCTTGAAAGGCCTATTTCTTTCACCAAAGTTTTAGATGATCTGTACTACTTCTAAAAGTGATTCAAAGCAGACATGTTGAATCACTTTGCCTTCTCCGTTGACTCAACCAATATTTCCAATAACTTTGGGGATTAGGCTTCTGTACAAGCCTAGCCCATGTACTAACTAAAGCCTCTGTGGGCAACTAAGTGTATAGATCAAGTTTGCAAGGCAATGTGAAATGCTTTGATAAGGCAAATTATATATTTCCTTAATTGCCAGTTAATAACAGAAAACAAAGAAAAGAAAATTAATAGCAAAGAATTATATGTAGTTAGATATTAGGTTGAATGCATGTTGTAGACAGATCTCTCCCCTCTGTTTCATCACTTTTGCAGTATTTGAGCTTCCTCTTTTCCTAAATCTGAAAAAGCATCCCTCTTTCAGGTACACTGTATTTACACGGATGCTCTTTTCCACCCCACTCTTGCTTGCATCGGTGTCATTCTTCTTGCAGAATCTGAGAATCGGTCTATTTCTAGAAATTAGGAAATATTTATACAACTGACCTTTTCTATGTGACCTTTCTTTGGGGTTGATTCACCATTGATCTTCTGCCAGAGTTCCTAAGTTGGTACATTAGTTCCTCCCACTCTTCTTTTAAAGTTTTTGATCAATTTTCCACCATCACAATAATTCACACATTTGTATGGAGCTAGCAATGGAAAGCATAATATGAAAAGAAAAGACTCAATAGCAATGTAGGCGTATAAGTAATTTATTGATCCAGGACTAAATGTCACCCTCATTCTCTTCCTGTTCTGAAAATTTTGAGAAAATTATATTACAGACAACATGGGTTGATTTGCAACTTATCTGATTGGCTTGTTAAAGACACAACAAGCCTGCAAAGCATTTTGAGATCCTAGAGCAGGGGTGGGTTCTGGCTTACCTCACTGCTGGTTCGCTTCCTCACGTGCTGCGTGGGCGTGTGCACCTTGCGTGCCGTGGGGGGCACGTGCACTTTGCACGCCATGCGTGCGCATGCGCATGCGCAGTGCTAAAAACCCAGAAAGTGCTAAAAACCAAGATGCCGGCACCTATGGCGCCGCCAAGAGAGCCGGTTCAGGGGCGTGTCCAGCCGACCATTGCTGCCGGGTTCGGTGAGTGGGGGGAATTCCCGCTACTGGTTCTATAGAGCCAATCCAAACCAGCAAGAACCCACCTCTGTCCTAGAGCACTTTCCTCCCCATTTCCACTTTGCAATAAGTTCCATTCAGTCCTCAAAGACTGACTTCTAAAGGATTGCAACTTGAAAGAACAATCGTCTTCAAGTGACAGAACTGAAATCAGCCCAGAATAACTCAAGTGTCCTATAAACATTAAAATATTCACTCCCCAACTTTAATCTATTTGCAGAAATAGCATTGTCGGCTCAACAGATGGAGGTGGGGGGTGGGGTTAAAAAAGACTTTTGATATCTTCTTCATGTTTAATTTGGCTGCCTACTGCACTGTGGGCGACTTTCTAAGCACACATATGTCATCTTTGTTTGTGGCTGTTCTTGGAACCTTAAAGACGTCAAATCTGTGGAGCTGCTTGCTTGCCAAATGACTACTTTCACAATTGACTCTCAGTTTTCGACATCTCTTCAGGGAGGACCTGTCATGTGTTGTTTCTAGCTGAGCTTGAAACTAATGATCTTCCCACCCAAACATTCCTCCTTCCTACACTTTGGATTTGAAAAGCACTGTCACTTTCAAAGTGTGTGAGTTGAGAGGCCTCTCACTCTAAGAGTGTAGGACAAAGTTGTTTTGAAAAATTAGTTTTATCTTATGGAATGAAAGGACAGTACACTTTTTTCAAAGTGTAGGGCATTCTCATCAAAAACAGGAGAAGAAAAGGTGAATTGAAGAGTCAATGTATTTTGCACTGCTGTTTTTCACTTTTTCATAATTTCTTTATTTACAAAAACAGAGATATTATTTCAGCTTTCCCCAATCTTATACCCTTGCTAAGTGGACTGATCTTCAGCTCCCAAATTCCTTGGACATTCTCCAGATTCAAAAGGTTGCATTATACAGTATATCTATATACTATTAAAGCTTTCATTGTCCTGACCTTTAACTTGGAACAGAAGGGAAGGGAAGGGAAGGGAAGGGAAGGGAAGGGGAGGGAAGGGAAGGGAAGGGAAGGGAAGGGGAGGAGAGGGAAGGGAAGGGAAGGGAAGGGAAGGGAAGGGAAGGGAAGGGAAGGGAAGGGAAGGGAAGGGAAGGGAAGGGGAGGGAAGGGAAGGGAAGGGAAGGGAGGGGAAGGGAAGGGGAAAGGGATTTCCAATACTCCCAATGCTTCCACAAGGAAACTCAGTGACCAGCAGGAAGTTGGCCCTTTCCTCTCCCCCTACTTTTTTGCCCACCCTTGATCATTCTGTGTCTCTGTTTGGTAGGAAAATATCTCTGAAACAGTTACCCAACAGGGCATCTAATTGTCTAATTTGATCTAAAAATCTTAGAATTTGATCAGTGTACTCTTTTCATCATTTCCTTTTCTATTGTATATTTTTTTAAAGAACCTTTATTCAGCTAAATGTTTGCTTTCTGAATAGAGGATAGTTTTGCACTGTGCGCATGTGTGCATGCAAAGTGGGTGAAAATGATGACAGAATAATTACTGTCAACCCTTCAACCCAGAATTTTTCTTTTCCACATTAAATCAAGATGTCCACCCAACTGTATTGTACAACAAAAACATTGAGATTGATTTCAAAGCTATCACACTACAGTTTCTTCAACAACAAAAAAACCCAATTTTTTTTTAACAGATTAAATATGAAACCAGTAATAAAAACTGAAGCACTTTAATCTTTCCGTGATAAATCACACTCTGTGTTGTGAGTTTGGCAAACCCACAAATTAAAAATAGGAAGGACAAGTTGTTTCTTAAAAGACAACTTTTTCTGTAAATCGATGAAATATTTTTCCAGCCAACACTTCAGCAGAACCAACCTTATCATTAGGCAGAATTAGCCAGATGCCTCAGGCTGGCTAGATGGGGCAGAAAAACGCTGAAGACAGATGCATGCCATAGGGTACATCTAAACAGCATTTCTGTGACAGAAACTTGTCACATGATGATTACCTGATGTCATTGTCATGAAATCAAAAGTGATTTGGAATCTGGTGCATTTGCACTTATTAATTCAGTGTTACCATTGTTAATTAACTCCCTATGTTTACTAAAGTCATAGGATAATGAAATACTGTTAGAAAGATTGATTGATTGCCAGATTTGTTCTCTTATCTGTTCCTGAATGCCTGATGCATTAACGAAGGCTATTTGGGAAATGATGGGGCCACGGTGACTATGGTTAATCATCATAAATAAAATCTTACAACAGCAAAAAAGTGAGCTTCTTTGAAGAAGGTTACAGTACAATCTGTCAGTTTTACATTTTTCATTTTATACTTGGTTTAGCCTCTCACATATTATCAAAGCAATCAATTTATCTTCAGTTTGCTAATAATATTCAGCTTACATTCAGTTCAGAATAGGAGCTTTAATACTTCTGTGCATGATTTAGTAGGCAGAGTGAGATCCCATAAGTTAACAAGAAATCCTGATTTTTTTTTTTAAAAAAAATAATCATCATGAAGGCAGGACTGAGACAATGATGCAGAGGTGGGGGGTTGATTCTTTCTATCCCAGTGTGGTTCTGATGAAAATTGCTCCTGGATACTCTGACTACTCATGATACTAGCCTAGTCCTATAGGGACTAATTGCAGCTTTGGGGCATTTTTCATCTGACCTATGAAGAAACAGAAACTGTGAACACTCCCTTCCCACATGACACAATTTTGATCAGGCTCTTTTCAAATGGTTATTTAAATGGGAAAAAAATAATCAACTGTCTACTTAAATTTTTTGCACTACGCACAAGCAGCACAACTGCTGTCCACCATTAAGGCTTTCCATTTCATTTTCATTCAGCCCATTGTATTTTAATGTCATACTTGGTTTTGCTCAGAACTGTTAACAATTAGCAGATCTGGCAATAGAACTGAGAATACTTGCAGTACAAAAGAAGGGACCATTATTTCTGCTGATCAACTATGTAATGTAGAGTTGCTTCTGATCTGGATTTGATGCTTTATTCTCTACTGATGCCAACGGCCAGGAACATTTTTTGCCAACTTCACTGGGTAAACCAGCTGTGACCTGTCCTCTTCTCTTCCCTCTATTCAGCATGCATCATTAACCTCCAGCAACAATTAGTTTAATGTCCTTGAAGACATCATGAAGGCTTCACTTGGTTCAGAATGCAATTATGGAGTTGCAGGCTGAAATATGGCAATAGGCCAGATCACTCCAGTTCTCCTATGATTGTACTGTCTACTTAAATCTTTTGCACTACGCACAAGCAGCACAACTGCTGTCCACCATTAAGGCTTTCCCTTTTACTAGGAAATTGTGAAGTCTTGGAGGAAGTGGCTCTGGTGGCAGGTATAGTATTGCCTACTCCAAGGCTAATGGAGCGCTCTCCAGGATGCTGCAAACTCTGGTTTGTCTTATCTTATCCGTTCTAGAATAATCTAGCTATCATTATTTTAGAATTTCTTTTTTTCCTATCTCTCTTTATTCCCTTTTTCTTCCTATGCCATGTCTTTTATAACATAAACTTTACTTAGGGACAATCTCTTAAGGCAGGGATGAAAACTGAGCTGTTTTGGCTGGGGGGGGGAGATAGAAAATTATCTTTCTTTATTCATGTCAGAAGCACCTTCAAATTATAAACACACAACATTCAACACTGAGCAAATAAGAGAGATATAAAATAAAAATACAGCCCGTGTAAAAAGTATGTTAAAAAGTAAGATTAAAATTAAATTGACATTTGCCCAGTATTGCACATTGACTGCATTTTCTCTCCCCAGCATGAGGTCTTCCTCCGTTCATGTAGACATTGTATGCACCGCGAGATGAATTGTTCTTCTCCACAGTCCCAGAATATCTTGTATTGGAAGCCCCATTTTCTTAGATTGTCCTTTGATTTTCCTACCCAAAGTGCAGTCTATTTAGTGATTTTTCATTCAAGCCAAGGTTATTCTTGACCAGGCAACAATTGCCTGGTAGCTCCTTACTCACCTTCCATTGTTCCAGGGCTGTCTGCGGCAGCTGGTTGTTAGGAAGGGTGGGAGTTTTGAAGAAACTGATCTTCAGTCTTAGTCTTGGTCTTGGAAGTTGATGGCGGTATAATAGGTGTGTTTCTGCAGGCATTATTTTACCCCACTCTTTCTGCGTAGCCCTTCCCTGGCAGAATTTTGGAGGGGGATACCAGTTGGTAATACACCTTTTGTATTTGGGCCGGTTTTAGACACCTCCATGACCAGTCTCACTGTTTCATTTAGGGCCACCTGTTTTACTTGTTTTGATCTATACTAGAGCTGGCATATTCACACACAATGTAACATAGGGCTAATGCAGAAGTTCTTAATGTGTGTGGTTGGGCACCCCATCTTGTGCTCAGTTATTTTTTTCAGAATGTTGTTCCTAGCAAATATTTTCTGTTTGGGGTTAAAACAGTGATTCCTAAAGGTAAGTGTGAGGTCCAGAGATACTCTCAGATACTTTGGAGTAGCACAATGTTCCAGGCTAGTATATTCCATCGTACCTGCAGCATTTTTATTGCCTCACGGTTTTTCAAGTGAAAAGCACAGTGTTATATTTTAGATGAATAGAGTGTGTGTGTGTGTGTGTGTGTGTGTGTGTGTGAGAGAGAGAGAGAGAGAGAGAGAGAGAGAGAGAGAGAGAGAGAGAGAGAGAGGGATATTTTTAAAAAGTAAGGGTAATTAATTAATTAATTAATTAATTAATTAACATCTGTTTGTTTGTTTGTTTGTTTGTTTATTTATTTATTGCACACATTATTAGATTGTTTTAGTTACAAGTATATATATAGCACTTCTTATTATATCATGCTACTCAGGAAACCTTTCCCCCTATTTATCAGCAATCAATGAATCAGTATTTATCTGTCACATTTTGTATCATTCTCAAAGTGGAAGAAGCATATTTCCATTTATTTTCATATGTCCCTTTTCAAAATCAACATATATGTCCCTTTTCAAAATCAGCATATATTGGTGTGCACTTTTGGAAGAGAGAACTGCAACATACGGTTCAGAGCACTGCTAGAAGAATAACTGTATTCTGTTCCACATAGTAGGCTGGGAAGTGTGAATTAGATCAGTTTCACTTTAAAATGATAGTTTTATGATTGTTTGTCACCCAGAGTCACTTGTCTGAGATGGGCAGCGATAGAAATTGAATAAATAAATAAAAATGGTTTTTTTAAAAAAAATATCTACCATCTTTAATCTTGAGTACTTATATTGTTGAACTAAATAACTAAATAAATTTACATCCCTTTGGGGAGTGGGAGAAATCAAGAGCATTCAGGCAAGGGCATTGGAGTTAGATTTTCTTTTCTTCCCACATCCTCACAAAATATGGACAAGGTTGTTACAGATGTGAGAGGCTTGTGGGTGGCACTGCATTCGTGAAAATACCATCGCAGATCAAACAGGCTGCTTGGAAAATCTGAAAAAAAGCAATAATCACAACACTGCAATTTTTTGTCTTATTTTTGGTGAACAGTAGGCATTTTATAACATACAACAGTAGGCATTTTATAACATACAAACATAAAAATGCTCAAGATTAACTTCAGCGCATAAACTAAAATAAGACAAAATATAGAACAGGAAAAATAAATTACAAGTTCACATTCATTAACATTGGGTTATAAAATTATTTTGTATATCTTAGTCAATAATATTACAGTCCAGTATTCAAAATATAGGATTTATTTTATGTTTAGCATTTGGTATGTATAAGTATGGGCATGTAAGAATATGCATCTTCTATCTATCTATATATCTGTCTCTTTGTCTGTCTGTCTGTCTGTCTATCATCTATCTATCTATCTATCTATCTATCTATCTATCTATCTATCTATCTCTCTCTCTCTCTCATCTATCTATCTATCTATCTATCTCATCATCATCATCTTACAGTAAGTAAAAACACTTCCACCTTCTTCATTTGCTCTTTTATTAGCTACAGTACATGGTTTGAATGATTTAGTACATTCTTCCATGATTCAGAACATACAGTACATATTGCAAGCACTAACATTAAAATAAGAGTCATTATCTCATAGCAATTTACAGTATCTTCCCAAATCAAAATGGGGAGAAAATGATGCAATATGCATCATAACAAAGATTCTGTGAACTAAAAATTGGGATCCCAAAGGTGCTTTTTTTCCAAGAGCTGAAGAAGCTTCTTGGATGAGAAGCGAAACATCTTCAAAGAAAAAAGGTCCCAGATTGTTGGGGGCAATAGGCTGACTCTGTAAACCACTCAGAGAGGGCTGTAAAGCACTGTAAAGTGGTATATAAGTCTAAGTGCTACTGCTATTGCTAAAAACCAGAAAGTCCAATTGCCTCTTGAAAAAAAAGCACCTTTGGGACAACCATGACGTGAATGGCTGAGAATCTCCATAGATAAATACATGTTTTGTCACTTTTTTCATCATTGACTGGGTTAGAATATGAAGATAGCATGTCAGAAGTCTCCACACTTGGCAACTTTAAGACTTGAGTACTTCAACTCCTAGAATTCCTCAGTCAACATGCGTGGTTGAGGAATTCTGGTAGTTGAAGTCCATAAGTCTTAAAAGTTGCCAAGTTTAGAGACCCCTGTGCGGTTTACTTCCACAGTACAGCAACACTGAAGTGACAACAATTTTACCCAATTTCAATCTTACGGCAGTGATGGGTCCCAGGTTTTAAACTGAAGTATGTTGATTGAAGTATGTTGATTCAAAAATTGTTGACTATGATGCAACATTTCGCCCAAGTTATAAACAATCAGACATGGGAATATTAGTGGTATGTAGATTCAAAACAACCTGGGGAGCATACCTAATCAGCAACCTGGCAGCGAATCTAATAGAATGAGTAGAATAGTGCTCTTATTTTTCTTTACAAATTGGTGTAAAGTGGCTTACTAAATTACTAAAACACATCAGAACATGAAATCCAATTATATCTGTTACCAACAGCCCCATTCTGCACGTACCTACTGAATTATCTGCAGTCACGTGAATCTTTCCTGCATTGTTAACAGAGTGGGCCAGTGAGATAATAAATGAACTCCTCTCCCAGCCTCAAGTTTATTGTGTAAAAATAATTTTGCTTTTAAACACTTCTCTGTCCCCCATTCACCAGTGTATCCTAGGATGATGGAACTAAATTCAGAAACGTTCATGGGATGCACAGTTTAAACATGGTATTAGCAGGATGTGTTCAAAAAAGTCAAAATGGCAGTGACAATGATGTAATCTGCACTCTGCCTTTTTTTACCACATGTTACAGATAACCCTGCCTGCAGAAGAATTAAATGCCAGTTCCATCGATATGCCAGATCAATAAATATTCTGACATTCAGAACAATTTTATGGCATTCTATGCAGAAAAAGTATGCAGCAACTGTCTCTGTAAGAAATAACCTGTTCCCCTTCCTCCTTCTCTTGAGCAACTGGCAACCTACATGCAATCCTTATTACAAGAAAAAGCATAGGGACGGGACTTTGAGAAAAATACAATCTGTTTCTTGCTTTCTGGTTCTTGTCGTTAAAACACACACACATACACACACCGAGAGATCTTGCAGGACTCAGAAAAAAAACACGATAACACGCAGCATACTCCTGTACATATCTATTGAGAACTAAGCTCTATTAAGCTCAGCAAAGCTTACTCTTAGATAAGTAGAGTTAGGTTGTTCCCTTTCAAGTTCAACTAAGAAGGAGGAAGAAGAGGATTTTAATTCTCAAGCTTACAAAGATCGATTTGAAGTACTTGTAGTTTGTGGTATGGCACAAAAGTGCTCCCTGAAGCATCAGCTGCATTTATCCCATGCTCAGAGGCCTAAATAAAAGGAATTCAGCTTATCCCTCCCTCCCTCCCTTAAAATACTTGCTTGTGTAATATCATGGTACAGTGGTACAATTGAGAAAAACTAGATTTTGTCTATCATTCTAGTAATAATCTAAAATTTCCTAGAGGTTACATTTAACCTCTAGGAAATTTTAGATTAGGCCAAGCAGAGTTGCACCAATGGAACAGGCGGCCATATAAATTAATATAGATAAATAAACAAACAAACTTTTCCAAACAAGGTAGCTTTCAATTATTCTTCACGTTCTATGAAATGGAAGATATGGGGAAGGGAGGAAGAGGGAGCAATGAGGTCTGCCTAGTAACATCCTATAAGAAGCCCAGATAATCTTCTCCAACCATTCTCACTGCAATTATTTTTATTGGTGCTGAAAACAGCTTATCTCTGAACGTCATAGAGAACTAGCTTGGCTAAGCTGACTGTGTTGTTATTATCTGTGAATATTTGTAATTGCTGTGTGGATCTAAGAAAGAATATATCTTTGGGGCAGGGGAGGGGTGGATAGTGGGTCATCCTTTACACAGTTATTGGAGGAAAAACTTTGTGTAAAATCAGAAGGTACTATGGTTACCCATGAAGAACATAAAGGGTTGGGTGCATTACTTGAAGCTTTTTTTAATATGTTCTGATATGGACTTGACTTCCATGGTGATGGGTGTAGGGGCACTGTTGATATGAGAGAAGCTATTTTTAATGAATTATTTTAGCTGTCTCCTAAAGATGAAGAGCAGGACATTTTTTGTACCATATCCAAGCTTAAGGTAATTTTTTGTTTTTTGATGGGCCATGGCCATTAACTAGGGAAACGCAAGATAAGGTGCAATATCCCATTTGTACTTATCTATAGTTTTGTTGAAGTACTCTAACTGTAACCCTAATGTTGCCTCATTGTGGACCGACTATTTTGGTGGCACAGAAAACTAATGAGTAGGGTTTCTGTTCTTCTCAATACAAGAAATCGTTGAAATAGTTGTGTCTGACTAGCCCACCTTTGATCCAGGATCTGCAGAGAGAAAGCTCTGCAACGCCCCTCCTCTTCTTTGCTGAGTCCTTACCGCAATTCACCCCACTTATTGCAGATGAAACCTGCTGTGTCATCATGGATATGAATTTCAAAACTCCCCCAGATTTGACATCACAACCAATTTGAGAGTATGAGCTTCAGAGCCACCAGGTGATTTTGAAGAACAGAAAAGGGAGGGATGGGTGTAACAGACTATTTTAACATTAGTTATATGTGTATGTTCCTGTTCATTTACTTTGTTCTTACTTGGGCCCAGATTGGTGGACTTATTGGTAGGATCTTTCAAGGGCCCAAAGATGCTTTTTAAAGTAGAGATGCCAGTGGCTGCATTGGCACTTTCTCCTCCTCCTCCTCCTCCTTCTTGTATTCCCACAGGTGCAGGGTCCTCGTTTCGGATCAATGAACGCCACTTTGCACGGTCAGCTGCGTCTCCAGGGCGCAGGCCCGCAGCTTGCATATCTTTGCTGATGGTGTCTTGCCATGTCTGTTTTGGATGCCTGCAAGGTCGCCGGCCATTGACTTCTAGTTGGTAGGCAGTCTTGTCAATGGTGGAAGGTGCTGCTCTCTGGACATGTCCATAACAGCGGAGCTGGCCTTCTCTCATCTTCTCTATGATTGGTGCCACACCAAAATGCTGAGGTGGCGCAGTGGTTAGAGTGCAGTACTGCAGGCTACTTCAGCTGACTGCTAGCTGCAGTTCGGCAGTTCAAATCTCACCGGCTCAAGGTTGACTCAGCCTTCCATCCTTCCGAGGTGGGTAAAATGAGGACCCAGATTGTTGGGGGCAATATGCTGACTCTGTAAACCACTTAGAGAGGGCTGTAAAGCACTGTAAAGCGGTATATAAGTCTAAGTGCTATTGCTATTGCTATTGCTATTGCTGTCCAATGGTGTCATTTGTGATGTGGTCAAGAAGGGAGATGCCCGATATCCAATGGAACATTTGCATTTCCATGGCATGGTGATAGCTTTCGGTCCCTGTTGTTGCTGCCCAGCATTCAGTGCCATACAGTGCAACAGGGCAGATGGTTGTCTTGTAAATCTTAGATTTAAGACGCATTGGCACTTTCTTCTTGTAAAATGCAAGGTATGCAAAACTGCCATGACAGCCCACAGCATAAAGGAAAAGAATATTTTCTACCTTCTTTTCTACCAGGTGTAGCAGCAGCTGACTCCTATTCCAGTTGGACAGACAATTCCACTTCTTTCAATACTGGTAAAAAGGTAAGCCATTCACTGCACCTGATTGCAATTCTATCCTCAGTTTTGCCCTTCAGCAACACAGCCTCATCCTGCCGTAGGCTCTCAAAAACAATAACTCCTTCCCAAACATTTCCATCCATGCGTATTTCTATCTAGCCAAGTTTGATTTTTTTTGCAAAGAAGTTCATTTCCACAAACAGAAATTATCTTTTAGAAAAAGGAAAAGAAAAAGGGAAATGTTAATTACAACAGTCATTCCTTATTTTAACCTTCTTTTTTAGAACAGGCCAGTCATCAAAGAGGAGGTTTCACAATTATGGGGCAAGGAGAAAAGTTGGGGAATATGCATATGCACCCTCTCCCTGTCTCATGTACCTGCTATACCTGTCATCATGCATGGTTGCAAGTTGGAAATTGGAAATTGTGATTTTAATTGCTATAATTTCATTTCAAGTGTGCAGCACTCTAAAAATAGCAAGGCCTGCCTCAGATTTCTCATCTGGTAACTATGTTTTCTCCCCCCCCCCACCCCGCAAATATGTTTCCTCATCTTTATTTCAGAGAGGTTGAGATCTGATTCACATTATCTAAACTCAGAGAGAATATTTGGCTAAATCATGTCACTTCTTTTCCCTAATGCAAATTTTAAGTTTCTTGTCTTTTACACTTCTTTTAGAGCTTCTTTCTCTAAAGCTAACATGGAATGAAACTGAGTTTCAGTGCTCAATCACATAAAGTCACAAAAAGGTTCATTCTCCCAGGTTGTTTTCAAAATAAATTAAAAGCAACTACAGAGAAACTATAGCGACATATAGAAGGGGCATAAAATAGCGATCAGACTATGAAAAGTTGATTTAATTCAACCTCCATGAATAACAGTGACTTATATAGCAAACGATCCAGGTTAAACATCACTCCAAATTATGCCTTCTCTAGTATTATTTGCTGAATAAACCACAATGGGCTGAATTTGCAGATTGCACTAAGCCATACAGTTTATTTCATTTTTATTTTAATGTGTTGTCTTACACAGTGTGTAACTCTATAGTAGTAGCAAATAGAACAACAGAGTAACCATACTCAGCATATGAATTCTGATTCAACCATCAGCTCCTGGTGGTCAGCTGGTGGGATTATTGGAAAATTGCTCTGGATAATTTCTAAATTTGTTTGCCTCCAGCATATTCCCAGCCAATCTCTATCTTTAAATTGGAGCATGCCCACATGCTACTCATACAGTGAGCAAAAATAAAGTCTGAGGTTTACATATTAAATATCAGCAAAAACCAAAACAGTTAACTGGTAAAATAGGGCAGAAAAGGCAAGAAGAGAGAGAAACATGAGCAACAAGCAAGAATTTAAATTAACTATATAGTTAATTCAAAAGAGCAGAGAACTTTTCAGAACCATCCAAAGCAATCCTGTGTGTTAATTAATATGGAAAGTCCCAAAGGTTAATTCCATCTTTAACCTTTTCCACCCTACATAAGGGCAGTAGAAAGGAGATGGAAAGTAGAATATCAGAGGATCCTTCCTCTATTCTACACCATGAAGGAAATAATTTGGTGGGCAGCAATTATATATAATCTTATAAAACATAACATTTTAAAACAAACAAACTGAAAATGAATGCACAGCTGTTTCAGCTCTTTTGACTTGCCTCTAACTTATACTAGCTGTAGACTTGGCATGATCATGTTTACTACAGTACTAGTATACTTAACACCGTATTAGTAAATCTGGTATTTTTGCAATAGAGCCTTAGCTAGTATTTCCAATGGCAAGGGGTATGAGAGTTGCAATTCAAATCACATGGAAGATGCCAGGTTGCCTATTCTGTGATCTAGGTGAAGCCACTGTAATATAGGTAGTCCTCAACTTACGACCACAATTGACCCCAACATTTCTGTTGTTCAGTGAGACATTTGCTAAGTGAGTTTTGCCCCATTTTATGACCTTTCTTGTCACAGTTGTTAAGTGAATCACTGCAGTTGATAAGTTAGTAACCCAGTTCTTAAATGAATCTGGCTTCCCCATTGACTTTTCTTATCAGAAAGTCAAAAAAAGGTGATCAGATGACCCTGGGATACAGCAATGGTCATAAATATGAACCAGTTGCCAAGCATCTGAATTCTGACCACATGATCATGGGGATGCTGCAAAGATCGTAACTGTGAAAAATGGTCATAAGTCACATTTTTCACTGCTGTTGTAGCTTTGAACGGTCACTAAACAAACTGTTGTAATTCGAGGACTATCTGTATTCCACACCCATTTTTGCCATCTATGTCAAAGTAGATCTCAACTCATAGAATCAACATCCAACCTGAGAGGTTTCCTACTAAAGGAGCGCAGAACTTGCAGCTCTGCTAAATATTTCTGGATCCAGCTCCTAGGAATGAAATAACTGAGCATCAGCCTACTTCAACCTGATTGCCCTCTGGCTAGGGAAATGTATTTCTGTACCTTATTACAGTACCGGATTCCATGTTCTGCAAGTGAAACCATGCCATGGATACTTTATCTTTTTTTTTTTTAACCTCTCTAGAAAATATTCTTCTGTAGTTGGTAAATTAATTCACCATAAGCCTATGCTGGGCATCAAAAAAAGGGGAAGAACATGTAGGAGATTGTTGATAACTGATTAGCTCAAAATAGCTCAGGATGTGATTACCGTATTTTTCGGACTATAATATGCACATTCCCCCTCCCAAAAGGTGGGGGGAAATGTCTGTGCGTCTTATAGAGCAAATGTTGCTGAAGCCCCACCCACCCACCACCCACCACCCTTCGGCCTCTGCCTCCCAGCAATTTGCCTCCTTGCAGCAAACAGCAAACAGCCTGGTCAGCTTCAGCACAGCCTGATTTAGCACAAGCAGCTGATTGGCGGTTGGATCTGCCTTCCGCAATACCACTGATCAGCTGTTCCAAGCTGTGGGGATAGCCGCCACCTATCAGCGTCGTTGCCACCCATCGCCTCTGCCACCTATTGCCGCCTCTGCGCACCCTGTTTTCGGCCTCCGCACGCCCCATTTTTTGCCTCCGTGCACCCCATTTTCAGCCTCTGCGCATCCCATTTTCAGCCCATTCCAGTTGGCGGGGATAGGCAGTGGCGCCAGCTAGGTAGATCTTCTAGTCCGGAGCGTTGTATAGTCTGAAAAATATGGTAAATAAAACCAGATTTGTGAAGTTTGTCCATGAGTAGGAAAAAAATCCCTCACAGTTGAAATGTGAAGAGGAGGAGGAGGAGGAGGAGGAGGAGGAGGAGGAGGAGGAGGAGGACTNCGCATCCCATTTTCAGCCCATTCCAGTTGGCGGGGATAGGCAGTGGCGCCAGCTAGGTAGATCTTCTAGTCCGGAGCGTTGTATAGTCTGAAAAATATGGTAAATAAAACCAGATTTGTGAAGTTTGTCCATGAGTAGGAAAAAAATCCCTCACAGTTGAAATGTGAAGAGGAGGAGGAGGACTCTGAGCAACCTCATGGAGAGATTCTCTACACAGCAGGAATAACAACATGGTGTCAGTAGAAGCATTTAATTATTGACATTAACTTGGCTGCAAATCATAATAAGAACTTTCTAATGGATGACAGAGATATCATGCAGATTTATGCCATAATCTGGGGATATAGGACCCCCTTTACAGGTATACAAAAACAACTCAACCACATATTGCTCAAGATATACCAGGAAGCCTTTACTTATATGCTGGTATTAAAAACTGTACATTGAGAGAATAGGTACATAGGTTTTTATGTTGCCTTTGGATTATGTGTTATGTTAGGACCAAATAGAAAATATGAAATAAATTCCGTGCCAGGATTTATGACCTAAATTAAGGACTTTTGTGTGATAAAAGACACACTTATGTTTTACTAATTTGCATGCTTTGTGCTGATGACAGATTACAAGAAATACAACAGGAAACAATATCTCATTTGATATCTTCAGTCACTATTAGTTGTAGCACCCTTGAAAAGGTGGTGAGAAAATATATCCCATCAGGAACGGCTGTCCTTTTGCTCAATTATCTTACACTTCAGAACAAGCATTTGTGTGTATATACAGCTCAGCTCCATGACCTTCATTAGAATCCTTTGGCCAGCTGCAGCTACAGCCTGAAGCTGACCACCCTTAATCAATTTTATACTGCAGGCCTTTCTTGTAGTAAATGGTCCTAAAGTTACTTTTTCATCATCATCATAATTACGAACTACCACTATCCAAGGATCCTGACTCTAGAGGGCGATGCTCATCTCCATTTCTTAGCTGGGGGAGCCAGTGTTGTCTGAAGACATTTTGGTGGTCAATTGGCCAGCATGACTATACACCAAGACACACAGAACACTGTTATCTTCCCACCAAAGTGGTACCTATTTAACTACTTGCATCTGCATGCTTCCAAGGTAATTGCTAAACGAGGACTACCTCTGTGTATATGTGTCATATAAAATGTAGCCTAGCTTGATATGAAAGATGTAAAATAGGCTATGATGCTAAGCAGATGCTGTTAGAATTCAACCGTCCCTGTGACACCTTTCCTTCAAGGAAATCAATCAGTTTTCTGAGTGGCAAAGATACAAATGGGAAGTTGAAATTGGAAGGGAAAAAAAGCCATACTTGGGGTCTAGGCAGGGATGAAATGCTTCCGGTTCAGACCGGTTCTTCCGTAGCGGTAGCGGTGGGCGCCCGTGGTTCGGAGAACCATTAGCGACAGCTGGCTGGCCACACCCCCGAATCGGTCCACCGGTCACCACTTGCTCGCCCTGCCCCGCCCAGTCTCTGCTCTCCAGCTTGCCTGCCTGAAGCGCTGTGCCCCTAATCTGCCTGCCAGGTAAGCCTGTGAAGTCACGGCCTACCTAGCTGCCCCTGCCCCCCCCCATCCCAGCCTGCCTTCCCTACTCCATTGCCCACGGCCCGCAGCCCCAACATGCTTTCCTGCCTTCCAGGCGGCTTTCCCGGTGTCCCCGTGGCCAGCTTGTGAAGGCAGGCAAGCGGAAGGCCACGTGGAAGGCAGGAAAGCATGTCGGGGCCGGCCGGCTGCGGGGAAGGGAGCTTGCTGCCTTCCCGGCGGTCCCCCATGCCCACTTGCCTTCCGAGATTGGCGGCCCTTGCTGGAGATGCAGCTACTGCTGCTCTGGGGCTGAAAAGGGGGGCGGTGGCAGCAGCAGGGCTCTGGAAGGCAAGCGGATGTCCTGGGGCTGCACATGCACTCTCAGACCCCCCTCGGAACCAGAGGAGCAGCCGCAGCAGCTGCCGCCA
This sequence comes from Thermophis baileyi, assembly GCA_003457575.1. Classification (NCBI taxonomy): domain Eukaryota; kingdom Metazoa; phylum Chordata; class Lepidosauria; order Squamata; family Dipsadidae; genus Thermophis; species Thermophis baileyi. The sequence continues at coordinate 979,952 of QLTV01002471.1, forward strand.
GCCTCTCAGAGCCCTCATGGTGGTGGGCTTCACTGCAAGCCGGCATCCCTGCCTGACCCAGCTGCGGGCTTTGTGACGCCCATCCTGGCACTTCCCCTTAAATAAGTCACCTTTTCCTAAGCGCTCAGCTGGGACTCAAAGCCTCCCGAGAAAAGCAGACGGTGGAAGCCGCGCGAGGCTCTTCCCTGTTTGAGCAGCCATGAGCCCCCATGGCCTGGGCCAAGGGAAGCACCGGCCGGTCTCCAGCCTGCCCAGTCCCACCCCTGAGAGGCTGGCTGGTGGCAGCTGCTGCAGCTGTGGCTGCTCCTCTGGTTCCAAGGGGGGTCTGAGAGTGCCGCCACCCCCCTTCTCAGCCCCTTCTCAGCAGCAGCTGCGTCTCCACCAAGCGCCGCCCACCCACCACTGGCCACCAATCTCACAGGGGACTCATGGCTGCTCAAGCGGGCATCGTGAAGCCCACAGCTGGGTCAGGCAGGGATGCCGGCTTGCAGCAAAGCCCACCACCACGAGGCCCATCTGTGCAATAGGCTGCGCTGCCCCGGCCCCGCTCAACCACACTTCTTAGCTGGGTGCCGGCGGTGGCTTCCAGCCCTACCTCCCAGCTTCGTCAAAACAGCCCTGCCTGATCTGCTGGACGCAGTAGCCGGGTTGGCAGTGGAGTTCCCCAGGCTTATGGTTCTGGGGGACTTTAACCTGCCCTCCCTCGGCGAACCCTCAGAAGCAGGTCAGGAGTTCCTGGCTTCCATGACAACCATGGACCTGACCCAAGTAGTTCAGGGTCCGCCCCATAGGGGGGGACACACACTCGACCTGGTATTTCTCTCAGGGCAGTGGAGAGATGATCTGAATTTAAGGGGTATAGTGACATCTCCCTTGTCATGGTCAGACCATTCCCTGCTGAAGTTAGACTTTATGGCACCACTCCCTCATCGCAGAGAGGTGGAACCGATTAGGTGGTTCCGCCCCAGACGCCTGAGGGACCCGGAAGGGTTCCAGAAGGAGCTTGGGGAATTACCTGAATCCCGTGTCCACAATTCATCTGAGGCTCTAGTAGCCGCCTGGAACAGGGCGGCCTCTGGGGCTCTTGATCGGATTGCGCCTTTG
>QLTV01002471.1:988461-1066056 GCA_003457575.1 Thermophis baileyi
CATTTCATCTCCTGAAGCTCCTCGGTAAATCAGGGAGCCCTCCTGGATCCATCGCCATGGAGAGGTCGCAGAGGCGCAATCCGGTCCAGTGCCCCCGATGCCGCCGTATTCCAGGCAGCCACCAGGGTCTCTGCCGGATTGTGGACAAGGAGTCAGGTATCTCCCCAAGCTCCTTCTGGAACCCTTCCGGGTCCATTAGGCGACTGGGGCAGAACCATTTAATCGGTTCCGCCTCCCTGCGATGGGGGAGTAGCGCCCTGAAGTCTAACCTCAGCAGGAAATGATCTGACCACGACAAGGGAGAAACATCTATACCCCTTAATTCCAGATCATGTCTCCACTGCCCCGAGAGGAACACCAGGTCAAATGTGTGTCCCCTCCTATGAGTCGGACCCTGAACTACTTGGGTCAGGTCCATGGTTGTCATGGAAGCCATGAACTCCTGAGCCGAATCTGAGGATTCACCGAGTGATGGCAAGTTGAAGTCCCCCAGCACCATAAGCCTGGGGAACTCCACCGCCAACCCGGCTACTGCCTCTAGCAGCACAGGCAGGGCTGTTGTAACACAGCTGGGAGGCAGGTATGTCAACAACAAGCCCAACTGAACCCCTGAGTCCAACTTCAAGAGGAGAGACTCACACCCAACAATCTCCGGGGCAGGAGATTATTTAAGATAATGTGGATGTACAGTTCAGACTTTATACAAAGCCACAATTATTAACCAGGTTTAATAAGCCACAAATATTAACCAGGTTTTATTGACCAAACTCTAATGCTTAAAACCCACATTGTGCTAAATTACAAAGTTTAATTTCTATTATCTATACCGGTATATATAAAAGTGAAAACCACTCACGCATTAATCACAAAATCTCCAGAACCGTAAAGCCTACAAACTTGAAATTTGCCATGTATGTTCCTCTTGGCTTCTAGGTGCTCACTAAGAAAGGATTTTTCAAAATGACCATCGCAGCATGAGTATTTCTTATATTAATATTAACAAGCTCTGATGCTAAGGCGTTCTACTCCCCCCTCCCCACCTGAAAAGAAATCTGATCCAAATGCAAAACACAAGCAGAGAAGTTTCAGTTTCGCTTTTGCTTTCACAGCAGCAAGCATCTTTACTACAGAACAGTTGAGCTAACCCACGCACAGACTCCTTCCTGTCTCCTTCTTGCTCACACAGCAAATACTGTTTGAGTTTCCAAACACCCCTCAACTCTCACACACACTAACAGGACGCTAGCCAGATGAATACCAATGGATGCTGCAGCCAGAGAGCAAAACCAGGAATGTTGTTTACAGGGAGGTCCTGAGCAATTCATCGGAGGGATGAATTTAAAGTCTATGCTATGCAAATAATGTCTTCATCTGTAACAGAAACTTAGCTTACCATCTCTACACTCCCTTTTTTAACTACTCATTAATTTTCAAGCTTTAAGTGTCTATTTATCAAGCCCCATCACATAGTTTCGTAGCGAAGCACAGGTATCAGCTAGTAGCTTAATACAATGCTTATTGCCCATCATCTAAACTTGAATACCACAGTCCATTCCTTGCAAGCTTTCACATGGGGCACTTGGTGGTTGTTTGAAGTTATAAAGTTATTGGCCTCGGTGTATGATGTCTGTATGTTTGTAAGCAAAGAGAGTATCCTAATGAAACTAAAAAAAAAAAAACACCAACCTTCTTCCAATGAAATGACAATGGCCAAGCACATGTATTCTTTAACTTCTCATTCTTAGAGAAATGGGAAGAGCTATCTGACTAAGCTGACTATCCTAGGATAATCATGTATTCGTTTCACTCCATAAAGTCAAATATCAGAAATGTGTCACCCAATTTAGCATTTTTGTTCTGACAAGCTATGTAGGGAGAAATTAGATCCCTGCATCCATTCTTGCACACCCTATAAAAACCACACTGGAGCAGGCCAAAAGCCCATGTAATAATGGCTTGTTCATATATAGTTAACAAGATGCAATGAGAAGCCTACAAGTTGGTTATATACAACATTTTCCCTTTCAGGAATCAAATATTGAGTAGCACACTTCCACTCATTATTTAACCAATAACTTTCAGGTAACAGCCACTGATGGGTTTTCATTCTAATACCCTCTGAATGTTTTACTCAACTGATGGGAGCTATTTCCACAGGCTAAACTGTGTTTTGCACGAACTAGCACTTTCTCCTTCCTACGTTGAGTTTTACAACAATAGGATTTTGCTTTATTTTAAAATCACAAATGCTAGAAACTGAGTCATGGACCAGAGAAAGAGCCATTGAATAGGTCACTGTTCCCAAAGCCCTAAAGGTGAATGAACTCAAAGTTCACAGCTGTTTGGTTAACCCAGTAATGGTGAACCTATGACACCTACACCAAGGATGACACACTACATTTTGGTGACTTCCTATTACCCAGCAACTATTCCCAAAAGTATGTATCATTCTAAGACAGGTTTTGGAGGCTGTGGAGGCTGTGTGAGAATGGGATGTATTCTCAGTGGCCTGTGGAAGTTGCACAAGAGAATTGTGCTCCTGCACTGCCTCCTGAGCCTTTCAAAATCATGTGAGAATGCGGCATGCTTTTATGTGATTTTTGGAGGCGGCAGAAGAGCATTATCCAAAGGTGTTTCAAGAACAAAAGCTTCATGGACCCAGAGCTACCTCAGGTAGGTCACAAGGAAATGTCAACAGAAAAGAGCCCTGAAGGCAAGCAGCGTGTGGCAGATCCTGGGAATCACACACAATTTGATTATTTTTTTAAAAAAATAAAAGAATAAATTGTGTTTGTTTGTGTCGGGGTGGGGGATGCAGCAGAGTCAAGCTAGGCATTTTCTGAATTTTTGACATGCCTAGCCCAATGGGACAGGTTCACCATCACCGGGTTAACCTGTCCAGTTGCATGTGGCTAGGTTGCCTTCACTTGACCAGATTGTAGGCCAAGTAGCAAGGAGACAATGTGTAACCCTTGCTGCTCTTGGTTCTTTGTCCTTGTCCAACGGGCAGAAAAGACAGAAGCAGCAAAAAAAAGCAAGAGAGGCAAAAGATCTTTGAAGTATCACTTTTTATTGTCTGCTCTTGAACACCTTATCCTTTGTCAGTTTCTCACAGCACTACAAGGCAAGTGCTCCAAGTCTAATTAATGCACAACTTAAATGGCAATTGTAACTGTCAATCATTTAGGCACCTTATCCATTGATAATACATCGTCACTGCAAAGGGTCATGTTGCAAAAAGGAAAGGAAAAAAAGTGGTGGGAAAGGAAAAACTAGAGACACACAAAATCTTGCAGTTGGGGTTGGAAAGGCAAATATTGCAAGCAGCGTAAGTTGGAAATATCTTTGGAGATGAGGAAAAAAAAGAAAGGGAGACTAAATGAGGAAAACAAAACAGAGAAATTAAACGTATCTGCCAATTCATACAAGGCAGTTTTACACTGTGCAGGCTTTCTCTCTCTTTTTCTCCAGAGCCACCTTATTCCTTGGACTTCTGGATTCCTTGGAATTGAACTCATTCCAAAGAATGTTGTATGTGCCTAATCACCATGCATAAAGATTTCACCCCCTGCCAAGAAATCACAAAGTTTAGTGTTTTAAGAGAGCTCTCCCTCTCCCTCTGGTATTGGGGAAACCCTTGGTCCCATCAGGCCCTCGAGGAAGGCGGATCACTGTAGGACAGACAACTACTGGTTTACAGAAGATTGTGGAAGGTGGCCGTGAACTTAAGTGCTCTGGGTTCTGTACAACTGGTTGATTATAGGGTGGTCCATGCCTCTTTGGTGTCCCCAAGTTTTCTGGACCTACTCTATTGCCCCAGCAGGAGTTGGATGGTTTCTGTAACTCTGATGTGCCTGACTTTGGTGCAGAAATAGGTGAGGGGCGTAGTGGCCCTGACAATGGTTTGCGTAATTGAACAGGATCTGCATGTGATATGCTGGAGGAATTTGGTTTGAAGGCCTGATCTGATGAGTTGTAAGGCTTAGTTGTAGACATGACTGGAGGAGAGAAGAAATTCCGAGAAACGATAGCAGTTGAACCTGGGATACTATCTGGTTCTGTAGATGAACTGCAGGGGGAGGTGTCTTCAAGGCTGCCTGATAACTTGTTGGGCCATTTTCTAAAAGGCTTTGGTATCTCTTCAATCTTTTCACTATCTTCTTGACTGACCACATTCGTCTTTTTGAGAGTAGAGAGGTTGATCACTTTGATGCTTTGCCCAGGAGAACAGAACTGCTTGTGGCTAAGCCCTCCAAAAGCCTTTCGGGCACTCTTCAGCCTTTCATATTCCACCAATGCACACCATCTGGTCAAAAGCTCAGGATAAGAAGAGGTAGATTTCTTCACCGCTGAGGGGAGGTTTTTGCCAGGTCTGAAGATGCGTATGCAGGCGATGTCACCAAAAGTCCCAAACAGCTTTGTGATTGTATCCAGAAAGTTTTCTTGAAGCAGGAGTGAAGAAGAACCAGATTCTTCACATGAAAGGACATTCCATGCAAGGAGCGTCTTGTTTAGAGGGATGTTTACAAAAGACTCTGGGATAGGGTCCTTCCTCCTCACCTTGGTCCCGTCTTCATTGAGTTCCAGCAACTTCGAGAATTGCAGAGCATAAAGGGTCACTCGCCAGTTCCGAGTTAAACATTTCATCTAGGTTTTTTTTTTTTAAGAGAAAAATATCAGTAGTGAGTAAGATGACCTTGATAAAGATACGCAAGCTTTCTTGACAAGAGATAAAGCATATTTTAAGTTCAGAACATACAGATAAATATTCAGAAGTAGTTCAAACCTCCCTAATTCCCTAATTTTATTAAAATTATAATAGTAAAATCTAATTCAAACTTAGCAAAAAAAATGGAAGGAATAAAAAGTGCAAGAAAAAAGAAAAGCTGAAGAAAAAGAAAAGAATGTTATAAAAAAGAGAAAAGAAATAAAGAAGTGGCCTCCAAGAGTAATCTTTTATATTTATCACAAATACAAAAAAATTAGAGATTCTTTCCTCTCTCTAAGATGGCAAATACATCTTCATCCCATATCTCATCTCTTATCAATAAACAAATCCATAAAACATCATCTTTTCAGTCCTGGTGTCAGAGAAAATTCACAAATGGTTAGAAGTAACAACACATCTCATTTAAGCCTTGATTAGATAAATGAACTTAAAATAATGGAATTAAAAAATTGTAGTCACAATATCAATAATGTCAGTAATGAGGTTTGCTTCTATGGATAGACCTTCCAAAAGTTGTTATTGTGACCAGATAAAGATATTATGACCAGATAAAGTATTGAAAGTGAATTTACAACTGACAGTCCAAGTAAATGACTTAGAAAAGAATATTTTCTTGGATCTAAAAAGGAGCTGGCTGAGGTTTTAAAATTTAAATACAAATAATAAATCAAGAGAGTAGCTGGGTCATTTTCTTCCTATTGGACTTACAAAAGAGGCTTGTAAATTATGTGGTGGAATCCAGAAAAAATGAAATTTAATCCTGTAACAATATTTGTATGAACCAAATAAGACTGAAGTAAAAGGGAGGAATATAAAGTTGGTTTTTATAGCCAATTTCAATAAAAGTAGGCACCTTTCCCCCCCCTAAGAGAGGGTGAAAACTTGGGTGCATCTTATACACCGAATGTAGTCCCACCCAGCCACCCCCACCCTTTGGCCTCTTCCTCCCAGCAATTTACCTCCTTTCAGGAAACAGGGCAGAGCCCGTAGACAACTTAACAAAATGAAGAAGCTTTTTAAAATAAATGCTTGATCTGAAGAGGCCCAGTGCTATTGTATCTTCTTTTAAATAGCAGAGAATAATGTATACTTCAAGAAAGCTACATCAATTTTAACAGCATCTGTACAAGTAATAATCTGAAATGTAACAGTGTCCTTTTTTAGTATTAAAATAAGGCAGCTGAGTTAAACCCTGACTTAGTCATGGTTGGAGTAGATCTATTTAAATAATTGGGGGGAGTTAGTGTGACTATATTTAAGAAAACTTTCTGCCATTAATATACTGCCATAATGTACATTTCTCCAATTCTTTGCTATTTCTATGGGTCAGGCACACATGTACAGAAATACACAGCAAACAGTGTATATCATCTGTACTGTTTGCTGTTTGCTGGGAGGCAAATTGCTGGGAGGCAGATTTTTTTTCTTGTTTTCCTCCCCAAAAGCTAGGTGCGTCTTATACTCCGAAAAATACAGTAGTATAAGTCTTTCTGTGGAGTTGATTTCAAGATCTGGTCTACCTGGTGGGGCAGATATCTTTTTTTTTTAATCCTTTTGATTAAAAAATGTTTGATGTTTTGGACATCAACATCATGCTTTTAGGTTGCATCTAAAATAAGGAATAATTATGCAAATCTAGAGACAGATCCTATCTGCACCTCCCAATTGTACATGTACTTGAAAAGAAACATGAGCTTGCCTTGGGAAAACAAGCTGCAGACATTCAGTGGTGTATGAATAAAATTCAAAAGAACAATTTATTTTATTTTATTTCACTGCTCTGACTTTGGATCATAGCATGCTTTGCAAACTCATCATGATGGCTTGGATATTGTTTGTAAAAGGTACAGGAAAACAAGTTTATGAATTCCTTACATAGCTGAAGTAACCACAAATATTAAAAAGAAAAAAATATTTCATACTTTATTTCAATCTTTCCATATCCTGTGCTATCCAAATGTATTGAGCTACAGTGCCTACCATGTTCTCCAAATACCCCCATGGTTAGTACTTTTGAGTTGTAGATGGGACAGATAATCCAATATACTTGGTGAGGGACAGACCACGGAAGCCACTGCTGTTGATCAGGAAATGATTTCATAAAGTTATAAGAATACAAACATTAAGTTGCCCCTAAGTCAACAGGACAGCTGCATGAAGCAGTAGATAGAAAATTATTAAAAAGAACTGCCTTTAAGGGCTAATTGATCATGGCCAACAGTCAACAAATTGATGCATAGCAGAGAAATAGTTGTCTCCTCCTAGCTATTTGCTCACCATGAACAAGGATTTAGAGGTGCAATGCCTTGAACAAGGAGATTCCATTTAGCAATGATATACCAAAAGTAAATATTGGAATTTCTTCTTCCATAAATTTGCTAACAGCTAGGCTATTGTCACGTCTTGTGACTTTTCGGTTCCAAACTATATTAATTATATTTTCTATTCTAGAAAGCAAAAACTTGAGGCAATGTCTACTATGTTTCTGAAATAAAGATCAAGGAAACATGCCAAATTACCAATTGCCATTTCCAATTGCATCAAACTGGACTTTAAGTGTTGATCTTTATTCAGAAATTATAGAAAAGGTAAGGAAAAGAGCCAGGTTAGAAAAATCTATTCGCTGTTAAAAACTCATAACATTTAAAACCATTCCTTGGATCCAATATTTAACATCTCTCTTTACAGACAAACATTAAAAAAAAATTACCCACCTTTTTAAAAGTTGTCAGAAGTTTTATGCTCACAAATCCCATCTTGTTCCTTTGCATATGCCTCAGGAGGAATAAATCTTTGGACAAGTTGTCATCTGAAAAGTAGAACTCCACTTGTGACACGATTTTTTTGATCAGGAATGGATCTGGGATAGTGAAACTGCTGCTTTCAGAGGCGCTTGAGCTGAGGTCAATGAAGTTGTATGGAGCCCTATCCAGGGATAAGGAAAAAGACCAAAAAAATTAAAGCCAGTGTGTTAAAAATACAGTAACATAGGTCAAATGTGGATAGAATTTTATTGCATATCTGCTATTTGCTCCTGTTGTACTGTATTGTAAGTTAACACGTGGGACCATGCTATAATTTGGCCTGTCTTTAGTTTAGTGTTGAATGAATGCAGTGATTGTGGCTTGCAAACTGTAGCTTTTGGCTTAGCATGCTGTGTTCTTCCTCTGAATTTGGTACAGAAATCGGGCAATTTTTGAAAGACCACCAAAAGTCTGTGATATTCTATTGGCGGACAATATATGGCATCGACCACAACCTGACAAAATTGGCAAATATTTGCAAGCTAGGGCTAGAATCAGGTTAAAGGACTGGAGAAGGGGGTGCAATCTTATACCATCTTCAGCCACTCTCTTCCTCATGGACACACATAAATCTGAATACTTGGAAGTTCCAGCAAATGTTAATGCCCTATTTCTTATGAAAAAAAAAATATTTTATTCAACTTTTACATTGCCATCTCATCTAACTGATGCTGGGAGGTTTACAACAATGCCTCCTGAAAGGCCATTGCACTTTAAGATGGTATTCTTAAAGTAATATTTAAGAGGAGATCTGCCTGCAGCATTTTCTCTGCAATGGAATTCAATTATTTATGATTTATTTTATTAAACAAATTTATATAAGCACTAATCTCACAGAAGTGACTCAGGTTCATGTAATAAGTAAATAAAACTACAGTGTAAAAACAATCAATTTTTTAAGAATTTAGAATTTAGAAAACTCTGGCCAGGAAAACCTGGATTGCTATGTTGTTGTCATGTTATTGAGGCTATATAACAAACTACATAATTAAAACTTCAGTGATGGAATGAAGGCTATCCAGCATTAGTGATGGACATAATAGGATTTGGTCCAGATGTCACACTAAACTATTATTTGCTTAGCAATGGTTAAAGCATAATTGACTGTATTAACATAAGCCTTAAATCATGGTTTATAAACTACAATGGGTTTTTAAACCATGATATATGACTTATGTTACACAATGACTAGAATCACACAAACTAAGCCAAACCCAAGAAAGCAGTGTATATCGGCTGAATATTGATTAGGAATTTTGGGATCTGTGCTCCCAAAACACACTTTGAAGAACACCAGGAAGATTGAAATAAAGGTTGGTTTTCTCAATCTGGAATGCTTCCCTTGATGCATGGAAAATATTCCACCACCAGATAAGCCCAGCCTATCTGCTTCTCATAGTTTTTTCTTCTCTTAAAATAATCATTTGTTTATCACTCACCATTTTAGTTCAGAGAAGATTTTACCCATGGAAATAAATGGAAAGTCTTGCTCACCTAGCCACTATATTCTCTCGTGGCACAAAATTATTTCTTGCAGCCTGAGAAAAGGAAGGGAGAGGACAATATCTGGGGGGCTGGATTGGAAATGGAAAAAAATATTTCAGCCGGGATTCACACCTGAAAGCCATTGTAGGATAGACTGCTTCCTCTGTGAAGATAACACAAGAGAAGCCCTGTAGAAAGACAGCATTTTTAAAATTACTATTTGTTACAAACTGACCCAGTTCAGATAAAGCACATTATGCTTAGCGTGATGAATGAATCCAGCCACAGACATCCAAGGAAGCTCAAAAGTGAAATATCCCCTTAAGAAGACTCAGAAGAAAGCTACAAATAAACAAGCATCAACCCAAAGTAACTTCTAATTAAAAAATTGTTGCAGCAAAATCCTAAATGTTTAGAAGTTGCATTTCTATTATTTTGCCCCCAGGTACAGAGACATATGATTAATTCAAGGTTCCCTTGTTGCAACTTCAGACTTCTACTTGTTTCCCCAATCTAGGTTGGAGCAGAACCACAAGTGGTCTTTTTTCATAATATTCCTCTGCCCTGTACAGCACATACAAATTGGGAAGAGGAAAAATATTTTATCACAGGAAAAACAGAAGTAATGAACATCTTCTAATCTGTCAAGTAATACATTTTAGAAGGAATTTTCAGATTATCTGAAGTACACTTTCCAACCACCCACACCACATGAACTCACTGTTGTAGCTACAATAGTTGTAACTATTCCACTAGTTCACCTGAATTTGAAAAATGCCCTTCAACTATTCATTCCAGATAGTGTTTGTTGGCTTTTTACAAAAGTCATCTTGAAGCAGAAGAAAAAGCAAAGACCGAGAAAATGCTAACCTGTTGAAAGATAGCTTAAGGGAAGGTTTCTGGAAAGGGACCATCAGCTGCTCCTGTTTGACTATTAAAGCAACTAGCTGAAGCCTATTGCTGAAGCCAATTTCCATCTTAAAGGTAAAGAGCTGCATCAAGGAGTATAGAATGAGAGGCATCCACCAAACTAATAAACTGTAGTTGATTGAGGCTTAGTCACAGCAATTTTTTTGAATATATCCTGAATTCACTAAACATACCAAAAGATTGTATCTAGTCTTGTTTTGGTTTGCACATCATGGATGTGTTCAGTGCGTTTCATGAACCTAGCCATAACTTTTGGGTTTCTTCAACATAGTTCTAAGCTTACTGTGTTCTGGGTATCCAACCAGTATTGTTTGTTCAACAACCCTAATTAAGCATCCAGTTTAGATTGATGTGTAAACACAATACCTTTAGAAATTGGATTAACCTTGTTTTTCTTTAAGCAGAGAAGAATAGATTCCTAACTCTTCCTGCCCCCAAGACACTTGATTAAACAAGTTGATTTGTCGATTTAGCTTTGCTTGTAATTTTTGAAAGAGATCACACATTAAACTCTCTCTCATATATATCCTTTTTTGTCTTTGAATAGGAGGTAGCATTAGGTGAAGCTACTAAGTTGACTGCATTAAATCTGAAGTCCAAGTGATCATATGATAAATATCTGTATGTGTTTGGAATAACTTATCAGAGTAATGAGATTTTTGAAAGTCATACTCACATGCATCATTGTGAAGCCCTTTCAAAGTAAGTTAATCAAAGTAAAACTACCATGAGGTTAAAAAACTAAAATGTCCTAGAAGTCATCTTCAATTGCAGGGACTTAACTTGGCAGTGCACTTAACTTGGCAGTGTTACAGAAGTGGTTTACCACTGCCTTCTATAAGATTTATCCCCCTAAAATCTGATTCTGCTTAGCTTCTGAGTCTAGATAAGAATTGGGCTTATTAATAAAATCTGGTTCAGTTAGCCACTGGCAGCCATGTGTTTGGTGTGAAAGCATAACCATTCCTCCTTTCTCTTGCCTCTCTTCCCCTCCTCCTGACTGGGTTCCCACATCACACTCCCAGGGTTGGATAATCTGAAGATTGCATAGTCCCAAAAATGGACAGCCCACAAATCATCCCATTAAGCTACTAGATTTTAGTGTTTAGTAGTGTTGCTTCTGTTTGTGTGTAAAATCTGGCATCTGCCCGCAGTCGGAGACTTTTAAGAGATCATTGGTATGCCACTCTGATCACCATGGACTCAAGCAACATACAGCAATTGAACATTGCATGTCACAAGGCAAAACCAAACAAACCATAGTGTGGCTAGGCTGATGGTTCAATGCAGCTATATTGTGCTTTCCTTCTCTTCATGAAACTGAGGGATGATTCCAGACTTTCTTTGCCCACCACAGGGAGAAAAGTCTGCAGATAGAGAAGTAAATCACCCCGGGGGTCTGATGATGGGTTGATGTAGGATTGGAAAGTTGCATGGATACTGCTCCAATCATAGTAAGAGGGGAATAACCCCAAGATGCTGCAAACATGATAAATACATGCCAGTAGCCAAACACCCAAATGTTGAGCACGTGATATGGGGATGCTGCAACAGGTTGCACATGTGAGGACTGGTCATAAGTCACTTTTTTCAGTACTTTTGTAATTTTTGACAGTAGCCAAACACCCAAATGTTGAGCACGTGATATGGGGATGCTGCAACAGGTTGCACATGTGAGGACTGGTCATAAGTCACTTTTTTCAGTGCTGTTGTAACTTTGAATGGTTGCTAAACACCCAAATGTTGAGCACGTGATATGGGGATGCTACAACAGGTTGTACATGTGAGGACTGGTCATAAGTCACTTTTTTCAGTGCTGTTGTAACTTTGAATGGTTGCTAAATGATTGGTTGTAGGTTGAAGACTAGCTGTAAAGGCATTTTGGAGTGTGATTTTTTTTGTGATAAGCTCACTGACTCTAGTGCACAACCCTACCCACACTATTGCCTCTGATCAAGGAGAGAAACTATGCCACCCCAGTAAGTGATTAGACATGATCCCTGGTGTTGATACTTGTGGAATTTTTATATATACTGTGTATATATATATTGAATTAGTACAATTCTAAAAAGAGAGGAAAAACATTGAAAAGTTGGAGAATCAAAAGCATTTGTTCTGTTCTTGGCTGATTGTAGCCCCCCAGGATTTAGGAATTGGTGTTTTGCCATCACCAACTCAATTGCCCTCTTCCTGCGCACCCAGAAACCCTAAATTGGGGCATATGAAACTGTTGTTTTTGCAGGAGACTGCTGGGGGCCCAAAAGAGTCAAGACGGCAGCACTGCTTCTGCTCCCCTTTAGTAAATTGTGAGTTCCTCTTTTTCTCCTTCTTAATTTTATCTTTTCTGCTATAATTGCCTTTGAAGTTCCTGTAGGAATTTGGGCTTTGGCAGATACAATTATAGCTTCTTTCGTACATTATTTAAATGCCAATGATTTTTTAAAAGAACTCTAAAATTAAAAAAAGAAAGAAAGACAATTAAACAGCTAGCATTTCAAAGGTTTTCATTAACTGTGACTCGCTGGAGTTATATAGGAGCTTGTGTTACCATAGATACTGTTGCTGGAGTTATTGTGGTCTCAAGCTTGGTCTGTGTTGGTGCTGGGTGTTGTCTCTTGCAAATATATGTGTGTGTGTGTGTGTGTGTGTGTGTGTGTGTGTGTGTGTGTGTGTGTGTGTGTGTGTGTGTATGTGTATGTTTGTGCACCCACAGAAAGATGTAGTCTTCCTTCTGTCAGCTCCATCTGCTGATTCTGAAATGCTGTTCTTTCATTTGAGACGCAAGATTAAAAAATAACCCAGGTGCAAAACTGAACCCACTCCCCTCACCCCACCCTCCCAAAGAAGAAGAAGAAAGTCCCAGAAGACTTATTATAAGAACAGGCATAAGCTGATGTTTTTGTTTTTGCTGTACATATTGAATATTTTATGGGGGAGATGAATATACGTATCTGAATTTACATATTCTTTCTTATTTATTTTGAAACATTTATATTCCACCTTTCAAAATTGCCTTTCATACTGCACAGCATGGAAGCTGCACTCCAAGCTGAACCCCCATTTGGCCAATTAAGATGATTGTAACTTGCATCAGTTGTAACTAAGTTAACTCCCACTGATTTCAGTGGTTGAGTTCTCACTAGTGCTAAGCTATGGTTTGTTTTATGTTTTGCTAAACAAACCATAGTAGTCTGATTCATACGTTACCCCACTGCATCTGAGTTCGGAAAAGTTGCTAAGCTCAAACCAAATGACATTATATTAAGACAATGTTTTAACTTGGCCAATGGGTTTGCTACAAGAATGATTAACCAGGGAAGAAACCCCATTGGCGTCCTGAGAATATCATATTTAAGTTCAAAATAAAAGAGCTAAATTGGGCTGATGAAAATGAAATGCAAGTTCAGATTCACAAATTTGGAGTATGAATTACCATCTGTTTTTTTTTACAAGTTTTACAAAATTTGTACTAAATTTTAGAGTAACTAGCAAAGTAGGTTTGTGCCCTGATTTAGCCATAGCAATTCTAATAGGAAAACAGAATATCTATAATGAATCTACTAGAAATGAAATGAATGTAATATATACAATAAATTTTCTAAGCTGGTGTTCTCCAAATGTGGTAGAATACAACCTCAATCATACTTAATCAATTGTGTTTATTTTTTTCCTCATTCAGTTGGGTCTGATCCTCAGATATTGCCTGAACAAGTCCCTGCAGTTTTCTTGGCAAAGTTTTTTCAGAAGTACTTTGTCAATGCTTCCTTCCTAGGGCTGAGAGAAAGTGACTGACCCTAGGTCATCACCTGGCTTTATGCCTAAGGTGGCACTAGAATTCACAGTCTCCCAGTTTCTAGGATGCCTTAACCATTACATCAAACTGGTTATCAAACAATGATTAGAAACTGCCAAACTGGTGGGAGGATACTGAAGAGCCGAGGTGGCGCAGTGGTTAGAGTGCAGCACTGCAGGCTACTTCAGCTGACTGCTAGCTGCAGTTCGGCGGTTCAAATCCCACCAGGCTCAAGGTTGACTCAGCCTTCCATCCTTCTGAGGTGGGTAAAATGAGGACCCAGATTGTTGGGGGCAATATGCTGACTCTGTGAACCGCTTAGAGAGGGCTGTAAAGCACTATGAAGCGGTATATAAGTCTAAGTGCTATTGCTATTGCTATACTGTATGTGATAAAGGTAGTCAGTGAGTCCACTGTGTAAATAAAAGGTACATGCTGAGCTTTTGTGGCTGTGATTTTTTTTACTTTCTGCAGTATATTCCTGTCATAATGGGACTTCTACTTTGGCTACTATTATTATCAGAAATATAACTTCTGTTCCCAAGAAGCACAGTAAGCAGATAGCCAACAATACATTGCAAATTACATAGGCTGCTGGGAGCCAGAATCTTGTTGTCTTCTACACTTTTACGGAATGAAGCCCTGTAAGGGTTTGAGGGCATTTAGGCTACACTATTTAGGCTGCAGAATAGCACTTGTCCATTACATGATGGTAGTGTTTCTCAAAATATGATCAGCAGAGTTCATGTGATCTACAGAGTTCCATCAAATGATAAACCACAACCTCTTCAATTCATGGATCAGAACTGCTTTAGCCCATTTTTCTCTGCCTGAACTAATAATCAGCTGGTTTGCAAGAATAAATAAATGGCTGAAAATTGGTTCAGAGAAATGTATAAGTAATCATACAAATAAAAACTTTAATACTATAATTAGAAAAATGAAAATAGCAAACAATGGACTCACTGATTGTGAATCGATATGCCTTGAGCTAAGTAGAACTGTGACCTTGTACAAACAACCCAAAAAAGAAAACTTCAAGGAGAAAAATGCAATAATTAATATATAAACGGGGAATTGCATTAGGCTGCTGGTCCACTTGCAATCAGAAATTGCTACCAGAAAACATTATTGGCCAACAAAGTTTGTGCTAAAAGTTGTTGTTACAGCATGGTATACATAAAATATTTCAAGTTTTAAATAAATTCCTTATTTTGAATTTAAAGTTTTGGGAGAACATTCAGCTTTAAAAGGAGGCATGTGGAAACGCAGTCATAATCATTATTTGCCAAAATAAATAAATAAAACCAAGTTTCCTGGTCTTATAGATGAAAAGTTAGAGGGGGGATGTTTGTGTAACAGGGTCCCTACATTCATACTTACGATCTACAATTGGACAAAGTTCTTTAAAAATTCTCTCTTTGCTGCCATCAACTAATTATCTGGATTTATGCAGTACATGTATGGTAGTCATTGTTCTAAGGAGACCAGTACAAACATATATTACTTAGAAGGTATTTATTAGAATTCTGTCTTGATTTTTGTTCTCCCCAAGAATTCAAGGGAGCTTACAGAGCACTCTCCATTTAGACTGAGAAATAGTAAATGCCCCAAATCATCCAATGTGTTTCTTTGGCTGAGAGTGAATATGCATGCCTGTACTTCTAGTTCAAAACATTTTGTCTTGCTGACCTTTCTTTTAAAATGTGCAGCTACATGCATAAAACATTTGAAAACAATGTGCCTCATAATAAGCATTCTCATTCAGGAATCAGTGTAGAATATAGTTGCAAAGTTAGAGTGGCTGTTATGAATATATGTACCAGCCTGACTAATTGTTGCTTAAAAAAAAACCATAACAGGTTCCTGGTCATTATTGTCAATACACTATTCAAGGAAGAGTGTAACTCGTGGAATCGTGGTATTGTAGAATTGGAAGAGACCACAAGGATCATTTAGTTCAACCATCTGCAATGTATAGGAAAACTCATTAAATCATTCTCAAACCTCTTCTTAAAAACCTCCAAAGATGGACAACCTCCCTTGGCAGACAGTTCTACTGCAGTCCAGATTTACAACTAGGAAACGTTTCCTTATATTTATACAAAATCCCCATAGCTGTAACGTATCCCCATTTTGGGGGTAGTTTTGGTAGCAATGGAAAATAGCTTTGGACCATCCTACCAACAATGCTCTTTTATGTACCTGACCACAGATACCCCATTTCTCCCCATTCTTCTTTTCTTTAGAATGAATACCCCACGTTCTTCCAGCCTATCTTCATAAGGCATGATCTCAATTTCTGAGTCTTCTGGGCTTTTCAAACCCATCAATATCCTTTGAGAAATATGGTGCTCCATACACAGTACTTCAGAAGGGGGTCTCACCTATACAAAGTACAGGAAAATGAGGAGTTCATGCATCTTTGGTACAATGTTTCATGTAGGGCAGCCTAGAACTGTGTTAGTCTTCCCAGAAACTGCACCATGCTGTTGGCTCATATTCAGCTTATTTTCAACGACTGCAGTCAAATTCTTCTCCAATATAATGCTTCCATTTTAAAATAACTCCAAGTGAGCTGTAAGACAATCAGACGTTTGGACTATATATGTCCCTTCCAATTATATTGTAATCCATCTTTCACCTGTCTTAGTCAGAATGACCAATATTCATGGATGAAGTATAGTGCAGAATATCTGAAGAGCCATAGGTTAATTTCTCACCACCGCACTTTGTAACAATCAGGAATCTGGAAGTCAACAGATGATGAGAAAGTTAGGACAAGTTGCTCAAAGATCTTTTTAGTCTGGCCAACTGACTGAGATCTTTAATTCTTACACCAGTGGAAAAAAGAAGCAGAGAAAAGTAGAATTAACCTAAAGGAAGCTGACAATGAATTTACAAGAGCATGAAATATTATAGCAAATCGATTTTGTCTAAAAATGAAATAAAAGCTAAAACACTTTGGAAGAGGAGTTCATAAGAATTTAAAGGTGATTTTTCATTCAATGATATTTTTAAAAATTGTGAAAGAGCTGAGAAACTACTCAGTTTTTATAGTAGAACCCAACTGATTATTCATACATACAATACAGTACCTTGCCCTGCATCCAAGCCACAAATGACACACATTATATCCTTCCAAGTCTTGCAAATGGTTTTTCCTTCCTCGGTCATGGTTGAAGAGCAGCAATCCTTAAAGGCCCAGCCCAGCATTTTGGTACTTTTCCTTTCTCTTGTCTGCTAAATAATTTATTTATATTTGTCTCTATGTTTTATAATTTGTCTTTCTGCCCATAGGACACAAGTTGGTAAAGAGAAAGTCATTCTGAAAGTCCTTCTCAAAGGGGCGAGCTCAGCAGAACCGCTCACTCCAAATTGCCTAATTGAAATTTCTGCTCCCAGGCTCAAAATCTCGGATTGCTGCCTGAGGCCATGGCCTCCATGGCCTAAAACTTTGCATTGTAAAAATTAAGTGGTCTCCAGCTGTTTTGTGATATGGGCAAATCAGAATATATGAATTACTGTGCGAGACCCTTGGGCCTCTGCCCCTACCGGATGACATTAGCAAGGGAGAAGCGTGCTTGTCATAGATTCTTAAAGTTCTTCTGACTTGCCTTTCAGCTACCACAAGCCACTAATCAAAAGACAGGCAGCTCTGCTTTCCTAACTGTAAATCCATTGTTTAAAACAGCTCAGCCCTCAAAAAATGTTGAGGAGCATCAGGGCTTCATTAGTAGTACTGCTGCAGATAGATGCTAGCAGCAGGGGTAGGGCACCCTGGGCCTGCAAAAACCACCTAATGAGCCAGCCTAAGACATGCAATTGACATTGCTTAGGTTTTTAAAAAATTGAGTTTCTAAGCAATGTGTTGGGGGAGGGGAATACCAGATGAAATATCAGTCAAGTACTTCACAAAGGCCTGCAAGATATTTCTTCAATCCAAGAGAATGGAAGGAAAGAATAAGCTGAAGTCTTCAAAAACTGAATCAGTTTTATTTAACCATTCGCCAACTAGTATGGGGAATGATGGAAGCTGTAGTCCCATATACTTAGATGGTATCAGATTATGGAATGCTGCATTATAGTCTTTCCCCCTTTGTTGTCTTGGTCTACAATTTTTTTTTATTATAGGCTAAAATCTGTTGAGTGTTTAACAAACTTCATTTAATGATTGGTCAAGATCCTGTAATATAACAGGATTTTAATCCAAGGCATTTGGAGGAGTGCAGGTTGGAAAACAATAATGACTTAATAAAAGAGTGCACCTGAGGATGGTGGCAGAGATTTGGGGAAGGAGTTGGAGGACTGGTGTTGATTGAAACTTCTAGGTTGCTGGCCACAGAAGAAAAACTATATATCCCAAGGATGAGGGAAGATATGGAGGGAAAGGAATAGAAATGCAGAGTAATCTGGAGATTTGAGAATCCATATTCCATGTTGTGTTGAGCCTAACAATTCTTCCCATGCATAGGATCACTGATTATTTTACACTGGAACATATTTTATTCATGCAAAACCTCCCTCAGTAGTTGATAAAACAACTGTAGTCAGATCATTCATTCAAGGATGGCTTATGCCAGGGATCAGCAACCCGCGGCTCTGGAGCTGCATGTGGCTCTTTCATCCCTCTGCTGCGGCTCCCTGTCACTCAAAATATGCATCACAACTGCCAATGTGCGACACCCACTGACACGCAATTTATTAAGCTTTTCGACCCCCGGTAGGCCAACCATGGATAAATTTAAAAAAAAGAAAAGTTTCAGAAGAAAACAAAACCTTTAATTCAACTATATATGCTAGTTTTGTGACCGCTCAGGAAATAGTCAGGCACAGGAAGAGTTTTGTGGCTCCCGGTGTTTTGTTTTCTGTGGGAAACGGGTCCAAATGGCTCTCTGAGTGTTTAAGGTTGCCGACCGCTGGCTTATGCCATCCCTATAAGGTAGATCAAACTAAGAATTAGATACCACACAGGCTTAAAACTATTCTATTAGAATTAGAATGGCTGTAGTAAACAGCCTTTTAAGTATGAATGTGCTTAAGAGCCGAGGTGGCGCAGTGGTTAGAGTGCAGTACTGCAGGCTACTTCAGCTGACTGTTCAGCAGTTCAGCGGTTCAAATCTCACCGGCTCAAGGTTGACTCAGCCTTCCATCCTTCTGAGGTGGGTAAAATGAGGACCCAGATTGTTGGGGGCAATATGCTGACTCTGTGAACCGCTTAGAGAGTGCTGTAAAGCACTGTAAAGCGGTATATAAGTCTAAGTGCTATTGCTATTGCTTTCCCTCTTTTATCTTTTAAAAAAATGGGAGTGGAGTTGTTTTTGTAACACTCTTTGTATGGGCTTAAGTCCCATTTATCTGTTTCCTGCCTTAGTAACAGATCTTCCCTCTCTTCATCAACGTCATCCTATATGCCCTCTGCAGATATCCACTCTGATTTAGGGGACAATCCTAAATTGGTGGGCTGATGATACCTACCTGTTACGAATTGAATTGAACCCAACCCATAGATTATAAAACCTTAAAGAAAGCACTATAGCTTTCAACTGTGATTTTCCAAGAACCTCTTCAGTAATAATGGATACGTGAACTAGTGGCCAAAAAGGAAAGCCTTCCCACAGCCTTGTCTCAAAAAAATGTGTTCTTACACATCCGACTTGCTTCCTTAGGCATTTGCAGACAAAATGGAGCTGTCCAGGTGCTGAAAAGAGACCGTTTCGCTCTCAACAGAACTGAGTGGGTGGGTAAATGGATGTAGTTCTCCATCCCACCTTGGACTTTCCTAATTACAGTTTGATGAAAGGGTAGTAGGCTACTCCTTCAGGCTGGAGTTTGCATTTTAGCCAATTCCCAGCTGCTTTGGCATTTTTGCAAAACAAAAGGTTTAATTAACAACCATCCACGCATTTCCTCACATTGCTGGCTAAGCTTCAGTTTTAATGGCCTTTTCATATCCATCCAAATTCTTTACATGATTTGTTTATCAACTGGTTACCTGTGGGCCAAATCCAGCCTACAAATGTTCACTCTTTGATCATAAGTAACACATCTCTGTTGAGACCAAAAGCAAATATCTGAATCACAACCAGCTTCCAGGCAGCATGTTATTTCTTGAAAACCTGGGATAGTAAAAAGCAGGCTTTGAGCAATTTGAGGTAGTAATCCAGCCAATGTAGAAGAGCGAGCTCCAAATCTCTTAGAAATGCAGTACTTTGCCATCTTTTTACACTAAAGATAGAAACATAAACTTTCTACACATGCAGCCCATGCATTTTCTGCTAGAGAAAAATGAAAATCAATTGGTGTGTTAAACCATTGAAAGTGTACCCAAATGAACCCTCAAAAAGTATCTATCATCTCCAATATCATCTATCCTGAAAAGCTAAACAAAATTACTTCAGGGCACAAATAATTTTAAACAATTATTACCTGGCCCCACTGAATGCCTTTCTTTGCACTGCAATTTGTAACTGAAACTACTGTACTGTAAAAGCTTCTCAATATGAAATATACACACAGTATCATTTTAATGGCCAAGAATGTATAAAGTGAATGCAAAAAAAAAAAAACACCTTGCTATTCAATGCAAAAGTAGTACAGGAATCATAGTAGGATCAGATATTTTAAGTTCTTACATGATTTCTGGAAAGCAAGAAAAAGGTTTCAGAATCTAGTTTTCATTCTGTGCTATTCATACACCAATTTTTGACTTAAAAAAAAAGCCAGACAAAGTCTTCCATTCATTTCTGTACTCAAAACCCACATTTATACTGAATTTTGCTTTTTGTATGTGTCATCACCTCAGTGTTGCCCTTAGTGGGCACACATACATTTTCTGATCTGTCACCAATCTTGTTTTTGGCTGGTGTACCTATCACCACTGTAATCGAGTCCATCCATCTTGTTACTGGTTGTCCTCTTCTTTTTTCCTTCTATCTTTCCCCGCATTATAGACTTCTCAGTGGAGCTGAGATTTCACATTATGTGTTCAAAATATGATAATTTGGGCCTAATCATTTGTGTCTCAAATAAAAACTCTGAACTGATTTTTAGTGATATATTTATTTGGGGGTTTTGTTGTTGTTGTTGTTGTTGTTGTTGTTGTTGTTGTTGTTGTTTGGCTATTTATGATATTCTCAGGAGTTTTGTCCATCACCAAAATTCAAAAGTATCAATACTCTTCCTATTGCACTTTCAAAATCCAGCTGCTGCTTGCATTGAACATCATGGGGAAAATATTGTGTGCACAGTTCCATCTGTGCAAGCATAAACACATGGCATCTGAATATTTTTTCAAAGGCCTTTATTGCTACCCTACCTAGTGCTAGCTTGCAGAATATTTCTTGATTGCTTGTTCCTTTATTGCTTTTTGCTGATAGATCCGAAAGACAGCAATTTTCTAGGATTTCAATATCTTATGTCAATATCATATATTCTTTTTTCAGTTGTTTGAAGAAGAGTTTTGCAAGATTCTGAAAAATGAAAATCCAAATGACAACATTTGCATTAATTTGGGAAGAGGTACATTATGCAAATATCCAGCTCTCTGGAGAGACTCTAATGCTGAGAAATGTAGATGATGATGACCAGCATAGATGGATTCAGTTACAATGGCAATGAATGCACCATTGGAAGACCAGAAAGACTTAGTTAGGGTCAGATTGTCAGAGAGAAATTCTCATTAACAGTTAATAACATCTTGATGGCACATAATCAATCAATCAATTTCAGTAGCTGTTCAATATGTGAACTGAAGGAAAGCTTCTTTGATTCCAAGTAATCTTCTACTTTATCTGTCAAGAAGTCCTTATAGACATATGAAAGATAGTTACATTAGTCTACAACACATTCTGAGCAACACAGGGGACTGTTAAGGAAATGGGCTTACGCCCTCTTCAGATTTTAAAACTAGAGGAACTGGAGAAAGAGGTTGTACCCATTCCAGTATTCTATCCTTATTATAGTTCCAATCATGGGCTAAACCTATCTGTTAATTCTAGAGGTTGAAATGTCTGTTAAAACCATAATCAAATATTTTCAGTGATGCAGCTGAAACTAAGTTGAAAGCAGCTGAATGGCTTCCAGTTGAGCAGACTTTATGTAAACAATGGATATACTTTGCTTTTAGAAAAAAGATAATTATTGGGAAGTTTTATTCCCTGTTTTAAGTATTTTCCTCTTGGTCTGATTGACACGTTATAGAAAGAGGCTGTTTGAAGCATGTCCTTTAATTTTCATTGTTTCCTGGACTAAACGTTTGATGTTGTAGCACTGAGGAAGTATAAATGGTGTATTTTTACATTAAACAAGGTTTGATGTTACCCTGGTCTTTTTTCTGGCGTTTTCCTGCCCTCTGCTGGATCGTTTAGGGATACCAACAAAATAAAGTATTCTTAACAACCTGTCAAATTCATAAAAGGCTTATAAATAATTTTCATGACCAATGCTCAGACAGAATCTCCATATATAGAAATAGTTGGTCTCTTGAGAATTAAAGGCTTGGGATTCCAACAATTTCCATGATGGACTTTTCAGTAGAAATATCCACTCAACTACAAAAACCAGCAGACAGTTGGACCCCAAAAAACCCTCTTCACCTGGTCCAACAAAGCAATTTTGGTATTATTATCCATTTGAAATAGTAGGAAAAGCAATGTTGTACATCAAAGCCCTCACTGAAGCCATCTTCCTATAACATCTGGCATTTTAAGACCACAGTTTTATATTTTGTGGGCCCAGAAAGCACCTTATTTGTATGGATAGCACATCTGTCTTCCAATTACTGCTTTCCCCAGCAATGCACTTAAAATGAAGCCAGTTCCTGTACATTTGTTGTTTTGTTCAAGTGTTTTGTTAAGAAAGGCAAAATTCTAAATGCTACATTCCATTCAAAATGAGAGATGTCTGTTTTCTTCCTACAGTATATAAACTTTTTCTTCCATTGTGGAATATATTGAGAGCTTTTCCTGTTAATCAGCTAAAATAAGTTTCTGTTCCCCCATAGCAATGATGCTAGCAGGATATAGTATTGGCGGTATAGCAATAGCAATAGCACTTAGACTTATATACCGCTTCATAGTGCTTTACAGCCCTCTCTAAGCGGTTTACAGAGTCAGCATATTGCCCCCAACAATCTGGGTCCTCATTTTACCCACCTCAGAAGGATGGAAGGCTGAGTCAACCTTGAGCCGGTGAGATTTGAACTGCCGAACTGCAGCTAGCAGTCAGTTTGAAGTAGCCTGCAGTGCTGCACTCTAACCACTGCGCCACCTCAGCTCCGTATACTATTAGGCAGAACAACAGAAGAAAAAGATTTAGATGAACTCATAGCAGATGACTGTAAATTGAAGTGTGGCTAAGCATCTGTGAAGGCAAAAAAATAATAATCCTGGTGTACATCACTAGAGGGATTATCAGCAGGAAAAAGGAGGTCCTAATCTTGCTATACAGGGCTTTGGTCAAACGCCATTTGGAATACTGTGTCCAGTTCTAGAGACCTCACTTAAACAAAGATATTGATAACTTTGAGTGAGTCCAGAGATGGGCAGCAAAAATGGTGCAAGGCACATGGTCTGAGGCACATAACATATCAGGAAAGATTGGAGAAACTGGATATGTACAGCCTGGAGAACAGAAGAGAAAGTGGGGTGGACATGATTGAAACTTTTAAATATATTAAGGATGTGAATATGTTCTAGAAGGCAGTGTTTTCAATATTAAGCAGAAATAAAAAACAACAACACAGGGGCATAATCTTAAACTGGCAGTAGGGAAATTCAAAAGTAATGTTAAAAGGTTACTTCACAGAAAGAATAGTCCAGTTGCCTTTTGAAAAGCACCTTTGGGACAATAAATAAAAAATAAAACAAAAATAAAACAAAAACCTCAAAGACAGGCTCAATGAATCAGTAGATCTTTTTCTGCCATCAGTTTTCTATGTTTCTATGCCATTCTGGAGATTAAATAGTGGAAATTAAAAGTAAATCTCCAGCAAACATTCTTATCAAATTTCTATTGAGATATGGGGAGCAAAATCTACATATAGAAGTGCAAGTCTACAGAAAAACCACCCATACTAACCAGGTGCTCCACTACCAAAGCAACAACCCAACTTCGCACAAGAGAAACTGTGTAAGACTTTGTTTAAATGAGCCCAAACACACTGCAGCAACCCGGAACAGCAGAAAAAGGAAATGGATCATCTACACAACACATTCCAACAAAATGGATACCCATGCAACTTTATCAGAAAGTCCCTGACCACTCAACCCAATACAGCACAACCAACATAAATCCTAAAAAGAATTACACTGCCATATATCAAGAATATCTCAGAAACCACCAACAGACTACTACAACCAGATGGAATCAGCGTAGCACCACAAGCCAACTAAAGTCCTTCAAAACATCCTAAGCAAACCAAAAGACCCCAAAAGAAAAAAACAGGAATTAACTACAACATACAATGTAAGAACTGTGACAACCGCTACGTAGGACAAACAAGCAGAAGACTGGCAGAACGTATCCATGAACGCCAACTGGCAGTTAGAAGACATGATGAAAATTCTTCAATTTCACAACATATAGACAGATTTAATCATAGTTTCAATTGGGAAAATGTGTCAATCCTAGACCAGGCCAAGTCCAAAAATGCCAAGGAATTTCTAGAAGTCTGGCACTCTGACAAATCAGCCATCAATAGACACACAGACATTAACAACATCTATAGACGATGCAAAAGAGACAACCAACAGAAAAAGACTTCAGCACCCCTCCGCCAGTAATCAGCACTGAGATCAGCATAGATGAACTCCAAGGTCAACTTCAGACCAACAATCAAATAAGCAATACCCCAATCAAGAAACTGCCAAAGAGCCATCAGTAAACAGCCCAACCAAAGAATCTCTAAGACTGCCCCCACCCACACAGACAGGCAAGACACCAGAATATAAACTGACAACAAACAGCACTCCTTACTAGCACTGATGATGTTACCTAGTTAGGGTAATGAAACGTCTGCAAGAAAACAAGCAATCTCAGAGAGCACCAAGGACCCCTCAATCTACATACAGTAATTAGAGAGCAAACTTGCATCTATCACCACTAGAGGACAACCTTTGCTTATAAAAAAAAAAAACTGGAGAACTTGACAGTCTTTGAGTATAACATCAGGAGCTTGTAAGCTACTGAAAGAGGAAGCAAAATCAAACTTTGCCTGATTATCTCCAAGTGTGTTTAACTAGCATTAAGAGAGGGATGTCCACTTCTTTTGTGCTCTGAATCTGCTGAATATAAAACTACAAAATAAATGTTGGTTCCCTGATGTCAACGGACTAGAAAACTAGAGGCACAGGTTAACTTCAGGAATAATTAACCATTTGGCACTACTTGGTTTACTTGTTAACTTTCCTTGTTCCAGAAATTAGGATTCCAACATTTCCTGAGTTGTCTAAGGAAGTAATGAAAGCCTAAATTTTTAGTAAAGATTGGGTATATTTATTAAGACTATCTTCAGGTAAAACCTCTGAAAAAGTAAGCCCACAACCTATTCTACTAAGTTTCTGCCCCAAGCTTTGGAAATCATTCTGCACAGAGAGTACATCTTTTTGGTCATTCATGCCAAGATGTACAATAGCATCAACATCATAGTCCATACTGTCATTCTTGACTATCTTAAAAATACGCCTCTTGTCTCTGCTGGCAGTAGCATCCGGCAGACATCTGACCTCTTTCAAAACCTCCGTATCCTTTCCTAAATGATAGATAGATATATCAGGGTAAGCAATGTTTTGAATAGCTCAGAAAAGGAGTAAGAAATAAATAAGCCAAGAAAATTAAAGAGATAAATCTAGTTTAAACTAATACCATTCATTATACCTCTTCATACCTTCCGAACCACTTTTGTCTATATCATGTCCATGCACTGGTTTACACTCATATTGTCTTTTATTTTTTTAACTTCCGATCTCTTTCTGATTCAGAATTTCATTACCTCCATCTGATCACCAACACTTTTTACTGGCTTTCACTTGAACTATCAACTCTTCTTTTGTGTATTTATTTAGTGATTCAATTCTTATTCATCCTCTTTACTATATATGGCCAAATTACTTTGATGTACAGTACAATACTCTATATCCAATCCAAATTGATTCAGTTTGCATTCTTACTTGCTTCTATCTTTTCTACTTTACTATTTGTTAGTATTCTGCTTCTATTTCATACAACTTATTTTTGTGTATCTCCTAATATAGCCAATACACTGCCATATAACCAAAATGGCCAAAGACATTATCTAATCCAAATCCATTTTCAGTTCAGCAAATGCATCATGGGTGGCATAGACACATCTTAAAATATCTCCAGGCTATTTAATCTTATCCTATCCTGCTCCAATTATGGATAGTCCTCAACTTACAACTGCAGTTGAGCCCAAAATTTCTGTTGCTGAGCAAGAAAGTTGTTAAGTGAGTTTTGCCCCATTTTATGATCTTTCTTGCCACACTTGTTAAGTGAATCACTGCAGTTGTTAAGTTAGTTACATGGTTGTAACTTGAATCTGGATTCCCTATTGACTTTCCTTGTCAGAAGGTTGCAAAAGGTGATCACATGACCCCCAGACCCTGCAACCATCATAAATGTGAGCCTGTTGCTAAGCATCCAAATTTTGATCACATGACCATGTGGATACTGCAATGGTTGTAGTGTGAAAAATGGTCATAAGACCATTTTGTTCAGTGCTGTAGTGAACTTTGGTCACTAAATGAAAAATTGTAAGTTGAGGACTACTCGAATATCTACCTGTCCTATCAAACCCAGCAGAAAGGGTAGGTTGGGCAGCCTATCTAGGAAGAAATGTTATTTGATGGGGCCAAAGAGGAGACCATTTTCTACCACAGTGCTTGGAACATCATAACCCCACAAGGTGAGATTGGCCCAGACCGTACTAGGCTTCAGGAAGAGCCTTAAGATATGACTTTGTCATCTGGCCTGTGGATCCTGGGAACTTGGTAGAAAACTTGCTAAGGGGTTGTGCTTTTTAAGAAAATGAATGGCGCTCTCTGGCTGATTATTGCTTTAATAGTTTTATCGTTTGTAATTATTTTTGCAGTTATTCTTTGGTTGACTTTGTATTGTTTTCTGGATTCTTTACTTTATACCTTGCCCAGAGTCACAGTAGCAAGATGGGAGGCTATATCAATTTAATTAATAAATAAATTTATTTCCCCATCTTTAGCAAATATTCATCTATTTCTCTCATTTTTAACCATTTATAATTTACAATTATTCACTCTATTTCCCTACCAAACATAACTAGGTCTTCAATACATTAATTTTCAGACTCATATTCCTTATGGAACTATACAATTTATCTAACATTTACTATACTTCATTTGAGTTCTATACCAACATAACATTGTTTGCATACAAAAGTATTTGCACACTGAAATATATTACACAGGGGGATATCACACATTCATGTCTTATTTCCTCCCCTCTCATTTTATTCACTAAGCCCTCCACTCCAAATTGCCTTCCACTTCTGAAATATTGCTAATATTTACCTCTTGTATCTTTCCAGAAGACTTTTGCCAAATATCTTCCAAGCACTTTTAATAAATGAATCTTCCTTCATCTTGTTATAGGGAAACAGGATCTTCCAATTGTTGGATACAGATGCACTCTTCAGAACACACAGGAAGTATGCTGTACAGCCATAAGCAAATAACCTCTTAGCATTTCTACAATTATATTTACACCAATAGCTTTATCATTTTTCAACATTCTCACAGCATTTATTTCATGTGGTCTTTTCTTCCCTTGGGCATTGTCATTTATATTTTTTGTTTTATTTTCACATAGTATCAACCCCATATAATTTCTAAAATACTCCCACTTTTCCTCATGTTGGTTTCCTCCACATCATTTCATTGTTTTATTTTATTTTTGTCACTTAACTGGAGACACTTTGTTCAAACTATCTCTCATTTTTTAAAATTTCCATCCAACTCATCCTGTATTTTCTTCCATCTTTTAATCTTAGCCAGACCTTGCTCTTTGACGTAATTTTTTGCAATTCTTTTTGCAACGTACATTACGTTTTCTCTCATCCTTATTTGCAGAAATATTTTCTCATGAACATTTTTCTCATCCGGTCTTTTATTTCATCCTTATTTTTATACTTCCCTTTACACACTTTTTTGGCACTCCATGAGAATCAATTTTCTGTTCCAAGCACATATCCTCCTTTTTCACACCCATTTTCCATTTGATTATATTCTAGGGACCCAAATGTTCTCGTCTTTCACTTCTTTCCAGGTTCATTTCCCCCCCAAAATCTACTTTCAACATCATCAAAAAAGTGTTTTTCCCTGGTTGCTCACCACTCTTGTATTCCTTAATTCTCAATCTTTCATCATAAACTATCACATCAGCAATGGTTTTGAACTTGCATTTCTTTTACTCTGTGTAAGTAGAAATTATTAAACTTTGTATTTAGCTTAAATGGTTATTTTTCTAAACAAATGCTCATCAAACGCCATCTTTATGTCTCTGAAAAGTTGAAAATATAGTCCATCATGGATGAAAAGATAAAAATGTATACTGTATCAGAAAGAATGAATTGGTGTTATCTAGGTTATTGAGTACATCAATGAAAAGTAGCATTTGCCAGCTGCTATTTGTATGTTATGCTCCAGTGAACTGTGATAAATAAACAAAAAAATAGATGAGATTTGGGAAATACTATAGAATATTATGAGTGAATGTGATGCATGGGAAAAATTAGTCTGTTAGATGGCATGAATGGATGGGTGGGAATGAGAGAAAAGATCATGAACTATAACTACACTCCCCTGCATGTATTCTCAACTCCCCTTTACAAGAGTAGGTCACCTTCCTCCAGATCCATTGTAGAGATTCCATTCCGGTTTATCCATACAACTTACCTGTTGTTGTTGTTTTTCTTCTTTCCTTAGTTTCATTCATTAATTCATGCTCCTTAATCCATTTACTCTCTTATATTTCAGGGAGCAATCTTCTATTTTGTCATCAGACAGATCCAGACTGTGATTTCTGTTTCCTTGGTGAAATTATTCCCATGTAATCTGCACATCATTACAAACATTTTTTTAAAGGTAACTTGATATGAATGGGATTTAATTGACATCCAGGGATTATTCTCTTCCAGACATTTGTTGGGTATGGAAGGCATGGACTATGTTATTTATGTCTTCGTTCATTTAATTTTTAACCACACTTTTCATTTAGTAACTCAATGCAGCATACATAGTACCCTCTTCTGTATTTCCCCACAACAATCCTGTAAAGTAGGTCTACTGAGAACTTCTCGATATGGAATAAGCCTTTGTCAGGCTCCAAAATGCAAGAAAGACAAGTTGAGATCCTTCTAAGCAATTTTCTTTATTGCTCCTCACCTATACATAGAAAGCTTGTCAAACCAAACCAGACTGCTTGCACCTTAAAATATGTACTCAAGGAATTACTAGGGAGAGGCCATCTTCATCCTCTTTCTCTGACACAAACCATCTGAACTGTGTTATTTCTTGCTCCTCTGGAATGCCCTCCCTCCCTCCCTCCCTCCAGGGAATCTGGACAACAGCCTTCTTGACTAAAGCCGCCCCAGTGCCAGTACAGCCCTTTAATCTCTACACTCCAGTAACTCAGTGTGCTTACCAGTGCTGGTGAGACCCACATTTCATGCAGCATTCCCTGTCAACAGCAAGGATGGTTCTGAATAGATTTGAGATATGTTGGCTTCTTTTGTGCCACTAGAACAGCCCCAAATTCATGTCTGATTTAGGCAATATGCAAACAAACATACTGTTGTCAGCATTCCACAAATTTGGAGGTACATACAATGTTCTGCCACATACGCATACACACTTGGAGGCTTTCAAACTTTTTCCAATTTATTCATGTATTACTACTAATACATGAATGTATTACTACTAATACATGAATGTAATACATTCATGTATTACTACTACTAGCTATGCAAGCTCTCTAATTCATTTTAAGGATCTAGGTTTAAAGTTCCAGTTACCTCCATTTATGGCTGTTTATAGCAATAGCAATAGCACTTAGACTTATATACCGCTTCATAGTGCTTTACAGCCCTCTCTAAGCGGTTCACAGAGTCAGCATATTGCCCCCCCAACAATCTGGGTCCTCATTTTACCCACCTCGGAAGGATGGAAGGCTGAGTCAACCTTGAGCCGGTGAGATTTGAACCACTGAACTGCAGCTAGCAGTCAGCTGAAGTAGCCTGCAGTGCTGCACTCTAACCACTGCGCCACCTCGGCTCTTAATCTGTTTACTTATATTATACCTGCCATTACTAAGGGCTTGGTAAGGCAGATTGAATGTTTCTAAAGAGACATTAATTTGAAAATTAAGATTCAAGGGCTTTCCAATATCTAATACAATTTGTTCTCATAGTATCCCTCCCACCCAGAAGTACATCCTAAAAAAAAATATTTCACCACATAAATCCCTGCTTCATATTTTACCTTTAAAAAAAAGTACAATATAGCATGACAATAAACTTAATTAACATCTAGTCGTATTTCAATTAAATACCTCCTCTAAGGCAAAGCATGTGACTCCTTAAAGGAAAAAAGGAACTTTTATTTGAAGGAGTAGGTCAATACAGCAGAAGGGGGGAAAATACAGAATGAAACTATAATTACTGTTGAATATTTTCCTTATCTGTTTTGGAAGTATTTTTAATCTGCTTAAATTTACTGAAACATTATCCTTATCAGTAAAAAGAGAACAAGAATCAAATAAATTGTTATCAGGAACATGGCCAGATTGCAATTTGTACATGATGCTTGGATGTCTATTTCAGCATATAGTTGTATTAATGAATTTGGGGATGTAGAAAATGACAATAAAGCTTTGATAATATACCTTAGTTGGCCCAGCTTAATTGGACAGCCAGGCACCATTTGCAACCAGAAAATTCACAATACAGGATATGTCAGCTGTAAGGATTTCTTAAAATCTTTGAGATTTACAGTATAGAACAGCCCACATAATTTGCTGTAATATGGAATAACATCTATGCTATTCATCTACTCACAATCAGGTTTTTCAAATAGAACAATAATACTGGCCCAATTGGAACAAAAAACAATAGATCTGAGATATCAAAAGACTGGTTTATATGCATTTACCTGGAAGTTTTCAACTTAACTCTGTTTTTAGGAGATCTGCAGATTTCAACCCCCCCCCAGCCCCCTCCCCCAAATCCATTAAGAATTATATACTTTAGACCTAAAAGTGGCTAAATTCATCTTGTTAAATCTCACTGTATAAAAAGTTCACAGCTTTTTTGGAGCTGTGCAGCATAAAATTGCAGAAATAACTAATAAATTTTGCATTCATGAAAAGTAGAAGAAACTGAATACACAAAAGCTGGGGGATTAAAAGATGACACTTCTGTGACAAACACAATGGCTACACTGTGAACCAGTGGTTCTAAGTATAAATTTTTTTAAAATACACACATATAAATGCATTTTGTAAGGAACTTTGTTATTCTCTTGTATGGTAAGCAGCACGTCTTTCCCAATACTAAAAGCAGGATTCTGCTACAGGGAGCATTAGCACATGTATCTAAATTATCATGGTCCCTAACACATCCATTGTTTACTTGAAAGTGAGTTACTACACTGTAGTTCAGCTAGTCTTCACAGTCTGTTTACTCTAGATAAATGATAGACACAGAATCTATAATTATCAAAAACCATCACCATTGCACATGGACTAAAAGGATTTCTATTTATTTTAATCATTGCTGGGAACAAGAGAATCTCCCTATGTCCCACACCTGCAATAAGTTAAGCCAACAAGTCCTTCAAGCCAAGCTGCTTCATTTTCACTAGTAATTACAGTGTTCATAGACATCTAGATCTTGAGCAACTATGAAATCTATAGATCCAATAGTAATACTTTGTTTATTGGGCACTTTGTTGAGAGGCTTTATAACTTATACCAGGATTATTAAGAGACCTAAAGGAGACAGCTCATGCCCTCGTCAACTAAGTCTGAGAGTCACATGGGCAACATGCCCGCTAAATGACTGAAAAATGATGAGTGTTGTGTAGATAAGCATCCCTGCACACCAACAGCAGAATCTATATAAGCCACTCAACTCGAGCATCTTATGAGTCACATGGCAGCTGTAGCCAATCCAGGAGATTCACAGTTATGCTGGAAGTCAGAGTAGAAAGGAAGTCCAACCCAGTCTGGTAGTGTGTTCTTCAGCCTTTCAAGTAAGATACTGCACTACGAGGAACATGATTATGCATGTCACAAGCATGCCACCAATCATGAAGTACTTATCCTGGAAGGCACGTTTCTCAATGAGACGCATGACTGTATTAGATAAACCGAGCATATTGGCAACATCCATTATTTTCTTGTGGGTGCCCTGAAAGTGACAAAAAAAAAAGTGACAATATTAGTTTTTTTTAAAAGTTGTCAGAGAGGATTTTTGACTTTCAAGGTACACCTCTTCAGGTATTTCCTACAGAGCCTTTGGTCTCTCCAGAAACAGGATGCATAGTTTACGCTAACATGTGAACCACTTTATTTTACATATCCATTTTTTCTCACCCACTCTCAAGTTCCAGCCAACAATCTTTTGCTCTTCAGAAAGTCTTTATAATTCCTATGCCTTCTGTAAGCATCTACAGTCGCCTAAAATTTTAAAAATGATTTGGGAGGGATAGAAGGGGAGGGGAGAGGAGAGGAGGGGAGAGGAGAAGAATAGTGATAATTTCTATTCCTTTTTAATATTTCCTTTCTGCTTTTAAAATTATCCCATATCACTGCTCAATCCAATAGAAGGATGTTTTAAAATGTATACAGTTAAAATGGCATTATCAGCTCTCTTGCAAATTAAGCTCAGGTCAAATGGCAATATACTTGTGGATCATGATTCATTCATCAGAGGGGCTGATTTTGCTGGAAAACACCCCTGACTGTTCGACATAACTTCCCTACGTACAGTTTGCAATCACAAACTAAGAAACTATTTTTAATAATAGCTCCATATTTTGTACATTTTCCCATGTAAGTCTGCCCAGCCATAAGGCAATATAGATCATCCTTGTTATTTGCAAAGTTTCTGTTCCAGGAAACTACAACTAATAAAATAATAAATAATGTGATTGTGAAATGGGGTGGGAAGGTGAACCTACGGTCATTATCTTTCTCTCACAAGCACTTACTCTTTCTCCTACAGAGATCATCTCAGCAATGTATTTGTTCCTCAGTTCACCCACTTCAAAGGTGACTTCCTTGTGGCAGTTATCCTTTTTATTCTTTGGGCTAAGTTGCTTGGCTCCTGATGAAAGATGCTGTCCCATGAGAGCCGCATGACTCTCTTGGTGTCTGTCTTCCAGATGGCTGTTTCACAATCTCATGTACCACTGGATTCCACTGCTGCCTACAGATTGCTTGGGGCTTGCTCCGCTGGCTATATGATGCTTACTGTCCGGATAGTCTTCCCTCCTCTGCGCACAGCAGAGAAGCCTAGCATAAGCCACATCACACATAGCATTTTCTCCATTGCCAATTGAGCAAATCACATCAAATAAGTCCAGCAACCACAAGGAAGTCACATGAACTATGCAGCTAGACTGACCAAATAGACCCACCACAATTACAGGAGGAGCAAATACATTATTTGCTGAGCCGAGGTGGCGCAGTGGTTAGAGTGCAGTACTGCAGGCTACTTCAGCTGACTGCTAGCTGCAGTTCAGCGGTTCAAATCTCATCGGCTCAAGGTTGACTCAGCCTTCCATCCTTCCGAGGTGGGTAAAATGAGGACCCAGATTGTTGGGGGCAATATGCTGACTCTGTGAACCGCTTAGAGAGGGCTGTAAAGCACTACAAAGCGGTATATAAGTCTAAGTGCTATTGCTATTATATGGAGAACCTAACTATAATGAAACTTTACACAGTCATAGAATCCTATCCACAATTTTGTGCATATAGAAGGTAGCAAAAAATGGACAAAACCACAGATATGTAAATACCTTGGTATATACTGAATATATCAAGGTCTGGTCCTTAAGATGAAAACATACCAAGATAATAAGATAGCAGCTAATAAGAACCACCTAAAAGCAAGGAGGAATATGCCTGCAGCTATCCGAATAGTAACACAACTGGAATGTGTATAACTCACTGTCCCAGGTACAGAACGTTCTGGAGAAGTCTGGAATGTTCCTGCCATCTCACAGATCTGGCTATTCCAGTGATAGTTTGGCAGTCTGTGTGTGGGCAAGAGGACAAATGGAATGTTGCAGACTTCTCCAGAATGGTATGCTATGCACATATCTAACTACAAAGCAGCACTGTGTAATTAAACAATGAACAGTAACCAGTTGGAAGCTTGTCTGTCCACCAATGCATAGGTGCACAGAAAATGTATGTTTGCTATGAAATTAAGAAAAAGGGATCTTCCAATTATTTGTAAATATTCAATCAATAGTTTTTTTTTTCTTTAATAGAGGCACTTTATTTATCTGTCACAATTTCAAAAAATTCTGGAATTGGTCACTTAGGTCTGAGAAAACAGTTGCATTCCAAAATATTTCTACTTTCAAAACATCAGAAACTGCCAAATCCACAAGGCCCACATCCAGGGGTGAAATCCTCTGAAGTCTGCTATCGGTTCACTTCGCGCGCGCGCTTTGCGTGTGCATGCGCGCCACAGGCACTACCGTGCAGCACTGAAAAAGGAGCATTTTGAAGCCATCAGAGTCTGCAAAGGTAAGTAGAACAGCGAGGGGGGGATCAGCTGTGCCGCGTGACTTAGATTAGCTAGAAAGCAGGATTTCTTGCTAATCCTGCTTTCTAGCTAATCTAGAAAGCAGGAAATCCTGCTTTCTAGCTAATCTAGATCACGCGGCACAGCTGATCGTCGTACAGCTGATCGTCGGATATACCGGTTCACCCGAACCGGTAGCATTTTTTAAATACTGGTTCAGGTGAACTGGTCCGAACCAGTAGCATTTCACCTCTGCCCACATCCCTTGACCAACCCAGCCTCTTCCAAGTATTAGCTCAAGAACAAAGTAGGGTTAGAATAAAAACAGGCATCAGGTTCCAAACTGTTCTTTGCATCAGCAACTACTCAGCAGTCTAATTTTTTTGTTTAACCTCTGCTGAAGAAGCTATGGGGCATTTGAGGGTAAGGTGAGGAGAAAGGATTTACATAATTTAAAACAGCAAGGGCTTTGTACTAAGGATATAACATGCTAATAGTGGCAGAATACACAGTAACAAAGTAGATCACATAGGAAAATATGAAGACAGTCTGAAAAAGTAGGAGATCAAATACACAAGGCATGACTGCAGAAATGAAACCAGAGCCAGCAATGATTATAAGCAGGACCTCTGAAGAAGGGAAAAGAAGCAAGAGGAAGAATGGAAGACTAAAAAGCTGGAGTAAACTTCATGCATGCAATCTCCTTAGGTACCGCTGGCATGGAGGATCCACTTTCAGAAGTTTAGAATGGAAGAGACAACCATCAGATAGGGTTTCTTTTTTCTTTTTTTTAGCTCTATTTCTTTATTAAAGAAAGTTGCCACACAGCTTAAAAGACTGTTTGTCTATCTAGCCTAGTTTGTTGCTGAATCCAACTAATCATCTCTCTCGGTGGATTCATGAGACTTTCCCATTAACCATCACTGAAAAGTTGTAACTGGAAAAGCGGAGAATCATGACCTCTTGTATGAAAAGCACTTGCTATGTGAAACAGTCCAAGTTACAAAAGTCAGAAGAGCTTCTAGAAGCAGACTGGCAAAATTGAGCCACGGTGGCGCAGTGGTTAGAGTGCAGTACTGCAGGCTACTTCTGCTGACTGTCGGCTGCTTGCCATTTGGCAGTTCAAATCTCACCAGGCTCAAGGTTGACTCAGCCTTCCATCCTTCCGAGGTGGGTAAAATGAGGACCCAGATTGTTGGGGGCAATATGCTGACTCTGTAAACCGCTTAGAGAGGGCTGAAAAGCACTGTAAAGTTGTATATGTCTAAGTGCTATTGCTGTTGCTATTCTCTTATTTCTATGGTTGTGCTTATTTTAACTAGATATCTTCAAAAAAAATTGAATTATTACATTAATAAAACATCCAATTCCTCCCAAAGATACAAGTACTGCAGCCAGCTTGGAGAGCAAAGCTACAACAAAAATAAAGCTAGATTTAAACTCCATGTAATTCAAAGCCAGAATGACTGAATTGGGGGACTTGAACTGTTCTGATGAATTTCTGATATTCAAATTTCAAATATAGTGGATGCCTGGTCACCATAAACAAAAAAGGTGAAGGTCCCACCCTATGCCCACCTTTAATGTCACTCTCTGATCCCTCAGGCCCTGTAGGATGCTGGTTCCGCTGCCAATAAGATCATCCATGCCACGGTGTGCATTTTGAAGGGATTCATTAAATTGTAATGTTTCATCAATTGGAATGGTGGTGTCAGAATCCTGCAGGGGGAGGGAAGGAAATGGAAGCATCTTGATTATCTTTCCTCGACATTCTTAACCCAAAGCCTCTACAGAGTCAACCATACGCTATGGCCATGAAATTCAAACTTCCTGCCCTCCCAAATTCTTTTCCACATCAGTCCCCAGGCGGCTCCAGTGCATTGTCAAGCGCATTGTTCACTTAATTTTTGGGTAAAAAAAAAAACCTATGTGAACAACAACTATTTTTTAAAAAATGTGGCTGTAAAATTTTGAAGACTGAAATCAGAAAGCAAGCTCTCTGGTTTTAAGGGCAGGACTTACATTAGTGGTGAAGGTTCGAGTCAGAAGCTCCTCACGTTGTCTTTCTTGCTGCTCCCGTGCATAGCGACGATGCTGGAAATTTCGCAATCCTGTCTGCAGATGCTGAATGTCATATTTCAACTGGTCAACCCGGCTGAAAAGAGGCAATAGGTTCCCCCCCCCCAAATAAGAGAATAATTAATGGGAAAAGACTGACTGCAGGAGTGTTATAAAACAAACCTGCTATTGTTCAGTGAAACACTGCACATAATTATAGAAAACCTGTGCTCTAACAGTATTATACTTTTGGCCACATACATATAGATGTACAAAACAGCTCTTCAGTTGCTATTATATTATATTTTAATTGAAAAGCAGCTCTTCATGCCTCAGATGGGAATTTTTTCCAATACTCTTTCTACCAAGACTCCTAATTGGGCCTACTATTCCTATAGCAGTGATGGCGAACCTATGGCACGCGTGCCACAGGTGGCACGTGGAGCCATATCAGAGGGCACGCGAGGCGTTGCCCTATGTCAGCTCCAGCACGCATGTGCGCGCTGGCCAGCTGATTTTCGGCCTTGGGGAAGGCCGTTTTGCCCTCCGGAGGCTTCAGGGAAGCTTCCTGAAGCCCCGGAATGCAAAAAACAGCCCAACGGGAAAACCGGAAGTTTGGAAAAACGCACTTCCGGTTTGCCGTTGGGCTGTTTTTTTGCACTCTGGAGGCTTCAGGGAAGCTTCCTGAAGCCCCGGAGTGCAAAAAACGGCCCAACGGGCAAACCGGAAGTGCGGAAAAACGCACTTCCGGTTTGCCATTGGGCTGTTTTTCGCACTCCGGAGGCTTCAGGAAGCTTCCCTGAAGCCTCCGGAGTGCAAAAAGCAGCCAAACGGGCAAACCGGAAGTGCGTTTTTCCGAACTTCCGGTTTGCCCGTTGGGCCGTTTTTCACCGTCCCAGGCTTCAGTGAGGCCTTTGCGCATTCGCAGGGGGGGTGCATGCGCAGGGGGCAGCGTGGGGGGTTGTACGCATGTGTGGGGGGAGGGAATGGGTGTGGGTGCGCGCGCACGCACACACACCCTTTTGGCACGTGGACCAAAAAAGGTTCACTGCCCTATAGTATCCAGTCCAGGAGATCTGCTGAGAAATCACTCATAGAAAAAAAAGGCAATGATAACTGCAAAAAGCCCTTCTCAATGGCAGCTACAACTTTATAGAACCAAAAAAATCTATCTGAATTAGAGCATTTATTACTCCTCACTTTTCATTTGATTTGGGAGATATTTAATAATATCGGCATAAAAATAACACATCCCTTGATGTGTATCAGTAAATTAAAATGTGTTAAGATAACATCAAGAATAACAATCACTCACAGTTTGGCATTTTGCCGCTTGTTTGGAGGTTCCTTGTTGCAGAAGATTTCCAGTCGGTCTAGATTGCTAAAAATTCTGTCTATTCGTGCCTGAATTTCATTTTCTACCACTACAGAGGGAGACAAATAAAAAGAAGTTCTTTTGCTGCTTTAAGATGCACAATATTTTCTTTCTAACTAAACATCCTGTTTAATCAAAATGAGTATCTCAACTTGTACAGCTCAGATAAAAGGAGCTATCAGGAATTGGATGAATAACCCAATGAGATTCTGGTAAATAATAAATGTGATCCAAATGACATGGCTTCACAACTGATACAGATTTTAAAGTCTATTGAGGCATTTTAAATAAACGGACAAGTTTAATAGTTAATTTCTTATACCATGTTTTTCTGATCTATTTTTCTTTGTTGAATTCAACAAAGAGAGTCTCAGATATTATTAGTGAGCAAAATGCTTGTGGCATTAGATTAAACCAACAGTTAAGTTGCTTTCATACACCAATTACTCACAGTGAACAGACTCCTTGTCTGAGGTTTCCAGGCGGCCCATGTACGATTGAACTTCATGGATCTGCCTGTTAAAAAGAAAACAGGAAAACAGAAAATCTATTAGCTATTCCAAAAGAAAAGGTGAATTTTTCAAGAATAGATACTAATGCACAGAGCAAAAGAGATTCTCCAAATGATTTTTTTTTGTTCAAGTAAACGAATATTATAAGGTTGGTAAACTACACATGCTTCTTAATATTGATACATTACTTTCCATAAGTATTAAAGGTTTTTCCATAAGGTTTAGATAAATTTTTATACAAACCCAATGCAGGATTATAAGCAGCCATTTGTTTCC
This sequence comes from Thermophis baileyi, assembly GCA_003457575.1. Taxonomy (NCBI): domain Eukaryota; kingdom Metazoa; phylum Chordata; class Lepidosauria; order Squamata; family Dipsadidae; genus Thermophis; species Thermophis baileyi. Next base: position 1,027,233 of record QLTV01002471.1, read on the forward strand.
CCAATTGTAGACTAAGACCATCTGCAGGTGACCAAGAAAGTCAAACTGATTCTTTTTACATCAGACTTGAGTAAATACGGTAGCCTTACAGAGTCTACCAACTATCACTGCCTTACTTGCAAAACTGAGGTGACAGAGTTGTAGAAAAGAAAAGAAAAATCTGTGGACAGGTTTTCCCCCCATAATTCTCCCATCTCTTTTTTTATTAATATTTGTTTAAAATTCATGGTGTTCTGAATTGTCATTGGTTACGCCAGGCAATTGAAAGAAAAAAATCAAGAAATTATAAAGTCAGCATTTAGTTTTTTACATACTAATCTTTTACGTTCCCCTACATCAATGTAATGCTCCTATCTTCTACCCACTAACTCAGTCTTCCTCAAAAGTTTTGCGCTCCAGGTATATTTGGATGAAACCAAATAAATAAACTCCAGTCTAAACAGTCTTAAGGAAAATAGTCTTCAAATATTTAATACTCTTAAAAAGCAAATTTCAACCCAATCTTTAATTGCTTGAATACAACACTTCACACCCTTTTTACTTCAATATTTCAATTTAACTATTTTAGCTACTAGAAAAACCTAAATCAATTTAAGCATAGGAGACATTCCACTTCAAGCAGTTTCTCAAACCTTCACATTCCTAATAAAATGAGAATGTTGATGGATCTGTGCTTTCTAGTTTATCTTAAAACTGGGAGATGTGATGCTTCCATTAATTATCTGGCATATTTCCTAAGGATCCACTCCAAAACAAACAATGGGAGTGAAATGATGGGAAGAACTCAGCCTTGCCAACTGGAAGACCTGTTTTGGAAACAGAACAAATCACACCAGAGGCACAGAAAATGTGACAGGACACTGGAGATCCAGTGGAGAAAGGAGGGGAAGAATATTCTGCCCACAACATCTCCTGGAAATGGATGTGTGGTACAGAAATGATTGCATCACACCAGGAGAGACAGAAAAGGCAATTAGAAGGTAGAGAAAGTATGGAGCAGATCTGCAAGAAAAAGACCACTGATGTGAAGTCAGGGAGGAGTGTGGTGTTATTCTTCATCCAATTGAAAATGCAAAAGAATAAATTATGGCATATGTATTTTATTTTAAATCATAAACTAGATATTAAAAATTGGTCTATATTAGAAATATTTATTATTTATACATACATACAAACATACATTTTCTATAGCTGCCCATCAATTCTAATACATTACATAAACTAAACATGTGAAAGAATAAGGGCATTGTAACACAGCAACCTTTATTTTTAAAAAAGGCATGAAAAGGATAGAATGAAAAAAAATAGAGAAGGAAAAGGAACTTTTGAAACTGATTTTTAAAAATCTGACTCCAGAATATATATTCTGGCCCATAGTTGCCGTTCTTTTTTCTTTATTTTCCAATTAAAATTTTCTGTATCTATTTGATAAAGGGAAAAACACAACCTAGAATATAATAATGCCTTTCTTCACTTTGATAGTTATATTTCTTTTTATTTCAACATTAGAAGTAGACTTGCAAAGAGTTAAAAGACATACTTTCCTTAATATTCAGCATTATTAGCTCCATTTATAACAGAACTTAAAACAATTTTAAAGGAAACTATCAACTCTATTGCTTGAATAAGCTATGTTTCAATGTTTTCAACAAATCTATTTCTACCAGTGAACCATATTATACACATTTTATAAAGTAATGAAGTAAATGTCTATCTGGCATGGGTCTTAAAAATGAAGTATCACATATATTTCAATTCCCCCCTCCAACAAACTTTTAATTGCTTCAAATGTGCAGAAATTTTACATATGCAAATATGTATACTTGAAAGAAAACGTTCATAGAAATACGTTAATGTCACTTTGTTGGAAGTAAGAATTAATTTTAATTGATGAATTCAATCCAAGGTCCTTACAGAACCATTTCTTTGAACCAGTATTGATCAAGTATTGATCATGGTTGCCCCAGGAAAACCTGCTAGTAATCTTCCAATTCTGCTAAGTGGGGGGGGGAGGGGAGGAAGAGATCTGCAGGCACTACTTTTTGATGGGATGCCTACAGTTTCAAATAAAATCCCCTCTCATCAGAATGGCTTTTTCACAATTAACTGTTTTTCAGAATATATTTGATTTAGGAGATGACATCAACTGTAATTGTGCTATGTATGCCAGGTTTCATCTATTATTATTACATCCATGGAGAAAAATCTATTTACGTGGTTGTTAAGAATCAATTTGATCATGCATAAGTATAAGTAATTGTTGGATAGTGGATGCTGTATTTGGTTCTGATGGATGCAGTAACCTTCCGAGTGTCTTCTCAACTATGATATTGATAAATCCAACAGATAAATCCAAACTGACTTTACCAAGTCATGAAGCAAGAGACTTAACCAATATTTAATGCTGTTAATTTTAATAATATGTAGTATATGATGTTTTACATTACTCTCATTTTATTTTATAATTAAGATATCATTAAATCACATTTCAGCAAAATAACCTTTTAAAACCACAAAAGAAAAGAAAACTTACTAACATATTTCTGCAAGAGTTAGGATTGGCTAACGAAGAATCTAAACATACACCAGACCAAGTTAGTGAACAAAAACTAAGCTCAGCCAGGGTTGTATGTCAAACCTACAGTACAAACCTAAAATACTGAATAGTATTTTAATCAGGCGCAAAGGTATAATTTAGACTTTCAAAAGTAAGTAGTGTAAGAAGTAGGCTTAAGTACCCAAAACGTGGTACTTAAAGTTAGTACTTGTCCTTGGATTGGAGAAATGGCAAATACTACATTTAGACAAGATAATAACACATTATAGCTAAGATGAATTCATGTAGTTGGTCCATTAGACTTCTTCATGCTATGTTTGACTTATCAATATGCTGCTGATCGTTTCACACTTTCCCATGCCTCTCATACAATTTATTTCCCTTTCAAATCAAAATCCATCTTGTCAAACTTTAGGACCATAGTTTCACAAGAGAGCCATATGTGAAGGCATATGTAAATACAACACGAGGGAAATTTGCACCTTGGTTCAAGTATGCAGTTGGACCAGGGAGACCAAAGTTCTGGTCAATTCATGTTACTATTGATAAAGGACTCACTCTGTTTCAACCTCTGTTTCCTAGTAGCAGAAGCAGATTATCTATGTTGGAGTTTTACAAGGATGAAGAGACAAAGTGCAAGGCCTTTTTCACCTGAAATTCTTATAATTATCAAATTTCTTCCAATGAAAAATGAAAGAGAACTAATCTTCTTAGTGTTAATTACTTCATAATTTTCTCAATTATTAAGTTTATTTAACCTATTGATTTCCACCCCCCAAAAAAAATCTTTAATTATATTGAGGGTTAAAATCCCATCCAAAGAATCCTGTAGAATATCATAATTAAGAAAACATGAAATTAATGTTTTTAAATGAGGAATCATGGATGCCTTGTATTGCTCAAACAAAATAAGAATTCAGATCTCCTTGCCAGAGCCTCAACCAAAAATTCTCAGTACATCACGCTGGACTGAAATACCAGGTTTGCTGTAATGGGAGCTTATGACTTCTCTATTTCAAAAGCATTAGAAATTCAATGACCAAGTATTATTTTTATGAATTATTTCTCACTTCAGGATAGCTCCTGTTATTGGTTATTTTTTTGATTGAACTGTATTGTTTGACTATATTGTGTTGTTTAATTGTAACAATATGAAATTAAACAAAGCCTCCTTTCTATAAGCACAGTTTTATTGCAATTAATATTTTGTACTGGTCCACTGTTTCAGCATGAAATCAATCAAAGCCATCTTTTGTACATCCAAGTGAGTTTTATTCCAATTATTAGACAAGTCAAATTAAGCAATAAGGTTCTCTTATTGGTTAATTAAACAAGACAGCATTTACTCGAACTGAAATCCCTCTTAAATTCAGGAACTGGCTTTCAGGAAGCTGCCTGTTGTTCAGCTTCTTTTCCAGAAGGGTTTTGCCCCTAAAATTTGAGTGCAGCAGCAGGGGTTTTGAATTACTGCCCCGCAGGGGATATATAGATACCGAGTGGTGCAATCCAGAACATCTGAAGGTCCTGGGTCCCCATTCCTACGGGGGAAGGTTGTAAGATCGTGGAGATGAGATATGTTACGTAAACGCCGAAGTGTTTTATAAAAGCGTGGCTCTTTGCGCTGTGCCTCCTGTCCTCCCTTTGCCTTTCTGTTCCCCGCCTCCTTCTCCTTTCCTCCTCTAAAGGCTTCCCTGTGCTTTTCCCAGCTTATTTCTGCCTTTGTTCCCAGCTCCGGAGAGCTTCCCTCGCTTGCCCCTCGCACACCCACTTGTTGGTCTGATGGTAAAGGACCTCCATGCCGGCTATTCATCCGCCACACTCCGCAGGATCATCGGAGCGCCTCTTAACACGTCAGCAAGCCCGGCGACTTCCGACTTCCCGTGAAGCGAAGTCCTCCGGATGACGTCACGCGGCCGGCTGTCTACGCTCTTGCCTGAGTAACGTTTGCTGCGAGTGCGGCGCGGCGGCTCCGCGCTGCCGATGTTACACGTGGCGTTTTGGCTTGTCTTGATTTAGGTGTGCGAGTGTGACGTGCAGTGCCCCCCCCCGATCTCCGTAAAGTTTAGTAGCTGCGGCATTTTGCATCTTAAATTTAAATTAAGTTATAGTGATCTTCTGCCGGTCCCCTTTCCTCTGTATTAGAAATAACGCTAGTGGAACGCATTGGATTTGCGTACATGACATTAAAGGGAGAATCTACGGAGGTCGTGGTTGTCTGTCAGTCAGTCAGTCATCCAGGTCATGGTTGTCCCAAAGATGCTTTTTCAAGAGGCAACTGGACTTTCTGGGTTGTTTTTTTTTCTTTGAAGATGTTTCGCTTCTCATCCAAGAAGTTTCTTCAGCCTTAAAGAGAGAAGCAACCTAGAACTAAGGAGAAATTTCCTGTCAGTGAGAACAATTAACCTGTGGAATGGCTTGTCTTCAGAAATTGTGGGTGCTTAATCACTGGAGGTTTTTAAGAAGAGATAGGACAGCCAGAAACGGTATAGGGTCCCCTGGTTGAGCAGAGGTTGGACTAGAAGACTTCCAAGGTTCCTTCCAACTCTGTATTCTGCTTCTGTAACTAGCTTACCATTAGCCCTAATTGAAACTTTACCGCCTGTGGGTTGGACTAATAGCCCACTTTCAGGACAATTTTTATTTTTAAATGTGGCCAGATAGAGGGAAACCAGAAACTAAGTTTTCTTCCCATCACAGGATCACCACCCTTCTTTTAATGGGAAAATCCAGCTGTCTGTCTGTTCAACACCTTTATATAATCATCCATCTTTTACCAACTCTGGGTGGCTCTCAATCAAAAAATTAAAACATAAAATATTAAAGCTATAAAACTAACCACATTAAAATATTAAAAATAACAAAGACCTGGCACCAAGTCAAACTTATAATGTGCAATTACCCAACTTATAGACAGGAATAATGAACAGGATTTATACTTGGGGTAGCCAGGTCTTCAAAGCTTTAGGGGAGGCTAGGAGAATAGAGGCCTGTCAAATTGGGTAGCAGTAGAAGAAATAGGAAGACGACTAACTCTAGCATTTTGGGTGGAGCTGGGGAAGCACTTGTTCTTTTTGGAGCAAGCAAGGTTAGGGCTCTTTACAGAACTTGTCAAAGAGTTTACTTCATTGCCACCCATACAAATGAATACATTTTGCCAAGGAAGTTTGCTGAAAATTCTTTTCATGCATCACTTAGTGAATGGTTTGTGGGGGGGGGGGAGGGAGAGGTCGAGATCAACCTCGGAACTGAGCCACAGCAGATCTTTTTTATGATCATGATTCCTGAATGCAAAACTGGGTACAGTCATTTGAAAATTACTTTTGAAAATCTAAGATAATAGTTCTCAGGAAACGCATGACCTTTGGCTGCTAATAGAGTAAAGAAAAACATGCTTCTAATTATTCAAGTATAGGTCAAAGCAAGGCCTTTGCAAATTTTACAGGAAATTACTTTTTTATTAATGGAGCTAACTGCATTCTTTATCCATCCGCCTCTCAACCTATTCCATTTTTTTCTCACCTCACCTGGGGCCAGACAACTTCAGAACGGATGTTCTGACCTGGTTAAAAGCATTCCAGCAAAACCCTGTGATTTACTTAAGCCAATTTGACCTATTGGACAATAAACTATATGCACAATCTCACCATACAACGTACTAAGCTAAAATGTTTGCAAGTTCAATGCATGTGGACATGGTTTATCTTTTTCTCCTTGACATTTTGAGTCAATTGTAAGTACATGTGTTAAATAAACAAAATTAATAAAAAGAGATACAGCAACACAATAATTATATCTGGATTCCATCTTTCTCTTCCCTGCCACAATTAAATTTGAGACAGGATAGTCACAGAGTAAAATATTGTCATTTTGGTTCCATATTTTGAGGATTCCATGGCAATACCGTTTGACCTGAACATTAACTTACCAAGCCAATAAGCTTGCCAAAAGTATTTACTTCTCGTGAGGAGATAGTACACTGCTGAGCCAAGACATTGCTATTCTAGTATTTACTTTATTCCTAGGTCATCATTGCTGCATTGTATGTATACAATCTATACATAAAGTGATGCTGATGATACTCAGATGTACACGAGGTGGTAGCTGTGGCTAGGAAGACTTTTACACAACTTCATGTTGGGTATTAATTGTGCCCCTATCTGGATCAGGAGACATTGTGTATAATCATTGACACTTTGGTTATTTCCCGAGTGAATTATGGCCATGCATTCCATATGGTGCTGCCTGTAAAGAGCATCTGGAAGTTGGTTTAGAACAGGCGTGTCCAACCCAGCGCATGGGCTACATGCAGCCCTGCACAGCTAGTAATGTGGCCCCACAAGATTGTAAACTTTTGACCTTATGTGATATATATATATACATTAACTATATTGTATATATTATACATTATAAGCAACTGCGTTCTCTTCGCCGACGATGTCAAACTATTTAACACCACAGACAATGCTACTACCCTTCAGAAAGACCTTGACTATGTATCAGAATGGTCAAACAAGTGGCAACTTCAAATCTCAATCAACAAATGCTCTGTCTTACACATTGGCAAAAAGAATCAGAACACAAAATACAAGCTTGGAGGACACGACCTTGTAGACGACCCTCATTCTGTCAAGGATCTTGGAGTACTCATATCTAATGATCTAAGTGCCAAAGCCCACTGTAACAACATTGCCAAAAAGGCACTAAGAGTAGTCAACTTCATCCTGCGTGGCTTCTTCTCTGGCAACCTTACCCTGCTAACTAGAGCATACAAAACGTTCGTTAGACCAATTCTTGAATACACCTCTCCTGTCTGGAACCCGCACTGCATATCGGACATTAATATGGTTTCTTCCCCAAACCCAAAAAACTTTAACCTTAGACTGTCTATTGTCGACCTCACCCCATTCCTAAGAGGTCTGTAAGGGGCGTGCATAAGCGCACCAGCGTACCTACCGTCCCTGTCCTACTGTCCTATTGTCCTCATCTATCTATATTCACTTTGATTATGTTTATGTTTATACCTATACCTGCTATTTTGTACATGTTTGACAAACAAATAAAATAAAATAAATAAATAAAATATATTTTATATACAGCCCAAGATAATTCTTCTTACTCAATGCAGCCCAGGGAAACCAAAAGATTGTATACTCATGGTTTAGAATGGGCAGGAGCGGCACAAACAATTATGATTGCGCCTTGGTATACCCATGTAACAATCCTTGCTTCACAAAGTGTACTGGTTCTCAGTAGGATTCCATCTTCGTGGCATGAGGCCAGGATATTTGAGGGATTGCCTCTCTCTGATTGTTACTGCCCACTCTAGCAGGGCAGTCTAGCAGGAGGGGCATTTTTATTTTATTTATTAATTTTTTTTATGCCACCCATCTCCTCTATAATGTGACTCTTACAAATTAATGACAATACCAACCCTTTGAAGATTAAATCTGCCCCAACTCTGCTGGCCTTTCTAAAAGTGTTTTAAACTTTCTGTTAGGCAGAGGAAATGGGAAAGAATGTGAGTTCTAATTCTGCCTGAGGCAAGAAAGCCAGCCTGATGACTTTGGGCCAGTCACTCTTTCTTATCCCAAACCACATCACAGGGTTGTTGTTGTGGGGAAATTAGGAGGAAGTAATGTGTATGTTTGCTGCCTTGAGTTATCTATAAAAATAATAAAGATGGGATATAAATAAATAAATAAATTAAATACTTTATCAAAGATGTGTTTATCCCTGATTGGCATTCTTCATTCTTCTAATTTTATTATTATTTTTAAATTATTTTTATTACTTGTTATTATATTGATGTTTTAATCTTGTTCATTATACAGAGTAACTTTGGAAGATGGCCAGCCATATAAATCAAATTAAATAAACAAAGAAATAGTTCAATTTTAAAGGTATAGTATATAACTATGTCACATATGAATTTAATTATTTATTTATTGCACACAATTTACAACTCACACCAATCGAACTCTGGGTAGTGCACAATATCAAATAAAAAGCAATATCAAAAGTTAACCAGAAAAGAAAACTAAATTAAAAAGTAAGAGATGCTTGCAGTTGGTCAGCTGGGACTAAGGGCAAATTTGAAATAAAACAGCTTTCATTTGTTTATGGAATTGCAACAAGTTTGGGGCTGCTTGTATTTCTGGGAGGATAGTACTCCATAAGATAGTAGCTACTACAGAGAAGGTCTTCCATCTCACCCAACCTCTGCTCACCTCATGAAGAGAGGGAACTTTCAGCAGGCCATCTCTCCATAGCAGACCAGATGGCAGGATGGCATGGGGTTGCTTGAATATGCTGAGGCAACACTATATAGGAGATGAACCATTAAAACCAAAACTTTGAATGAGACAAGAAGCCTACTGGTAACCAGTGCAGCAACTTTAATATAAGTATGCTTATTTATTGATGGGTTTCTCCTGCTAATAATCTTGCTGCCACATTTTGTACCAGCTGCAGCTTCTGAATCATTCCCACATACAGCATGTATCAACGGGATTGAGAACAAGGTTTGAGTTACTAGTCAAGGTGTGTCATCCAGGTAAGTTTGTAACTTGATACACCAGCCAAAGCTGGTGAAAGCCACTTTAGCTGCATCTTCCACATGCTGTTTAAACAGAAATCATGAATCCAGGAGGACCTCAAGTCAACCATCTCATTCAGGAGAAGAAGACCCTTGTCAGAGTAACTATTGGGATTAGTGTAAGGTTGAATGCCAGTGTGTCTAGGTAGTACTAATATCTCTGCCTTGATAGGATTTAATATGACCTTGTTTCACCCCAACCAGATTCTCACTGCCTCTGTGTTAAAGTGTTCTGCAGCATCACTGGCTCAGCCCAGTTTGAGAATGTATAGTTGATTGTCAGCAACATAAAGAAGTGATATCTCCTCCAGAACTGACAGATTACCTCTTCCTGTGGTTTCATGTGGATGTTAAACGATATGGACTCAGAACTACGGGACTCTACCTTGGAGCTCCCATAAATTCATGTATTTCTCCACCAAGATCACTGACTGGAACTGAACAGAACCATTGTAAAATGTGAGTCCAAAGCCCTGCAGATGGTTCAGAAGGACATTGTGCCCTATGATATTGAACACCACCAAATGGTGTAATAAGACCAAGGGTGGTGTACTCCTTCCATCTAAGTCGCTGCAAAGGTCATCTACCAGAATAAACAATGCCTGCCTCATGCCTGGGCCTGTATCCTGACTGAAAATGATCCAGGTAATCCATATCTTCTAGGATTCTCTGATGCTGATTCTCCATCGTCTTCTCAACCACTTTCCCTAAAAGGAAAGGATGCAAACAGGGCATAAGTTACATTATTGCTGCCCAACTAACACACAAAAGAAGTAGAGGATGCTTATAGCCGGATTATAGCAAACATGATTTGCCTATCTAAACAATGTGCAAAATCATGAATGACATTTATTGGCAGGGATTGCATTACTTTTCTTCACAAAAGCTATTTTTCTGCTATAAGAGAGAGAACAAAAGAGGCTAGCAAGATATCAGATAGTGACAGTATCATGTGAAATCCCTCCCTATGTAAAATGCAAATAAATGATATATGAATATGGGACCTCAAGTAATGCAGAACACTGGGACCAGCGTGATTAACTGCTACTGACCACAAAGGACATATTGCTCCAGTGCTAAAGGCCCTTGGCAGCTCTCAAGTTTGTTTAAAGACTCAATTTAAGATAGTTGATTTTGCTTTTAAAGCCATATGTAGCCTGGGGGTGATATATTTAAAAGCCTTTTCTCCACGTGAACCTGTGTGCCAATTATGATAATCTTCAGAATCCCTTCTCCAAGAACTTCTGCTTTCTGAGGTCAGGCAGGTTACCTGACAGAGGTCACTTTCTGATGTGTTGCCAGCCTGAGGTGCTCTTTTTCTAGATACTTACACCTGGCAATATCTGTTATCTCTTATGTAGAAGGCATTGAAGGGCAGACAGCAGAGGAACTGGGAAAGACTGGTGCTAAGAAAATATTGAGAAGAGAGATATGAAAATTATACAGCTGGTATGGATTAGGCATGTATAGTATTGTCGGATTAGTTAGATGGCAACCAAGGAAGAAGGACAGATTCATTTGGTATAAACAGAATTATCCAGTTCCTTATCTACCTCCAGACTATTTACCAGCATGCAGATTTGGGATAAATTATGGAATGGAAAAATGAGTCAGGGTTGCAGCTGAACCATGATTAGGACTGACATCATTTGAAGGATATTAGATACATGAACTATGTACTTCTGTAACAGGAAATCTATTGATTTAGTTTACCTGAGAATACAGTAATAGAGCCAGGTGATCTCCCCCTCCCAATTTTCTTTTGAGGGCTGTTTCCTTAAATCATCTTATTTCAAATAAATATGAGTTCTAGTCTCATTTGGGCATGAAAAACCAGCTGGGTGACTTTGAGCCAGTCATTGTCTCCCAGCCCAGCCTGCATCACAGGGTTGTTGTTGTGGGGAAAATAGGAGGAAGAAGGAGTATTTGTATGTTCACTGCCTTGAGTTAAAAGCAGGATTTTAAAAATCTTATAAAAAACAATCCTTTGTTTTACATTTGCTCATGAGAAATAATAGTCTTGTTCTATTTAGATTTGACCCAATTAAAAAAAAACCAGATTAGGTTTGGGATGTTGCTATTTAAGAATACAAGCCAACAGGAACAGAGGAGGGTAAAAAGATTGTGATGGTATGGAGATAAAGTTCTCTGAGGAAAGAATAAATAAAATATGTTCAGAAGAAAGTAAAGGGGTAGTCATATTCAGGTATCTGAAGAGCTGTCACATACGATATGTTTTAAATTTATTTATTGTCTCTGATGTTGGTGAGGTCCAAAGCAACAGGTTTATAAGTCAAGAAAAACAACATGGCTGGTATCCTCAAGATACTCATTACTTGTCTTGTCTTCAAACAATTAAACAATGTCTATATATATGGACATCACCTGACACACAGAAATTAAATTAACTCTATTTCTGGTACAAGGAAGTGAAAATGCTCAGATATAACAGCAGTGCCAAGGCTAGGAGCTAACTGTAGAACAGATAATGTGAGGAAGGATCAAACAAATCAAAGAATGTTATGTACAGTACAGATGGAACATGACAAAACAGACTGACATCCAGTTGGCAAAGAAGTGAAACAAGGCTGTGTGTTCTTCCCTTATTTATTCAATTTATATACTGAGGGAAGCTGAATTGGAAGAAGAATGTAGCTTTAAAATTGGAGGAAGAAGCCAGCCCTGGCAGGTGGTATCATTTGCAAATGATTTGCAAGCTCTAGTAATGAAAGTCAATGAACACAGTGAAAAAAATTGGACTAAAGTTAAATATAAAGACCAAATGAACATCAGGAGGTATAGCAACTAGCCTTAGAATTTACAATTAAGATATTATTAAAGTAGTAAATACTTCTGCCTTTTAAGATTAATTAAGGAACTAGAGATCAAGAAATATGGTGTAGGCTAGTGCTTGGTAGAGTAACAACAAAGATTCTGGAAAAATATGCAGATGCTGTGATGTGTTTATACTTGCAAAGATCAGAATCATGCAGGGAATGATTTTCTCTGTTACGATTCTTTGATTACATGCTATCAAGTCAATTTTACAGAACCAAAATTTGGATTTTGAAGAAACAAGAAAGGGATAATATTGATGCTTTTGAACTTTTGTGTTGGAGAAAACATGAAAATACAATGGATGGACAAGAAAACAAAGCCCAAGTGTATATTGAAGAAATCAACCCAGCATTCTTACTTGAGGCACACATGAGCAAGCTCAAATGATAATCTTTGGACATATTGTGGGACGACTTAGCTCTTTGGGAAAGGCAAAAGGACAACAAGAAGAGGATGAACAGAAACAAGTTGTATGGGCTCAGTTATAATGGCGATGAGTGCACCAGTGGAAGACCTGAATGACCAGCTTGGGGACAGATCATTCTGGAGGAAATCTATCTATGTGATGGCTGCAATGTCCAGTTTCCTTCACAACAGTTATGTTGGCTGGTGCTGCTGATTTTCTTTTTGCAACATCTGCAGATCCTGGTTGCAATCTCTTCTAATTCTTCTCCATCTGAATTATGAATAGAGAAATACAGGCTAAACTTTTAGCATTTTTTTGCCAGCGTTATAAAAACAACATTCAAAAAAACACCAGCAAACTTTGATGCAACGTTATTACTAGTACTATACTTAATCTATAATAATTCAAGGACAGAACAATAGCTAGGTGGTCAACTCAGCTCACTCATCTCTGTGAATCTTCACAACAAGCATCCAAATTACAGACCTTTGCTCTCCCAGTGAAAAAAGGCTAATTGATATTGATGCTTGTGTTCTGATTTTTGCAAACTGAACTTATTTGTTTGTTTAGTCCAGGTGCAGAAACCCATATATATATCACAGAAAATCTGGGACCAGTCATTCGGCTCAAATAGCTGACAACAGCCAGGAGTGTGGAGGGGTAGGTTTGGAAGAGGTGGTGTGGGGGGAATGTTCTGTTTGAGGAAAAACTATTGTATTGTAAACAGGATAAAGAGAGACGGAGACAATCACTTAAGGCTTGTCTGATATATCCCCAGGTCATTGTGCAGGATCTCCCACAGCAGTATTTGATGGAGAAAAAGCATGGGCCATTAGCAGATCTTTTTAACTTTTGAGGGCAAAGGTGACAGATTCCTTGGTCTGAGTGATCTTCAGATGCCTGGTGAATTCAGCAGAACCCAGGATGTGGTTTTCCACCGGTCTTCACAAGAACAAGAGCTACCCAAACTAGTATTCAACTACCACCCTCATGTCTTCGCCATCCTTTCCCTATTCACCAGCTACAAGCTTCCATGCTCCTTCTCATCTTCTCTGCTTTTCAGAAGTTTTTCATTTCTTGAAAATAACAACAGATGGATTCTCATACCAATATTATTTTTAAATATGTCAAATGCGATTTTTTTTTTCATCAGAGCATGTCAGAATTGCCCTCCTGGATCATCAAATCTGAGAAAGACCCTAATATGTCCCACTCTTCCTCCTGGTCCAGAATGGTCCGTTCTTAAAAAGCAATTGCCAACGCCTACTTTCCACTGAGCAAAATTCTTTTCACTCATGACAGGAAACATTTTTCAATCCTATTTCTCAGCAGGTAGCAGCACTGGTTGATCTTGGCTTGGTTTGGGAACTAAGCAATCTTGCAGCTTGGATGGTACTTAGATGGGAGACCACTAGATAATCCTACAGACTGGAAGAGAGCAACCGCAAACCACTTCTTCCTATTATCAAGAAAGCAATCCAAATGCAATCCTCATAATCAAGCTCACCTTGAGGGCATCTTTACAATATCCAGATTTATTTCTACTGTATCAATTTCGGAATAGAAGAATAACCTGTTTTCCCCTGTCGTGAGTAAAATTATCTGCTTCAAATGTCTGTTTGGAAAAAGGTGAAACAGAACACCTCTAGTTCCCTTCTTATTCTGCTTTATCAACATATGTTCTTAACACCATTATACATAATATAAACCCCATGCAAAAGACATTCAAAAAAATCTGTTGAAATATTTTAAACTATGTAAAAAAAATGTGCGCCAAGCCAGCAAAAGGACCACTGTTTAATTTTCCTGTACTCTCAAAACTGCATAAATATTGCTGTAATTCAACAAGCGTGTTCCCATGACTGAATGTTCAAGAAAATTTGGATTTTCCATCAACCATTTAGTAAGATATAAAAGTTTTGTAAGGTGTGAATCTGGCATAGGATTGCTCCTATGGAATGTGTAGTTCTGACACATGCAATAATTATTCCCCCAAATAACTAGAAACAAGCAGGCTTTCTTAACAGTGATAACTTTACTGACTTTGTTTTTTGTTTTTCTTTTTCTTGAAGAGCAGAGGTGGGCTGGGCCTAAGGGGATAGGAGAGGAATGAGTTTAAGTGCAGCTAGACGGATGCTCCTCACTTGGTTGGTCTCCCTTCAGGCCACGTTGGGGCCGGTCTGTCCAAAGGTTGACAGATTCCCTCTTACACAAGCCAGATCTCAGGCTTTCAGGGACAAGGAAGGAAAAAGACAAGTGCCAGAAGTCTTCCAACAAAAACTCTTCCTGATGATGGGCAGCTTGTAAGATCCCAGGTCCTTTTAAAACATCTGGAGAGCATACAGTCTCTCCCATCCTTTACATTTTAGGGGACTATCTTTTACAGAGATGGGGAGAGGAATGACAATGCCCTGCAGGTAAACATAGTTTTCTTACCTTAGCACTGCTATGTGGGAGGCTTCCAAATATCCCTTGAAAGGATTTAACATAGAAATGCAGTATAGGACTAAATAAGAACAACATGAACTTCTGTAGTCCAAGAGGAACAAAAGGAAAAACTTAGATAAGAGTAATGAACAGGATTTACTCTATTGCATTAGTTTACTGTATTATTTTTATTCATGATAGTCAAAAATGCCATTATATTCTAAATTAATACAATGGACCCCAAGTAATAACCATTTGTACTGAGCAATAAATATACTAGCAATGAGAGTATGATAGCCCACTGCCTAGCAATAAGAGGATAAAAGAGAGTCAAGATGGAGCAGTTGGCTTTTTTTAAAAAAAAAATCAGTCTTCTACTTCCATAATGCTTAACTAAAATCTTTAGGAGAATGTGTTCAGCACTCTGCAGTTTGTGTTCCCCAGCAATATTGGCAGTATTATGTCATCAGAACTAGTCATCCTTGCTAATTAAGAAAAAAAAATTTATATATGTACATGACTGGATTAAGATGACTGTTAAGTTCTGAGCGAAGAATGGAGGCAAGGCCAGAGTGATTTCTAACAGCTCTTTATTTAATACTGCCTGTGAGGCAACTCTGCTCCCTGGCTGACACAGCTCCTTTTATATGAAACTGATCAGCCAAACAACCAATCAGGAGAGAGTATTTTCCCGCTCCAACAGAGGACCAGAATGAGAACTTCAACTGACAACTATACACTATATACAATACATAACAATGACAATATAATATTACAATTAAACAACTAAAGAAGAAAAGGAGGAAATCTGAATAATGATAATAAATGAAAATAAAACAATTCCAATTTATTTGCCCAATTTTTTGAAAAGTTATCTTCTTTGCATTACCTCAAAAAAGTTTAATCCAATGGTTGGCACACAATATACATTAAGAACCCATTGCCACAAAAGGTAAATGTGTGGAAAAAACAAAATGACTGAAAATAATAGGCAAAAAAATGTGCTGTAATCAGGGAAAATGTTTAGCAAAATATTTGGTATATTGGTAAGTATATAAAGAGGAGAGCTGCCCCAAATCCAAACATATATTTTGTGCATTTTTAAAAAATCAAACTGAAACGGGATGGATCTAATTTCGGACTGGGAAAGGGGACATAGAAAGAAAGCATGATGCACAGATTTGTCCATCTGTAATTAAGGTATGGTTTTTTTTTATATCATGGAGAGAAACTCAGCCTAATGTTAGGCAGTGGGCAGTCATTGCCACGAAAAGCAGCTAACACAAGAGAGGAAACTGTGGGCATCAACTCCCAGAATTCTCAGCAGCAGCAGAATTCTGGGAATTAAAGTTTATACAGCTGGAAGTTTGGGGAAACTATCCTAAGGATACTATTCCAATGGCAATTTCTGTACTTAGATGCAATCCACCGGTTTTTACTCATTAACAGGGGGAGGGCCTTATGTCCCTCCATGGAAGATCTTGGGGATCCCCTGAAAACTCTAATATGTTAGAGATCCCAGGAATCAACCTCAAAAGAGTGAAAACTGAATCTGGAAGGACTTTTTCACAAAAGGAGCAGATACTCTTATAATTAGTTAAATTAGACTGTCTTCTTCCACCTTCCACTCTTTTATTGATGGAAAATCTAGGATGTTCTAGGTTCGGTGTTTTAAACCAAGGGAGTATGCTTTAGAAGAGATTTAAATTAGGCAAATATAAGAGCACATTACAAATTTAAAATGTTCTACACTTAATTAAAACTGCCCCAAGGCTTCAAATGTTACATGAAAGAAATTCAACATCTTATCTTTTTTATAATATGAGCAGGACAATTAGAGAGAGGTCAAAAGTTGAAGATACAGTATTGAGCTAAGCAATTATTCATTGCAATATTTGAAAATCACCAAAACATCACCATTTTTACATTAGATCTCATATTATATGTGCACAAATGAAATTGAACAGAAAAATGTTGTTTTCTCCACTCCACTATGAAACATTTCACCTTTCCTTATAAAAGGTGGGCAACCAAGGCTCTTAATCCTCCTTTATTAGTCATATGAAATCTTTTATAGATCCTAAAGTTCCATTTGAATTTTCATGAACCAAAGTTATAAGATTAAGAGCATAGGAACATTTTCACTGTATTTATCCACTCTCCTTTTAATGTTCTCCCCTAAATTTAAAAAAATACTCCAAATATTTCCTCACACAGAAAGTGCTCAGATTTTTTTTTCTTACCATTTTCCATTGTTGGTTTCTCATCTTTTCCACCATTCTTTTTAAGATGGTAATGAAAACTATATAATTTCCAAATACGGCCCCACATAGATTGGTATATAGTAAATACCAAATTCTTTAATATATCATTAAGCAAAAAGATTGGGCATCAGTATCTTGTATAAATAAAATTACACTTTTCACTGCAACTAAAGCTGGAAAAGAGCCCTGACTGAAACCTCAGAGCAATGATCCGGTACCATATGAGGGAGTTTCCTATATTTCTGGAAATACACTCCATGTCTTGCAATTTAAGGGGAATATCACTGATGTGAAAGACTTCTTATTTTTAGAGTAAACAGCATACTCCCGCTCTTTAACACTCTTTCTAGATGGGTGCTGCTTTATTACAATTTAATACAGGGTTATGCCTGTTCGCCTGAAGCTGACATAGATCCAGGGGACAAATGGTGGAAGGCTAGGATTGATCAAGAGAGTCCTATAATTCTCTAGACCTTCAATATTATTTAGTCATCTAATGAGCATTTAATGACAAAAATCAAATCAGAGAGACAAAGCAAATTCTTTACTGACCAGGAGCTCTGGATGAATAGGCATGTATATGAGATGTCTTGACTGATTACTTGAGGAACCAAAATAAATTAATAAAGTGGAAACAAAGAAAAAAAACCTATTGTGAGTCAATCAGTTAAAAACTTAACCCCTTCAGTCAGTTCCTGATTGATAGGCTGGGTGGGAAGCTTCCAAGGTCCTTCATTGTTGAAATTAAACTCTGTTTCTTTCACAAATGTAGGGGAACCTCTCTTCTTTACCATGACCAGGGCATGGGTTAAATCTGGATTTTGCATGCACTGGATTTTACCTGCATGATGAGCACATGAGAAATAGATTTTGTGAGTATGTGCTCTATAAGAATTAATATCTGCATGTGGCTCCTTGGAGATGGGAGAATACAGTATATGAGGTGGAAAGGGAAGTAAATACCTACTTCCCTTCACATAGGAAATGGATCTCATTTGATCTAATATTGTTACATAATCAACAAAACTGCTAGATTTCGAACCAGAAAAGATAAGTTCAATTCATGTTTGCACAACAAGCCTGACCCAGCCTGGCCTTCACCACAGATAACAAAATTGTTAGTAAATTTGTTAGATGAATGAAGGAAGTGAAAACAACTGCCTTTGACCTTTACAATGACTGGCACTGCCTATTTTATTTTGGATTTTTTTAATTAAATTACAGTAGAAAGAGTGATCTCTTCTTATTTTCTCTTACAACATCCTTAATATAGATCCTTAGTACATTTTTCTGGACTTGCATAACAAATTGAATCCTAAAGCAAGAAACACAAATTTATCCCATGATAAACCAAACAATTTGAGAATGTTATATGAAGACAACCCAAGTCAGGGATAGTGGGCTTCACTCAATGACTTGCCTGGGAAAAGTGAAGTGCCTCCCAATCTAGGTTCAGACAGTAACCTGGGATTGTTACTGATCTGGTTTAATAGGTATGAATGTGGCTACTTTCTGACCTGGGCCAATATATATAAACCTAACACCGAAAATTGTGAAATAGAGTGCTTTCCAGAACTACTTAGAGAAAGGATAGGAAAACATTCTATTAATAATGCATGTTATGAATTGTTGGTTACAGATTTAAATAGCTCAAAGTGATTAAACAAATTAATAAAGAAAAAGGGATAAACTATCCTGCCCTGCATCCAAGGACTTTTTTCCACTTACGTAAACATGATATAAATATATCTTGACAACTTTTTTTCCTGCTGTGTCCTCTTGATGTCCTTTCATCTAATCCATATCTTAAGAGTGAGTCACTTTTGAGTCACTGTTAGCTGAACAAAAACTGGAATATACAATCTAATATACATCTAATTAATCAATAAAGTCATTATACTTTTCCCTTATTATTTTGACATGGGTTTTGCCATATGGATACAAACTGCAGAACTTCACCAAGCATTCTGGTGGTGGTACAATTAGATGACCCCTACTGGGTTAAATCAGCCCACTTCCTACTGGTCACTTTAGAGTAGAGAAGAGTTACTCCCTTCTACACCTTGGCCCTGACCTAGTTTAGACTGGTCTCTCTGTTCTAGCTGTCAAATCTCTCAGCCAATTCCCAGCTCAGAGGCTTTGAAAGAAGGCTAACTTGAATCATTGCATAGAGAAGCAGCAAAATGAAACCCCTTCATGGCTGGTCAGCTGCTATTCAGGCTCCTTTCTGAATATGATGTTAGTTAAAGTGTATTCAAAAGGAACTGGAACAGTAGCTGAGCACCTTGAGAGGGAATAAGGGACTTTGCCTCCCCCACTCCCACTCAAGACAGTATTTGCAGCATAACTTTGTCCTGGTTGATGGCATTTGGTGGGAGAGGACCAAAATCAAGCCAGGTGAATCTCCCAATCTCTGTCTTTAATATGCCCCATACATTGTACATAAGGACAGTAGTTTTAGCTGGCATCACATCAGACTGTGCTGGTATGAGAATAGCAAATGTTAAGAATTGGTTCAAGATCACATTTAGGTCAGTCATGAGAGAAAGTTCCCACATTTGCTGGATCATTTGGAACAACATTAACTAGATTTATACTTGGTCTGATTCACTCTTATGGTGGGGAGGTAAGGAGGAACCTCTACTGGGATTTACAAATGGGTGGTGAGCCCAAGAATGGGACACAATACCATCTCCTGGGAAACCAGGGCTGGTATGGGCACTTTTTTGACCATAGAGTTCTGTTTCTGTATCAGCAATCCAAAATATTCAAATAAGCAGATTAAGCTTTCACTACTGTGGAGGAGAAGCAATGAGAACAGTTTTTCTTGCTTAATTTCTATGTTGTGAACAGAACTACTGCTGTATATGTATATTGCTCAATTAAAATGTTAAGAATTGAAAATACCTCATTCATGGCATTTTTAAAAACGTGGGTTCAAAATGAGATTTCTACCCAAGACAATTCTGTAGTCTATATTAAACTTATTTCTGAAAGGGACATGACTTTATAATCAGTCCATGCTACAAATCACACTTCTGTTATGGATAACAAATTATGCAGTTTTTCATCCCCTTGAATTAAAAGAAGGCTTGAATCAGTAACTAAACTTCACAGAGTGGGGTTATACTTGAGAAGAAAGCCATGTGATGATATTTTTCTAGGAAGCTCTATCAGCCTTTAAAAAAAAAATCTACATCATGAGATATAGGAAATTTTCTGTTGATTTGAGGACATTGTTGGTGACCTCGTAACAAAAGCCAAATCACTCCATATATCTGATGATGTATATCTGATGATACACATCCACTGCCATGTCAATGGATAGCCTGAAGCTATAGGTAAACTCACAACAAGCAAACTAAAGTTTTTGGATTTCAGTGAATGCTAAATGTTTGTAGAAACCTTTGACCTTGCACTAATGGCCAAAGCTGACCACACCAAGTCTTGTTATAATCACCAGCCATCCATTAGATTCTGCTGCTTGTTTTGGTGTCACAAGTAGCATTGAGGCAAAAAAAACGATCCCAAGATAGATAGGTGTATAATTTACAAGCTGCATATGTGTGTGTGAGAGAGAGGGCGGGGGAAGCTATTTTACTGGAGGGACAAGAAAATAGCATAAGCACACTTCAGGAGACCAACTTGTCAGATTCATTACTGAGAATGTTTCACAAGGAAGATTAAAGAAAATCTAGCTGAAGGTATTGACAGGTACCCAGCAGCTAAAATGAAGCGGTCAAAGATGGAACAGAATAGAGAGCATGTTGTTGAAAAATATTTCTACAGAAATCACAAAGAATATCAACATCTTAATTAACAAAATAATAACCTATAAATTCAGTGAAGATTTTTCACTAAACAAAATTTACAGGCCGTTCAATTTTACAGATACACTAGTCCAAAGCAGCAAAAAGTAGAACTTCTGAGTTAAGAGCAGAGATAACATTTAAAAATTAAAAAGAAATAGCAAGCACATTGGGACGAAAGGTTCTAGATCAATCTAATGCTGCCTGGGATTATGGGTGCTGAAGTCTAACAATTTAAGGGTATCATTTGGTACCAGGCTGTCTCCAATACTGAATTAGTTCTCACTTTTTTTAAAAAGAAATTACAGAATACACAAAGCTGTAATATTAGGTCTACAGTTCAGAATTTAAAGTGGCAGAAACCTCAACAGTACCTTTCAAATGGAGGGGAAATTGTGTATTAAATTAGGATATGCAGAGAAATTCACAGGAAAGAGTCAAACTCTGCAAAATGGCAGGCACATTATTGTGACTGATTGCCTACCATCTTGTCCTGGATATTGGCAAACTTTCTCTCTGATGTGTGACTTTTCTAATGCCTTCACTTGAGGATCCTGCACCAGTTCAAAAGCAGCTGGGGGTCTTTCTGCTCCCACCTTACCAGCAGTGCCGGAAAGGTGAGCTGATTTATTGCCAGTTCAAATAAAGTTCATCTGAAACTGCAGCAAAGCTAATTTTTCTTTTGAAATACCCAGCTGGTTGGCAGCCCAGTTTCTTTATTGATGGGGACTTTTGCCTCTCTGTCTTCTGTCTCCTGAATTCAAGGCAACACTGCAAACAAGCTCTTGATTTCCACTCACTCCTAGAGCTTAAATTGAGGACATATTTCACGGAAATTCAGTATCAAGATGGTTGCTGAGAAGAAAGAAAAAGACTAAGCAGCAGTCTATTATAGTTTTCACAGTATCTAGGTGACACCAGCCAAAGATAAAAGAGAAGTGGACACATTTTTTGTCAGTTTTACTCTGCACTGAGGCTGCTACTGTGCATAGCAAACAGCTGTGAGGACAACAGTAAAAACAAGCCTCCCAGTGTAGGCTGTCTACATTGTTTAGAATTTATCTCTTCTATTCCAGTGCCCAAAGAAGTTCGAATTTACAATTAAAAGAAATTCAGGAAAACAGCTGATTGCCCAAATGTTGACATGTTTACTTGTTCAATTCCATAGGTTGCCATTGCTTTTATTATTATTATTATTATTTATTTATTAAATTTGTATGCCGCCCAACTCCCAAGGGACTCTGGGCGGCTCACAACAATATAAAAAAACTATTAAAAGAAAACATAATAAAAACGGTTAAAAACAGTTAAAAACTCATGCATACCGTTTCATGGCCGGACCTCGCCAATTACAGAGGCGAGATCAACGGCCCCAAGCCTGCCGGAAGAGCCAGGTCTTCACCGCTTTCCGGAAGGCCAGCAGTGTGGGGGTGGTCCGGATCTCAGGGGGTAGCTGGTTCCAGAGGGCCGGAGCAGCCACAGAGAAGGCCCTCCCCCGTGGGCCCGCCAGCCGGCACTGTTTAGCTGACGGGACCTGGAGGAGCCCAACCCTGTGGGATCTTACCGGTCGCTGGGAGCTATGTGGCAGAAGGCGGTCTCGAAGATAATGCAAGCAGAAGAAATGGGACAGGAGACCCATGTAGCCTCGAATTGTTTCAATCGCTCAGATTTGGGAGGGAAGACTTGTTTTGTTTTGCAAAGAGCCAACAACTGTATGCAAAATGTACTGAAAATATGGAGGGAGAATGCTAGCTATTTTTTCCTTCCCTTTTGTTGGAGTGGGAAGCAAGAACACTAATAGACATTGCATCCTATTTACACTTTGCTATTGATTAGCTTGAGGAAGCACTGGTGTCCCCTGCTAGTCCCAGTGTTTCAAATTTGACTGAAGAATAGATTATTGGCCATCAGGTCAAAGTTATTTCACGGGCTTGAAGGATAAAAACGAGAGGGGTTGCTTTACTTATTCATAAATCCTCCGCTTGCAGTTCAGTGGTTCACAGTTCTACAACTTTAGTTTATCAATATCTTTTAAAAGTTCTATCTCCGTTTTCCTTTTCAGATTGTATTCAAAACTGGATATCTCTAGCTCATTCTGCTCCTACCTTAAATTCAAAACTCAACAACTGGTTGCAACTGCTTTTACTAATGGTGGACTTATTTTGCACTGAACCATGCAAAACATTTATTAACTGAGATTTATCTCTTTATTAGTTTAGTTTCCTTAAATATTTATTTTACTCTTGGCAGGACTAGAAAACAACTTTTAAACAAAACCATTTCCTTCCACATTTTCACACTTTCATATCATCTAATCAGTTTAGCTGGAATGGTGTAGAGTAATGTTTTGGGAGTTGAATTATATCAGCTAAGAACTGAATTACCATTTTTTTGAACATGACTTATAAAATAAACCACAGTTGGTTGTTTCAAAGCCTATCAAGGTTATTAAATGTTTTGCATGCTTCAGTGCAAAATAAGTAGTATATTTTTGCTGTTACTAAATTGTCCATGAATTGCAGGAAGTCTATAAAGTCTATAAATCCTTTAATTTCGGAGGGGCAGTTGCTGGGTTCAGTTCTGCAACTTATTTTTGGTTCAGTTATTTAAAAAGTTTTACATTTTTTAATTTTTGACAATCATCTGATTGATCAGTTTTATCTAATGGTTGA
Organism: Thermophis baileyi; assembly: GCA_003457575.1. Lineage (NCBI taxonomy): Eukaryota > Metazoa > Chordata > Lepidosauria > Squamata > Dipsadidae > Thermophis > Thermophis baileyi. The sequence continues at coordinate 1,050,801 of QLTV01002471.1, forward strand.
CTGCAGGGGTGGGTTCCTCCCGGTTCGGACCAGTTCTCCCCAACCAGTAGCAACACGCTGGTGATGTCATGATGATGTCACCAATCCGGTTCGTTCGGTGCCAGTCCGTGGGCGCCGCCATCTTTTTTTGAATTTTTTTTTTGAATTTTTTTTTGAATTTTTTTGGGGGGGGATTTTTTTTAATTTTTTTTTCCTTCTGAGCATGCGCAGAAGCCGAGTTCCGGCACTGTGCATGTGGTTACCATCTTGTTTTTGGCTTTTTTATTTTTTTCAGATTTTTTTGTTACTGCGCATGCGCATGTGTGCGCGCAAAGCGTGCGCGCACCACGCGGCGCGGGAGGGAGCGAACCGGCAGCGAGGTAAGTTGGAACCCACCCCTGGTTGACTGTGAGTAATACGGACTACTTCCTCACCTATTTTTGTGCTCCTAGAATGAAAGATATGATAGTGAAAAACTTTGCCCAATGTTCAAAGTAGCTACCATCATGTATTTTGATATATTATTTTTCACTCTGCCATTGTGGGGAAAAATACCTGTCTATGCACTGTTTCTAAGATCTCTTGGTGCTTTTAATAAAATATACACTAGGCAACTATTCAATCTTTTCCTATTTAATAAGCATTTTCCCTGGGAGAATGAATAAGGAAAAGATGGAAGAAAAGATAAAAATGGTAACGTAGAGGACTTCTCTTAATGTTCTAAAATGATATTGAAGCCATTTGTGGTCTTTCTATGTGTAAATACAATGACAGATGGTTAATAGAGGGATCTGAAGATTAGTTTTATCTTTGGGATAACCTGTTGACTGGTTGTTGTTTTTTACATATATATTGTGAACAAATGTGTCCATTTGATTATTAGAGAAATAGATTTCCACATCAGGGATATTTGTTTATGTAATATAGCATTTTGTTAAATATAGATGGAAAAGTCTATAACTACTTATAGACCTGTTATGTAAGAGGAGGAGAACATATTAACTTTTTGATGCATCTTTCTCAGCCTTCCATCCATCCGAGGTGGGTAAAATGAGGACCCAGATTGTTGGGGGCAATATGCTGACATTTGTAAACCACTTAGGGCTGTAAAGCACTGTGAAGTGGTATATAACTCTAAGTGCTATTGCTATTGCTCTTCAGCTGGAATGGATTTTTTTTTATGCTTAATATAGATATATTTGATTTTTTTTATTTTTTTGTATGCATGGATTTTATTTTTTGTTATGGTTAGTGTTGAATATTCATTAGTCTGTTTTTTTTTCTTTCTTTTTGTTTTGTATTTTATCTTTGGTGAAAAAAGAATAAATTAATATGTTAAAAAATTACAAGTAGTCCACAATTGAGCCCAAAATTTCCATTGCTAAGCAAAAAAGCAGTGAGTTCTGCCCCAATTTATGACTTTCCTTGCCACAGCTGTTAAGTGAATCACTGCAATTGTTAAGTTAATAATAATACAATTGTTGAGTAAATCTGACTTCCCCATTGACTTTGCTCGTCAGAAGATCGCAAAAGCTGACCACATGACCCTGGGACAGTTTCCAAGCATCCAAATTTTGATCACGTGATCGCAGGGATGTTGTAATGGTAGTAAGTGTGAATAATGGTCATAAGTCACCTTTTTTGGTGAGGTTGTAACTTTGAACAGTCACTAAATGAATGCATATAAGTCGAAGACTACCTGTATGCATGAGAGAGTTAGGGATGATCAATTTTCCCATCAGACTGTCAAAACAAAGGTGGTTCTTATGTAACACCAGAGTTGAGCGGCCTCTTGATGTTTCCATCTCAGTTTATCTTTCTCCACTCCAGGAGCCGAAAAGAGTGGTTCAGGTAAGCCTCCTTCTCTATCTGTCCAGCTGAGCCACCACTGATTTCAAACATTTTCTTTACTGATGAGCAAACAATAACACAGAAAATATGGTTTCATGTGTGGTTATGGCATTGCTGATTTCCAGCAGCCTCTGTGGTAAGTCAAAGAAGTCAAGATGGCAGCCCAACAACATGATCAAAGCCTAAGGAGCGAGGGTTTCATCAGGCATTTGCAGCCACTATCTTTACTTTTTAAAATCTTCTCTGCAGATGACCCTGGCTGATTGTGTGCTGTTGGTCCACAGTCACTTGCCTTCAGGGATGACTGCGATTATGCAAACAAAGCCATCCAATATGTATTTTACAAAGCAGCACATGTTAATTATGGCAGATGAATCAGTCTGCATTTTTGTCTGCCACTTCTCTTTCAATCTGAGGAAAGAGATTAGGCTATACACATTTGCTCAAAGGGAAAAAATGGTTTCTTATGGGTGGAGGTTTAGATACAGGCTAGCCGAAGGGTATATGAGAAATTTATTTCATTGTGTGCTTATCTTCACCATGGTCTGTAGTTCCATGGGATTTTCTCACTTCAATAACAAGAAAAATTACATAGGAATTTTTCCACTTATCTTTTTCAAGGAGTGGTGGTGCTGTTACAATAAGGCAAAATTGCCCTTGGGAGAATTTGAAAGAATTTTGAAAGGCCATTTGTGCCCAGTCTCAATACATACAGGAGATGTCCTTATATTTTTAGCACAAAGTCTTGGGAGGACTTTGAATATATTGAGGGTGGCAAGGGTAGAAATAGAAGGCCCAAAGAGGATATAAGCCTAGAAATTTCTTCTTCCCCATGAACTGACCTTCCATGAAGTGTTCTTTCCTACCTAGTTCTTGGTTGGTGGGAAGAAGCTTGTTGAGGTTAGGTGCTCGAATTTTAGCTGCAGTCATCTCAGACTTGATGTGATTCAGCTCAGCAATCTACAGTGCTGATATGGAGCTAAGTGGAGACCAGCCTCTTGGTGAAGACAAAGACTGAGCTATTCTGGAATTGCTTCAGGCTTTCCTTTGAAATTCCCCTCTGTTTGGCCTTCAGCCCCTTTCTTCTAAACTCTTTTTAAACCTTTAACATCTCTCCAATTGCCCCAGGCTGGACCCTTCCATGTGGCTGAGCTGCCCTAGAGGTAGCCAGACTGACCTTCCCCGGCCTGTTATACCAGGTAGTGCCACTAATGGACTGCTCATTAACTGCTTGCCATCTGCCTTAGCTACACTAAGGGTTGTAGGTAGCCAGGGAAAGTATGCTGCATAAAACACACAAGACTCCTGAGTTTGTCAGTTTGGGCTGAATATCCAGCTTGTTTGTTGTTTCCAGTATGATTTCTACTGAGTTTGACCAAGAGTCCTTATGAAAAACCAGACTATACTTACTGGATTTAATTCAATTTTCTTTCTAACATGCACTTTTCTGTCTCCTTGCTTCATCTTAAGAAGATTTTCTCACAACCATGGAGTAAATGGTTCCTCAGTCCTTCAAGGAGGAACAAAAATTCATGAAGCTAGCAACTCAAAGTATCCTACAAAAATTAATGAGTCCAAACAACTGCAATAAAATAGTCTATAACATAAGGTTACAAAAAAAGTATGCATTATGACTGACAAGGAAGCTGACTGTCAACCACATAATATCACAACCTCATTGCATTTTCCTCTGTGATTCTTGCCTCTTGGGGAAAAAAGTTACCATTCAGTTATTATTCTATTCAGCTCTTTTCAATTACTTATACTAGGAATTTAGGGACATATAATCCCAGCATATCTATGGGGGTTAAAAATTGCAGAACCTCACTCGATATGGAGAAAGAAAAGGGGGGGAGACAGACAGAGAGACAGAGACAGAGAGAGACACACAAAGAGGTGATCAGCATTTTATTTTTTACAAGTTTTTGTTTTATAGAGACAAATCAGGTCTAATAACATATAAATAGTCCTGCTGCTCATTTTAGTGCAACATTTTGTTTCGTACAATGGGCAATTTTCTTCAAAAATGTTGTTTATATTATTTATATTAACTTACATTTAACCAGTTTGTCATTTGTTAACCATTCACCAGTTTAAAGAAATATCTCTGGAGCTCTTCTAGAGTTCTTTTTACCTTAGTTTGTAATTATGCAAAATGGCCAGCTTATTGCTTAACTCCCTAGCAGAGTCAGAGGGGGATCTGAAATGCACTGAAACAAGGGCTGAATTTAATAAGTTAAGAAAGAAACCAGAACAGGGAGATTATGAACAGAACTTGGTAGGCTGTGGCCAGATCTTGACACAGAATCCACCTAGACTTTGAAGATCCCATTATTGGTTACCCCATGTACTGTAATGAATGATGAAAATGATGATTATATTATAACTGAATTGATAAAATATTGGCCATTTCCTTCCATGGTGTGGCTTGATTCTCTTCATTCCAAGCAAATGTGTATTGCAGTGATACAAAACTCACTCCCATCTCCATTCTTCCTAAATATGTCTGCCCTGATGGTCCATGAAGAATCTACAAAGAATTGCCCCAAGGAACTCCTAGTGATACATTCCTTCCCTGACAATCTCTCTCATCCAAGCAAAGCTCTCTCCGTAGGTAAGTCTTCTGACACATTATGAAACCACAAGTATTTTAAGCTGAGTAAAAGGGATGACAGTGGTCTGTAATCCAAACTGACAAGTAACCCAAAGGGCAGTGGGTGAGGGGAGGAACAGAAAGGAAAAAGACTTTTTGAATAACAAAAATAATTATTTGTGGCAGGTGCGGTGGGTAGAGTAAGAGGAGGTGTTGAGACTAGGAGGCGATGGGCAGAGATGAACTACTTGCCTCTGGGAACAAGATATATATGTATTTAAGGCCTACTCTGGTCAAGACTGGTCTGCACATAAGAAGAGCTGGCATCACCATGACTCCTAGTGCCAATAAAGCTAAAACAGAATAACAAACTAATAAAAGCAATAAAGAGTAGAGCCACGTAAAACACTTGGTTGCAGAGCAGCAGAAAATCTGTAGTACTGTCAATAGTGACATTGAGATGCAGTTGGCAAAGCTGACTCTCTTTCCAAATTAAATTGACCTTCTGGACAGCACAGGAATAATGCACTTTCAAGAAGCTTGAGAGGGTTAAATGGTATATATAAGGGGCTTACATAAAGACATGAGAATTGCTTCAGAAATAAGTTAAGGAAGATTCTCAATCATCCAGGCCATGGTTGTCCCAAAGGTGCTTTTTCCAAAAGGCAACTGGACATTCTTGGGGGGGGTGTTTCTTTGAAAATGTTTCGCTTATCATCCAAAAAGTTTTTTTCAATAGTCGAAGAAGTTTCTTGAATGAGAAGCAAAACATTTTCAAAGAAAAACCAAGACAGTTCAGTTGCCTTTTGGGAAAGAAACACCTTTGTGATATGTTTGGGAAAATGCCAGTTGGGCATAATGGTGGTGCTGCCTCTTCAGGCACTCCAGTCTCCTGTTTGCCCAAGGCAAAATGGCCACGGTGATCGCCATGGAAGAGAGAATGGAGGAGAGTGACCATGTCTACAAGGAGTCTAACATGGCCATAGGATTTGGGCAATTCCAGCTCCTAATTATGTCAGAAACCGTATTTTAGGTCAAGTGTGCCAGAGCACATCCAAAAGTTATGTTGGAATAAAAGAGAAAACACTATTTAAAACTGAAACAAGTAAGTCTAAAACTACCTCTGCTGTGGACTGGAGATGAGATGAAGGCAATGTGGTGGCAGAAAAAATGAGTTCCTGGCAGAGGTGGGTTCCTCCCGGTTCGGACTGGTTCTATAGAACTGGTAGTAACTTGGCGGCCTGGGTCGCTAGAACCGGCAGTGACCCAGGCCTGCCACGCCCCCAAACTGGTTCTTTTGGCAGCGCCGTAGGCGCCACCATCTTGTTTTTTGCTTCTGCGCATGTGCAGAAGCTTTTTTTAAGCACTGCGCATGCACGAAGCACGCACCCGTGCCCGCGTGGCACGACACTGAGCAAACCAGCAGCAAAGAAAACCAGAACCCACCCCTGGTTCCTGGATCCTATTGTATTTATATTATGTGAGGTTAAGCTTCGTGGCACTCTAATCAGTGCTGCTCAAATTTTATTTGGAAAACATATTGCTCTAAAAGAAGGAAATGAATGAAAGAGAGTGCTTTGTGACTAAATCATTGTTTCTCAACCTCAGCCAGTTTCTCCAATTAGCATGCTGGGAGTTGAAATCCACATACATATTAAAGGGGCTGATTGAGAAACACTGGCCTAAACAAAAGAAAATATACATTGACAATGAATCTAAATCCAATTTTAATTGAATCTGAGGCTACCAAAACCATAAAAGTATAGAAATCTATTCAGTTATTATTCCCTTCATGCACTAATAGATAAGATGAGGTTGTGTCTCCAATTCCAAGAAAAAGTATTCATCCTCTTTTTAATTTTTTGAATATTGGTATCTCTGGAATCTTTGGTGCTCTCTGATCTTGGTTGCTCGCTTGCAGACATTTAATCATCCAACTAGATAATATTATCAGCCAGAGGTGGGTTCCTCCCGGTTCAGACCAGTTCGCTCAAACCGGTAGCAACCCGCTGGTGATATCACGGTGACGTCACGGATCCGGTTCGGTCGGTGCCGGTCCATGGGCGCCGCCATCCTTTTTTTGGATTTATTTATTTTTGGGGGGGGGAAAATTGGATTTTTTTTTAATTTTTATTTTTCCTTCTGCGCATGCACAGAAGCCGAGTTTCTGGCACTGTGCATGCGTCGCCATCTTGTTTTTGGCTTTTTTTTTATTTTGTTTTATTTTTTGGCACTGCATATGCGACACGGGAGGAAGTGAACCAGCAGCGAGGTAAGTCAGAACCCACCCCTGTTATCAGCCCTAGTGAGTGTAGGGTTAGCACCTACAGTATATACCCATGATGGCAAACCTATGGCACGTGTGCCACAGGTGGCATGCGGAGCCATATCTGAGGGCACGTGAGGCAATGCCCTATGTCAGCTCCAGCGTGCATGTGCGCGCTAGCCAGCTGATTTTTGGTGTTCCAGAGGGCGGGGGAGGCTGTTTTCGCTCTCCCCAGGCTTCAGGAAAGCCTCCGAAGCCTGTGGATGGTGAAACACAGCCCAACAGCCCAACCGGAAGTTCATTTCTGAACTTCTGGTAGGCCTGTTGGGCCCGTTTTTCATCATCCACAGACTCCGGAGGCTTTCCTGAAGCCTGGGGAGGGCGAAAAATGGCCCAATGGGCCTACCAGAAGTCCATAGGCTTCAGTGAGGTCTGCGTGCATGCGGGGGGGGGAGTGCGGGGGGATTGTGCGCGCATGTGCGGGGGAGAAGAAAGCATTGCATTATGGGTGTGGGCACGCGGGCGCACGCCCTTTTGGCACCCGAGCAAAAAAAGGTTCGCCACCACTGGTATATACAGTAGCTTGCCCTGCCAATATTGGTGGGGTATGGTTTTCTCCTTGGTAGTTATTTTATTAGGATATTGGGGGTTGTTGTTGTTGTTTTTTGCTTTATTGTTTGTCTAGTATTAATCCCTGGTTATCTGAATGTAGGTTCCTGAAGAGGATATTTTCTGGAGGTTTTGTTTGTTTGTTCATTTCTTCTTAGTTTTTTTTAAAAAATTGTCTCCTTTCGATATGATTTAAATATGATTTATTTCTATTGATGGATAATTTGCCTGACCGCCAAACTTCCAGGAATTCCCTTGCATTTTTTAAAATTTAGATTGGTGTAAGATACTCAGAGTTTCCCAGTTGAGACTATGGTTGAGTCTGTCCGTGTGTTCTGAGACTAAAGAATTTTCATCAAGTCTTTGAACTGCTAAGTGGTATTCATGAAGGTCTTTAATTTTCTTCTTGAAAAATAATACATGGCACTATGTAAGGAATTAGTATATTCATGCTTTTTAGATATTTGGGTCTACAGCTCCCAGTAAGCCTTAGCAAGCAGAAATAATGACGATTAACATGAGAACTTAATCCAAAACACTTGGGAAATGCCAGATTGACTACTCTCATCCATAGTGACCCAGCCGTGGATCTGTAGGATATAAAAAAAGGCTTTCCAGGCTCCAGTTACCTCCAGAGATGCTCTCTAGTGCATCAGTGCTGAGCTGATCCACAGAATGGAGCACACACAAACATTTTAACATCACCTCCTTATTTGATTTTTGCATCTTCCTCCTATAAAAATAAGACTTTTCAGATATAATAGAGATTTGTCTTTAGTTTTCTTTTTAAAATAATACATGGCAAATTTCTTATATGTTGGAAATGCTGATGTGAATTTATTTTAAAATTCTCCTGCTTATGATTAGTGACTATGCTCAATGTGGCCCAGACTTAGAAAGATTGTTCTTGCATCTGATCATGACATCATCTGAGTCTCTAGATTTCCTTTATTTTTGGACAGGCACCAAGAAGGAAGGTTATGCTTTTACACCTTTACTTAATGGTAACTGTAATGAGGTCACATAACGTAGCCTTTTTCTCCAGAGACATTTAGGTATAGGCTCCCTTGTATAATGCATGATTCTGTTATCCCATCCTTGTACATTCCTGGAGGCACACCCCTTGGTTTTAGTTACACCAAAGAGTTCAAAGTTGAGCACCACAAGCCATTATTATTTCTTGGGACAAGTTGTTGTCTGTCCTGAAAGAATTCTACCTGGTCCCCTTGGGGCTAATAGTCACAGAAGATTTCTCATGTTTAAACCTGACCCGCCATCCTCTACACTTTGAGCAGGAGGAAACATGAGAAGTAAGGCTGGCAGGACTGGGATTGCAGTGTGTGTGCATGTGCATAAGAGAGAGAGAATGTCACTTGCGTGTCTCTTTCACACATACTTTCCCCATCAGCAATTCCTTGATCCCTTCTTGGAGCAAGCCAAGCGCACACCTGTGCACCTGTGCTGTTGGAGGCCTCCAGGCCTCGAAATGACATGGTACCGAAGGGGAGGAGGGTGGGGAGAAGTTAAGTTTCTTCTTGTTTAAAATCTGCAACATACTGGTTTCAGGTGACCCTCCCCTGATTTGGTTTCATTCCCTTACTGAGAATGAGGCATGTCAGGGGTTGAGGCTGAATGGAAGCCAAAAGCATTGAAAATGGTTCACTACTCAATCGCTGGGCTAGTCTGGGCAGAAGGGCAGTAAATTGCTGGCAAATGCCATTCCCTCCTGGTGGAATTTCCTGCAAATACCTGAGTCACTCACATCTGTAGAAGTTTACTCTGGTGAGTCACTGCAGCCGGCAAGAACAGAAACCTCCCTGCTGATGCCATCCAGATGTGCTGGCCTTTGTTCTCATTTCCCAACCATTGTGGCCTCTGATGTTTGAACCAGGTCATTGCAGAAGGTGGCTCCTACATAGGCAGGAGCACAACCAGGAAAGAGCAGAGAAAAATGAAAGTGGAAGGGCATTTTCTGCTGCTTTCTTTTCTTTTTATACCAGGGGTGTTGGTGGGGAAGAGAGGGAAGGGAAATGAAGAATGGTAACTGCAACTGCTCATTTGAATGTATAATTTCTATTTGTTCCCCACCCCACCCCAGTCGCAGCTATCTTTTCCTTTTCTTTCCTGCTCAAAAATCCCCCTGGGTGTGGGTCAGTAAATTGCTTGCTGAACAATTTAAAAAGTAGTCTGGGCACATAGGATATTTATTTATTTGCTTATTTATTGAGACATTTATTCATCATACTTATGTAGCTGCCCATCTCACAATCCAGTGACTCTGGTTGGCAATGTACAACAAAACGCTGGAGCTACAGACTGCTCACCTCCTCTGCTGTAGGTCTGAACATTGGTGAGTGAAAAATATTTATCTGCATTCACCCCAAAGAACATGTAACTTTCCAGATGTCCTACATCTCCTTTTGCATCTATTCCCTCTGACGTAAATATTCCTTAACTGCAAGGCTTTTCCTTATCTTTGCTCTTGACATACATAAATAATCATACCAGTCTATCTTTGGAGAGCTGTGGTAAACCGATAACCCAGATGATATGAAAGGTTTTGAAACTTGAAATGAGCGCTTTAATATTTTAAACCCCTGAAATATGAGCAACCCTGCAGGTTCTAATCACTGCGCAGGCAAACTCCAGGTTGTATCACCAAAGCTGAAGGTTGTTTCAGCTAGCATTATTCCAGTTCATTAGGCTTCAGCAGTGGTGAAATCCAATTTTTTTTTAAACTACCAGTTCTGTGGGCGTGGCTTGGTGGGCATGGTGTGGCTTGGTGGGCGTGGCTTGGTGGACTCCTGGGGAAGGATACTGTAAAATCTCCATTCCCATCCCACTCCTGGGGGAAGGATATTGCAAAATCCCCATTCCCTCCCCACTCCTGGGGGAAGGATACTGCAAAATCCCCATTCCCACCCCACTCTGGGGCCAGCCAGAGATGGTATTTGCCAGTTCTCCAAACTACTCAAAATTTCCGCTACCGGTTCTCTAGAACCGGTCAGAACCTGCTGGATTTCACCCCTGGGCTTCAGGCTTATTACATAGATAACATGGTTGAAATTGTCTGGTTTACAGGGGTATGGTAAAAAGTATTATAGTTTTTGACACCTCTGCTGGTTTGTGATCCAATACATCTGTAGAAACAATCTGAGGTAGTGTTTGAGAAATTTGAGATCCAAAGCCACCTTCTATGTTTGTCGATGTATTTATATACTTGCTTTTAGAAAGAGCCATAAGATTTCTGAATTGTACTTTTTGAACATTAAATCATACTTATAAGTATAGTTGTTGAATAATTTGGAACTTTAAAATATTTTTTCACTTGTAATAATCTTTGTCATTTTAAATTAGGTAAACTGCTAATCAGCTGAAGGGAGTCCCTGGCTGACTTTGGATGATCTCAGGAAAGCTAAGCAGGGTGACAACTAGTTAAGATGAAGATGAGAGACGGGGGGGGGGGAATCCCAAGTCTGTGAACTAAACTGAGAAGTTTAAAAAAATTATCCTGAAAGGCGGTAATAGCAAACCACATTGGTAAAGTTCCAGGAAAACAATGTGGGGTTGTCTAACTGACCACCAAAAGTTGAGCCTGCTTGAACAGATTCATGTTTAGAGAGAAGAGGAGTAAATAGCTAATGAAATGTTAATTATTCTTATTAGCTCTTAGTATCATAATTCAGGAAGTGAGAACAATGAAAACTATGACATATCCATAATATTAACTGGAACAGAAACTCTATCTACATTAATGCACAATTACCAAACAAGAATGTTGGGCCACTAAAGTTTACAGTTCAACTTATTTATTTTAATTTACACAGGGTAAAGATAAATGTTCATCTCTGACATATTTTACATCCATATATGCCAGGGCACTTCCCATTTGTGACATACAAATACTATAGCATGACACAATCATTACTGTTACATTGGCACAATTGTTGGATGAATCTAAATTATAAGGGAGAATCTTGCCATAGAAATAAATACACTAGCAACAGCACTTAACAGACTTACGTACCACTTCACAGTGCTTTACAGCCCTCTCTAAGTGGTTTACAGAGTCAACATATTGCCTCCAACAATTTGGGTCCTCATTTTACCGACCTCAAAAGGATGGAAGGCTGAGTCAACCTTGGTTCTTACTATACTATTACTCTCCTATACGAATAGAATAGAATAGAATAGAATAGAATAGAATAGAATAGAATAGAATAGAATAGAATAGAATAGAATAGAATAGAATAGAATAGAATAGAATAGAATAGAATAGAAGCTGGAAGGGACATGGAAAGGAAAGGAAAGGAATGGAATGGAAAGGAATGGAATGCAATACAATACAATACAATAGAATGCAATGCAATGCAGTGCAATGCAATGCAATGCAATGCAATGCAGTGCAATGCAATGCAATGCAATGCAATGCAATAGAATTAGAAATAGTATAACATGGAAAGCAGAGAAGAGTCACTGAAAATAAACATAGCCAAATGAGCAAACTAATAAAGTGATTACCAGATGCCTTTAAAGAGGATTGAGGAGCTTCTGGCCCAAAGGCCGGGCCATAAGGTTTTACTTGAGATTTTTCTCACTCTCTCCCCTTCCTCCTCCTTCTCACCATTTTGAGGGGTCCTTGGTGTTCTCTGGACTTGGTTGTTTTCTTGCAAACGTTTCATTACCCAAACTAGGTAACATCATCGGTGCCCTGACTGATGCATCAGATTAAGCACTGAAGATGTTACCTAGTTTTGGTACTGAAACATCTACAAGAAAACAACCAAGTTCAGAGAGTACCAAAGACCAGTCATTTCAATCTTGAGCTACAAATAGTCTCCTTTATTGGTCTCACCATTTTGCTTGGAAGTACAAATGGATCTTACCAGCTTTACTGTGGGAGTGCCAACAGAATTGGTTCCACTTTGCCTGCATCTTGAAATTACCTCCAAGGCCAAAACAAGAAATGAAGCTGGCACAAGCTGATTCCCCCACTGCTGCACTTTGCCCACACTCTGCCAGCCCCTAGAAGAAAGAGACACGGGCAGCGCTAATGAGAAATAATCTAGTTTAGCCCGTCTTCATCCTTCCTTTTAGGGGAAAAGATGCATCATGGCTGAAGCAGTGGGATTACCAGAAGCTCCCTTCCTGAACTGGAGGCTGTTACGGATTCATCTAGCCTACATTTTTTCTGTGGTGGCATTCCTAAAATGACTTGAGCAGTGGCAAAAGTCCTAACTGGTGTTACTAGGCTAAGGAAGCGAATTGTAATTACCGTAATTCATATAGATACATTGAGTGTTATGATTAAGAAAGTTGTATTATTCTGGATTTTAAAATAGTATTGTGTTTTGTTATGATCTGTGCATTGTTTAAATAAACTGATAGTCTCTATCTTTCATAAGGAGGAAAGATATATACAATGTAACTGCATTTCTCCATACAGTGAGCAATAGCCAAATGACCGCTAATTTACAAGGAAAAAATAAATATTTATTTAGCACAGGCAGTTTAGACTTACTGTACTTGGGTTGCAATAGTCCAGGTGACCATTAACTCAATGCTGCCATTTAGAAGCTGTATAATTTTTGAAGCTCGTATATGGTAGGATTACTCCATAGGGACACCTAGGCTGCTGGATGAATATATATTCCTGGAGTCCAGTAGAACAATGATACCGGCTTGTTTTTTAAATATAATCTTTATTGTCACTAACCAGCAATAGTATGCCAAATAGAATTTGTCCAATCAGTTGGCATCCGCTTGGTTAAAAAAAAAGGCCAATGTCCTGTTTACTGCAAAGAAAGTTAAGGTGTAGTGACTGGTGAATATGCCAATCAGAAGAAAAATAACGCCTTTCAGTCTCTCCTGCTGAAGTAAGTTGGATATGAGGAAGGAGGCAAGTTTGGATAGAGGGTTAGAGCAAGGACCTGTCAGACTGCTGTGCAATCTGAGCAATTGACCTGTCAAACCCCTGCTGAAACAAACGCCCCATCAGCCAAGTTGCTCTGTGAGATGCTACAGCAGAGCAATCTGCCTGCAGGACATTTATTATTATCTGATAGGGCGGTCATGTTAGAAAGGTCCTGGTCTACTGCCTTCTCCGGTCATCTTGGGTGCTGCTGCTGTTCCTCTCCAGGTGTCATGTCAGTCAGAACAAAAGCCAAAATGGTCATGAAGGCAAATCAGTGGCAACCAGGGAGAAAAGGTCATGCAGGCAGCAGCCAAAAACTGCCAATAGCAACTAAGCAGACGATTCAGTCGCTACCAAATTGTCACAAACCTTGCATAAAGCAACAGATGAGGTGGAGGAAGATGAAAAATGTTACCTCTTTGTCAGATCAGAAAAAGTTAACTGACCTTATTGGTGGGCTGGGAATGAGAAGAAGGCTGCAGCCAACAGTAAAGGTAAAGGTAAATGTTCCCCTCGCACATATGTGCTAGTCGTTCCCGACTCTAGGGGGCGGTGCTAATCTCCATTACAAAGCTGAAGAGCCAGCGCTGTCCGAAGATGTCTCCGTGGTCATGTGGCCAGCATGACTAAACGCCAAAGGTGCACGGAACGCTGTTACCTTCCCACCAAGGTGGTCCCTATTTTTCTACTTGCATTTTTACATGCTTTCGAACTGCTAGGTTGGCAGAAGCCTTGACAAGTAACAGGAGCTCACTCAGTTACATGGCGCTAGGGATTCGAACCGCTGAACTGCTGACCTTTCTGATCGACAAGCTCAGCGTCTTAGCCACTGAGCCACCGTGTCCCTCTCAGCCAACAGATATGCCCTTAAAGAACAGGTAGCAAGGTATCATCAAGCAATGTTAGAGGGACATGTGGATGTGCCTTTGAAGACAAATCAGAGGGCTCAGCAGGAACAGAATTCAACTGTTTGAGTCCTTATTTGATAGAGCTGTGATTAGATAGATAGGTAGATCCTGTCACTTCCATTCTGCTGGTGAGCTTCTGGGCTCCATTCAGAGCACTGGCTTTGATCTTTGACCCTGTAAATCAGGATTCAGCAACCAAGAAACCATGGTCCCTTTGGCAGTCCTAAAGCCTCCACTGTCATGCTGCCAAAATTGAGCAGGATTTGATTAATGACAGAAGTGGGGGGTGTTTCTACTTGTTTGCATAAAATCTCTACTTATTAGAGTTCAGCCCCCCCACCTTTAACTAAACAGGCCTATTTTCCTTTCTAAAAATCCCACCATCATAAATAAAAAGAAAAGGGAAATGACAAAAGTTCTTTCCGACTTCCTTTGATTATGTCAAATTCACCTGTCCTACAACTATTAAAGGAAAATAGTTTTGGAATTTCCAAACAAGATTTTTGTTTATTTGATCTCTCCCTATTTTAAGGTAACTTTAAAAAAACACAGTTACGTTTTCTACTTTTATTGCATCTGCTCATTGCAGCAGCCCATCTTTCTTTGTTAATTAGATTTGGTCTGATGTTTCAACTGTGTTTTGTTATTAAATCACTTATAGAAATTGCTTTGTGATTACAGGAATTCATTACAATGAAATGGAGATGATACATTTGTTTTAGATCATCCTCGGGAAAATGCAATTTTGATTATGGCTGAGAGAGATATTAAACACGCTCAGTAAAAATAAGTGTGCAGAATGAGCAAGAAAGTAAATTAAGGTAATACAGCATACTACAGTAAAAAAAATATCCAGTCTGGTGCAATGCAGAAAGATTACAGTGAGATACCTCCATAAAAAGCTAAAGAGAAACGAAAGAAGTGCTTACAGATTTAGGAATAGGAATAGGAATAGAATAGAATAGAATTTTTTATTGGCCAAGTGTGATTGGACACACAAGGAAGTTGTGTTGGTGCATATGCTCTCAGTGTACATAAAAGAAAAGATAAGTTTGTCAAGAATCATAAGGTACAACACTTAATGATAGTCCGGGTACAAATAAGCAATCAAATCATAGTAGGAACCAGTCAATATA
>QLTV01002471.1:1066422-1084390 GCA_003457575.1 Thermophis baileyi
GAGGAGACACAAGGAAGAAGAAGAAGAAGAAGAAGAAGGAGAAGGAGGAGGAGGAGGAGAAGGCGAAGGCGAAGGAGAAGGAGAAGGAGAAGGAGAAGGAGAAGGAGAAGGAGAAGGAGGTTGTAAACATCCATTTCTTTCCATTACCATTAGGTAATTTCACATTACTCACTCTCTTTTAGTTTAGGTTCACATGGTTGCATCCTGGCCCCAATTGTTCTTTTGAAGTGCCAGTCCTATTGCACTCTAAAAGGGCAAGTGCAGGTTTCAGCCTGAACAAAGTTGCCCATCCTTGTAACAAGGGATGGAGGATAAACAACAACAACAAAAGGGCTCCTATGCAGCACAGAATCAGGGGACAGGATTTCCATTTCAGGTAACAAATCTATTCCTGTCTGAGCTAATAGGTCTTTTCGGGTGGTAGAATTTAGTAGCTAAAGGGATTTTGTATCACAGGACACATGGTGGATTCTGATGCAACATTGATTATATACAGCAGTGATGGCGAACCTATGGCACGCATGCCACAGGTGGCATGTGGAGCCATATCTGAGGGAACGTGACGCGTTGCCCTGTGTCAGCTCCAGCACGCATGTGCGTGCTGGCCAGCTGATTTTTGGCCTTCCGGAGGGCGGGGGGGAGGTCATTTTCGCCTTCCCCAAGCTTCAGGAAAGCCTCCAGAGCCTGTGGATGGCAAAAAACGGACCCAATGGGCCATTTTTCAACCTCCCTAGGCTTCAGGAGGCTTTCCTGAAGCCTGGGGAAGGCGAAAACGACCTCCCCCCCACCCTCCAGAAGGCCAAAAATCAGCTGGAATCCGTTTTTCGCCATCCACAGGCTCCGGAGGCTTCAGTGAGTCTGCGCATGCACCGGGGGGCAGGGGGGGCAGCGCAGGAGGGTTGTGCGTGCATGCGTAGGGGGAGGGCATTGCATTATGGGTGTGGGCACACACGTGTGTGCTATCGCGCGCGCACGCGCCCTTTTGGCACCCGAGCAAAAAAAGGTTCGCCATCACTGATATACAGTATGATGGTGCACCAGAAGAACCAGATGGAGTTGATCAGTGGCTTAATCATAAAAAAGCTGTTGGGTGTGTGGAGTGGAGTGTGTGGAGTACAGGTAGTCCTCAACTTACAATCATTTTAGTGACCATTCAAAGTTACAATGGTACTAACAAAATGACTTATGACAGTTTCTCACACTTATGACTGTTGCAGCATCCTTGTAGTCACGTGATCAAAATTTGGAAAGTGGAAATGAATCAAAATGGAAAGGATTTATCATGGTTGCAGTGCATTTACCCCTGTAGTTTCAGGAGCAGCAGTACTTTCCAAGTCTTTAGCAGAGTAGTATGGAATGTGGCTGCTTTGTTAAGTAACATTTTGGAAAATAGCCTTAACACCTGCAATAGCACAGCAAAGATAGCCAGAGGTTTGCAAAATTAGGAAGTTCTTGAAATCCAAGAAGCCTCCAGACATGCCTTTATGAATAAGGTCACACCTGGCTCCTAGGGGGGGAAACATGTATGTATTTGCCAAATATGTATGAAATCTAATATCAGTTATTACTCCAAGAGAACTAGAAGTTCTATATCTGAAATTGGTGAGTCAGTTGGAGCCATGTAATGCTTCCCAATTCTTGCCAGAAAAAAGGATCATCTGCACTGCCCTACAATCTTGGTTCTGTCTGTGCCACAGACAGAACCAAGTAACTCTTGAGTGAGGCCATAATATGTGTGAGCCTCCTTAATCCATAGTAAGCATTCTTCTGTAATCTGACTCATTGTGATTATACTTCAGGAATGCATACTTCTAACAACTTGTGCATTCTGTAAACTGAGTATGTCCATAAGGTATCAAATGGGCTGAGATGTAATCATATGTAAAGCATTAATCCCTTCGAAGTGCGTGAATTTACTTGATCAAGATTGATAACTATGCTTGGATTCCTGTATCACCATCAACCAGGACATGAAGCTTTTTATTCTGTGTGATGCACAAACACAGCCATTGTGGTTTGTAAATCATAGTTTATAGCTTAGCATATTATATAAACCTACTTAATTTGACAATGAAGCTCTTTGCAGAAAGATAAAGCAGAATAATTTGGAGCAGCTCTAAATTGAAGGCTCCAGGTCCTTCCAGTCAAGTTATGCTGAGTGTTAACTAAATATCAGGAGAAGACTGGTAACATCTTTCCCAATTAACAAATGACTTTGGAAAAAATGCAGAGAAGAGCAACTAAGATGATTAAAGGCCTGGAGACTAAAAATATGAATAAAGGTTGCAGGATTTGGGTATGGCTAGTCTAGAGAAAAGAAGGACTAGAGGTGACATGATAGCAGTATTCCAGTATTTGAGGGGCTACCACAAAGGAGAGGGGGTCAACTTATTTTCCAAAGCACCAGAAGGCAAGAGAAGAGACAATGGATGGAAACTAATCAAGGAGAGAAGCAACCTGGAATTGAGGAGAAACTTTCTAACAATGAGAACAATTAACCAGTGGAACAGCTTGCCTTCAGAAGTTGTGGTTGTTTCATCACTGGAGGTCTTTAAGAAGACACTGGACAACCACTTGTCTAAAATAGTAAAGGGTCTCCTGCTTGAGCAGGGGGTTGGACTAGAACACCTCCAAGATCCCTTCCAGCTCCATTCTAATTGATGTTATCAAAAGACAAATCCACAGATTACAATTTCTAAAGTTGAGGCCTTCTGAGCTAGCCAGAAATGTTTTGATGGCTGTAAGTTCAGCAGTCTCTGTTGCCATAGTTTATTGTCCTATGGTAATTTTGAAATCTATCATCAAGTGACTTTTAAAATTAAGATAGTCTTTATCCTTAGTTGAATCCCAATACCAAATTTATGCCCATTAAATATTTTCGACAAAGTTTGACCTGTTTATCAAACATAGAATCTAGAAGGGCATTGCTGGTAAGTGATGGGATATATCACATTGTTGGAGGAAGAGCACGTGAAAGTACATCTAATCTTAGTTGATGCTGTGAAGATCTGTGATAGTCCTGTAGGTGTCAATGTGGATGCTTGACTTGATCATTCCCTGCATCACTGTAATGTGGTGACAATGGAAAAACTGGGGATAGAAAATTGCACGACATCCTGATTGTAATTCAAGGGAAACAATTATTCTTTAGATAACATGAATAAATAGATGAAACAAGAGAAAAAAATGCAGGAAGAGTGATTTACTGAGTTATTCAAGACACAGGATTAGAACTGTGACAGTTGCATATCTGCTTGGAAGAAAGCCTGCTTGGAAGAAAGCCTGCTTGGAAGAAAGAATGAAAATAATTATGGTAGGATGCCATAAAACTGTGCAAAAAGTGAGGATGAGAGAAAAATATTTTATGGAGAAAAAAAATTTGTACCATGCATGGAGAAAAACATAGATTCATAGTATATCGCTAAAGAGAACAAGAAATGGTTACAATTAAAAGAAGCAGAGAAAATGCAGGTTTTACAGAAAGAAGTTTCAGAACTGGATAGAAAAAGCTGAACAAGAAGCCTACAGCAGAGTGAGTAGAATGAAAAATGAAAAATGATGAGCTTATTTGGTCGGAACTAGAATGTGTGAATGCAAGAAAGAGAATTTTAGAAATTTGTATGGGAGTGATATTTTTACATTGAAGAATGGGACTCAAACAAATGCTCAATGGGACTCAAAAGTGTCCAAAGCAAAATATGATGGAAAAATCACAAGTGTTATGAGAAAATTCAAAAATGATACCACTGCAGGAATAAATGATATAACTGGAGAAATGCTAAAATATGAATGTTGTTTGCTTTATGGAATGGTTGGGTAACTTGTTCAAGATATGTATAAAGACTGGGTCCATATTTTATTGCTAGAGAATGCTGTTGTTATTTCTCTATACAATAGGAAAGACAACAAAAACCATTGCAAAACTACAAGGAATTACAATAGGTATGTTAAGCCCATCTAGAAGTATTTTTGACAGTATTCTGGTAAAATTACACAAGAAGTAATCATGAGCAAGCATTGAGAAGTTTGTGTGCAGTTGAGTGTTCTTCAGTAAACCATGAGACATGTGAAATATGAAAAATATCTGAAATATGAGAAACAAAGTTCTTTCATTGTTGTAAAGAAAGTTCCTATGATAAGTGAATGAGCTTAATGTTTTATTTGAGCATGAAGACTGGTCACTGAATGCAATAAGAGCAATACAGGATGGAAATAAAGTATGTATACAAATGGATCAGTGAATGAAGAGAAGGAGCAAGGACTATGCAAATATGTTTGATGTTCTATCACTACATAATATATATGGAATCCTTGGTGCTCTCTGAGCTTGTTGTTTTCTTGCAGATGTTTCACTTCCCAACTAGGTGACATCACCAATATTAATATATAAATTATAAAGAAATAAATAATAAATAATTGAAATTACAAGTACACCAAGATAGTTGTGTTTGATCGGGAAAATTGAATGAATAATTACACATTATAAATAAATAGTGAAAATTTTTAATGAGATGAATTTGTTTACCTTGGTAGAATTTTTACTAAAAATGGGGAAATGGATGGAGAAGTATTAAGCCATGCAAATGTTTTAGAAGGTAGTGTGTAGTGCACTGCTATGAATGAACAAACATAAGGGCATGCTTCCACCCATTCTGTTATATGTATGGAAGCAAGACCTAAGTACTGTATATCAAGAAAGCCATAAAAGGTAGAATGCAATGGGAATGGGATACCTTAACAAGTATGTGAAACAAGGAAAGATAGCATCAAGAATGAATGGAGGTTGTTTGACTACAACAAGAGAATGAGAAAGTACATTGATGAAGTTTGATATTGTAGAAACTGAATGAATGAGGATAGATTTGCAAACTGTATGAATGAAAAGTAAGTGGACTGAGAAGGATAAAATCTAGGAAGCTGTGATAGGATGGAATTGATGAAATCCACAGAAAGGGATTTGGACAAGCTTAAATAATAAAAGCAAGCAGTATATGGCTATATTGAAAGCAAGAATGATTTGCAAGCATACAAATGTAGGGAGCAGTAGAGTATGAATAGCTGTATTTTTGTTACTGTAGTATTTCTTACTTACTTGCTTTGTCTGATGGTGCTGAACTTGAAGGAAGCAGCATATTGGGTATGCATGTGTATATAGGGCAGAAGGCCAAAACAGTTCAATGAGAAATGAAATGTTTTATTCATATATTGGAATATGGCTGGACTGTTTAAAAGCCTGATTAGTGGGTTTTTTTAATAGATCCTGAGAAATATATTGTCTGAGAAATCTACTTCCTATAAGATCACTGCATTTTTCATCAAGCATCTGTTTTTTTAACAGAGAGCAAAGAGCAGCAGTAGGATAGCAGTTAGCTCTCTAGGTCTTTAAACTGAATTGCCACAGATGTTGCAATATAAAATTGTTTGCCAGATTTAAAAAAAAAGGGGCAATATCTCTCATGGAATTAAATTTGGACACAGAACCATCAGTAGCTGACCTTATATCAGCATTTCCATGAAACTTTACAATGTTGGGGAGAGTAGATGATATTCCTTCAGGCATACAGATAGTTCTTGACTTACAATCAAAATTGGGACCAGATTTTTTGTTGGTAAGCAAGACAATTGTTAAGTCATGCCTCATTTATTCTCATTTATGAAGAATGGATTAGGCAGGGAGAAGGTTGGACTAGGTTAAATGGGAAGCAATGGGACTGGTTTGTCGTCATGTAACTAAATGACACATGAATATGTGAACACACTTCACTGAAAAGCACTGTGTTTCAGGGAAGTGATACATTTTTAATGCAATCATTTTAACAACTGCTACCTTCCCTTTAAAAAATTTATTTATTAATAAATGTATACAGCTGCTTATCTCACCAAAGATGACTCAAACATATTCTTGATTAAGTATCAAGATTTAAAGATTTAAACATACACAGATATATTGACATCACATCATATACAACATTAAGAACATAATTCATTAAACATTCTTGCAAAATATAAAACAGCCCTCCAATTTTCCCAACATTCATAAAAGCAGGGAAAAGGGGGATTCAAAAGAGCTACCTAGAAATGGAATTCAGTGACTGCCGAAGAAGCACTGAAAAGTTAATTTTGGTAGCCGTTTCCTAGTCATTAAGGGGTTGTTGGTCCATCTACTGAAAAATTCAACTCAGCTTCATACGGCTTGGTTAGAGTTTCACAGTGCTCATACTCTGCAATATCCAGCCTAAAATAATCCACTGCCCATCACTAACCATAGAGTTATATCTCTGAATTGTGCTGTGACAAAAGGGATGGAGGTCTCTCATATTCCCTGCTCCAATCACAGCTGGGATTAAAATGTCATGGGAAATGGCACCTTGGCAAACAGCAAGAGCAAAATTTTGTTCAGTCATGCTGAAAATCCTCTCACTGAATGTTTCATTCCTGCCACAAACCTTCAGAAACCTTGAAGCAATGGTTTGCTTGTGGTGATGGGAGTTGGCTTTAGGCCCAACTTTAAAAACTCACAGAAGAAAAAGCTAATTGAGCTGAAATCAATTCAAACCGTCCTTATTCTTTAGATTCAATAATATAGGGTCCAAGATAAGAGCATGAGGGCATTTTCATTCATCTTGGAATCCAGTGGCAGCCTCTCCAATATGTAAATATACTCATGAGACTGGATCAATGTATCAGTCAGCGGATTCAAGCTTCAGCCTATTAATTGGTAAGACCATTTTGGATCTGCAGATCAAATGCATGCTTGTTTCAGTTTTAATGGCTCTTGGAACCTTTACAAATGAAGCTAAGATATTTAAGACAGCCTTACCATAGTGAGTGACATTGTCATTTATTAATTAAATTACAAATTCAACAACTCCATAGTATGTCGTTACTAAGCCTTCAGTGATATTTTTTATCCCACTCTTCTTCCAAGGAACATAATGCAGCTAACATTGGGTTCTTTCCCCTTTCTTTATCCTCACAAGGCTGGGATATGTTCAGCTGAAAGCAAGACAAATTCATGAATTTTACATGGCAGACTATGGAATTGAAATCTTGGATCCACACTCTTGGCCTACAATTCTAACAGCTACTCCATATTTTTACAACAGTAGTATGTTATTAAGTTAAAGCTATTTAAATGGACTAACAATCCTAATTCTAATAAAAACAAATCTTTTCCAATCAAAATAAATGGTTTTCAAGAGATCAGTAAAATGAACATCTACATTTCCTTTCTAGTGAAAGTAGCTATAATGATGGCTAAAATTCAAATTTTCATCCTTATATTACTAATCATAGTCTTTATGCTACTTTCTACTTTTAAAAAAGGAAACTCAAGATTAAAAAGCAGAGTTCTTTAAAATACAATATAAAAGATATTAATAAGATAATAGTAGAATTTAAGCATTGCAACATCTGAACAAATGATTACAGCAATATAGTCCCATTAAAAATGAAACGCTGTAGTTGTGTATTATTTAAAAGTCATACATGATAGTGTTGCATTTCAACAACCCGATACACAAATGTTATGAAAAATGTACAAGACCCATAAATAATATAAATATGCTCAAACATTATACATGTTGAGGTAGGAAATAAAGCTCTTTCTTCCAAAAGCACAGAATCTCTTTTGCAATCATAATAATTTGTTAATGTAACAAAGATATACCAAGCTTTCCCTGTTGGTGTGGTCAAAATACCATGGAGTAGCCACCATGTGATGCTCTTAAATTATTTGCTCCTTTTCAATTATTGTCTTCTTTCTACTTTGCTGTGCAGTCGTCCAAATTTTAAAATCTGTTTCTAGTGCTCATAAAAAGGTTCCCCTCTGCCCCATCCCACCCTATAAGTTAATAAAATAAAAGGATGAGAAATTATTGGAGAGTAAGGCCAGCTTTTCATTGTACTATTTGAAGCAGTGAATTAGATGGTACTCTGTACCCAAAATTTACACTTTGGAACTGAACTTTAAACTTTAGCTCTAGAATAAGACATCCCCATTGCTCTACAAGATTTGTTAAGCCTAACAAGGGCAGTGCAGGAGAGGTGGGCATATAGTCAGCTCTGCACTTCAGTACCTCACACCACCTTCTACCAGGGGTGGGTTCTGGATCCTTTTGCTGCCGGTTCACTCAGGGTTGCGCCCCCGCAGCAATCAAAAAATAGCTTCTGTGCATGCGCAGAAGCAATATCCAAGATGGCGGCGCCCACGGAGACACCGAAAGAACCGGTTCCGTGATGTCATCGCCAGTTTACTAACGGTTCTAAAGAGCCGGTTAGAACCGGTAGGAACCCACCTCTGCCTTCTACCACCACTTAAGTCCTTACAACAGAATCCTGAAGAGCTGAAATGAAACTTAAATGAAAATTGGGAGCAGTTCAAGTCTGGTTTAAATTACTTATCTGGTGATCCAGGCCAAACAGAGGATTTCCTGGGTTATTCTGGTAGCAATCATCTGGGCTGGTGTCTCAAACAACTTTGCAATAGTTATTTTTTAAAAATATCTCTGGTGGCCTGATTAGGGTCAGAACTGCTGTGGATGAGATTAGGGAAGATTCAACTTGCCCTACCCATTCCTCAGCTTACTTTTGATTCTGTGGTGGAAAATGGAAAGAAGATAGACAAAGCAACTGGAGAACACCTATTTTTGTGGATACCGTAGCTTCCTGTTTCTGTGCCAGAAGCTGGAAGAGAGAACTAAAACCCACATAACTGTGCCACCTGGGTCTGTTCATGAGGAACCATAGATAGTGGTAGGTATTGGACAGGTAAATGACCTCATAACCCAGACAAGCCTGGGTTTTCAGGTTCAGATATATGCTTGTCCCTGACAAAATGTTGTATGAATGCTGCTTCTATATATTTTACAGGATTGCCAGTTGTCAGCTATTTAAGCTGTTGATTCAATATAGTAATTTTGGACATTTCAAGGTTGTATCATAGAAAATCAGTCGTCTTATTGATTCTACTTTATGGTATGTGGGCTATTCTCTACTCAGCATTTATGAAGCCAAGGATTTGTGACCCAAATATGATGTGAAAGCTTGTTGATATTTTCCTCTTAACCTGGACATTTGAATGACCCTTAGAGAATCAATGTGTTACTCATATACGGGATTGGGGAATGGTATTGTAGTAATAGTGTCACAGCTTACTCTCATCTGGAAAATTTCAGAAAATGGATTTGTTCCCATTCAAGGACGCATCTCATTCCAAGATTTGGGTGAGAAGTGAATAC
This sequence comes from Thermophis baileyi, assembly GCA_003457575.1. Taxonomy (NCBI): domain Eukaryota; kingdom Metazoa; phylum Chordata; class Lepidosauria; order Squamata; family Dipsadidae; genus Thermophis; species Thermophis baileyi. The sequence goes on from QLTV01002471.1 coordinate 1,075,662, forward strand.
GCTCCTTTTCAAGTCACAGACACTGGAGCTGATTGAAATCTCCATCAAGGTTTTCGCTGCTGGCTGAAATCCAGAATCCATTTTCAATCAGAGAAAATAAAAAGAAGAATATCTTCATTGCTAAACAACTGCTGCCTTTACATTCAAGAAATTTAATAACTGCTCAAAAGGGAAAGCCTAAAATGCAAGGAAAAGCCTTGGCAAAAAAACAGCTGCTTCATTCAACAGATTCATATTTGCATTCAAATGTTATAAGGTGTAACTGTTTAATTAATTTATTTTAAGTGTCTACTAAAATACAGGAGTGGATGCTACCTGTACTAAGTATTCATTGCCCTGTTAGGATACTATATAGCCGTGATGGCGAACCTATGGCACGCGTGCCACAGGTGGCACGCGGAGCCATATCTGCCGGCATGTGAGCCATTGCCCTAGCTCAACTCCAGTGCGCATGTGTGTGCCGGCCAGCTGATTTTCGGCTTGCGCGGAGGCTCTGGGAGGGCGTTTTCAGCCTCCGGAGGGCCTCCTGGGGGGGCGGGGGAGGGTGTTTTTGCCCTCCCCAGGCTCCAAGAAAGCCTCTGGAGCCTGGAGAGGGCGAAAAAATGGGCCTCCCGGGCCCACCTGAAGTCAGGAAATGGGCCGGTTCCGCGCCAGCCAGCTCATTTTTGGCTCGCGCGGTGGCTCTGGGAGGGTGTTTTCGGCCTCTGGAGGGCCTCCGGGTCTGGGGGGGGCGGCCGTTTTCGCCCTCCCCAGGCTCCAGGGAAGCCTCTGGAGCCTGGGGAGGGCAAAAAATGGGCATACCGGGCCCACCGGAAGTCGGGAAATGAGGGAGGGGAAAGGGGGCCATGCACACATGCACAGGGGGCGGGGCAGCATGGGGGGGTCATGCGCACATGCAGGGGTGGGGCACGTAGGGGGCATTGAATTATGGGTGTGGGCACGCACGCATGTGCGATAGCGTGTGCGCACGCGCACGCTTTCGGCACCCGAGGAAAAAAAGGTTCGCCATCACTGCTATATAGGAACCAGGTTGGGGATAAACAGCTCAAAGTACCTGGTGTGGGAAGAGGACAGGGAGATAGTTTGGATGGGTTGGAGAAGTCTTTCTCATCCTTAGCAACTTTAAGATGTATGAACTTCAACTACCCAGAATTCCCCAGCCAGCAGATTTCTGGAAACATCTTGAGGTTGCTGAGGTTGAGAAACACTGGGATGGAATTTTGTTCTTCCCCTCTATTTGATAGTCAAAAGCAATGTGGGTTTAAACAAAAATTGATACAAGAATGCCAAAGAATCTCTATGTGGCTTAGGACTCTATTAAATAGTATTTCTCCTCATCCCCAATTCCCACATGTAGCAGCAAAGTACAAACAATAAACTCCAAGAAGCACTTCCTTATGACAAGATGGCTAGTACTAAACTGCAGGCTGGTTGGAAACCAAAAATGTATTCTTTAAAAACTATCTGTGAAATACTACTGTATGGATTGTTTTCCTCACCTCTGATTCTTTTCTGTCATTAGTTTCTGCTAATGATTGTGGGTTCTATTCCTCACATACCTTTTGCACTGCTAACAACTATCGAGTATTGGTAGAGCTGCCAACTTGCTATTTTGACACATACATGGATGACCCTTGTCACATATACAAATTTCTCATTTTTGCTATTATATCCAAAAGGCAAAATTATTGGACGAAGATTTGATAAAGCAGGCCACACTCAACATTATTTGCATGTTGTTAAGTCCCAAACTTGTGCAGGCCTTCTTAAGGATTTAGCATAACTAACTTGCAGAGTCATATTATTCAGAACTGAAAGCCTCACATTGTGATAAATCCATTTTATTCCATCTCCTACATCTAACTGTGCTCTTTGTGAAGTCAGTGAGGAGATGAAATAGATGCTTTTCTCTCCCAGTTTTGCTTTAATAAACCAGCTAAATTTCACCAAATCCCACGGGAATCACCCAAGAAATATTCTCCTTACAGATTAATAAGGTTAGTACATAAATCTTGGGTCAACTAATGCTTAATAAGCATGAAGATTGTTTGGGAATCAAGATCAATTAGAGTCCAACTGGTAATCCTGTACAGATTAAAACTACATCAATGAAAATTAAGCTGCAATATTTATTTACAAGTGCAAGATTGAATAAAAGATTTAAAGAATTGCCAAGCATATGTAGTCAGAAGAAAAGCAGTAGCAAAAATAAAACAAACTCAAGTGCTAATATGCACAATGCCACACCGGCCTTCCCCAACATGGTGCCCTCCAGGTTTTTTTGGAAACCCCCCCCCCAAAAAAAACTACAGTTCTGGTAGCATTTAGCAAGCTATGGTTTGAAGACATGTAGGGGATGGCAGGTTTCAATTTGACATATTCAGATATTCTAAAATTCAGAGTGCTCACCGTGTCTGTACTTCAAAGAAGTCTGGTCCCTTCCTTTCCAATATCTCTTGTGGGACATCAGTCTCCTGGAAATATTTGCACATTCAATATGACTGTCTGCAGAAGGAACAGCTTGCCCATGAACTAGGACTCTGATAAGGCAAAGTCATATTGCGTTTGCAAGAGAAGTATTCAAGATATGCTTGTTGTGAACACGGCAGACATTTGAATAATAGCCCAAATATGTAATGTAGCATGAAAACTTGGAATTCTTTTACACTAAGTATCATAGCACCAATAGCAGCTTCCTAGTACTAGAAGCAGGAGTAAATTATCTAGCTCTGTTGTATCATTAACTTCATATGTGGTTAATACAAGGTTAATCAGATGAATATTCTTGTGTTCTCGGTGCCAAATTCCATTCAGCATTGCATGCATTAAAAGTACAGATCAGATGTGTCCAACCCACAGCTCCACAAGATCATACACTTTTAACATTATTATGTGAATTTTACATTATAAAACTATATTATATATGTTATATGGAGCCCAAGATAATTCCTCTTCACTCAGTGCAGCCCAGGCAAGCCAAAAGGTTGGACATCCATAATTTAGATGAAAAACTGCTTCACAAATATACAGGTACAGACAGCAGTACCTGTATATTTGTTGTGCAAACCGGTAGCGGCGGCGGGAGGCTCCGCCCACCCACCCGGGACACTTCTGCGCATGCGCAGAAGCATCACGCACGCTATCGCGCGTGCAAACCGGTAGCAACGGGTTTTAGAACCCACTACTGGTACAGGACTAATGCAAGATATTGTACCACCTGCAACAAGAGTGATTTTTTTTCCCTTTTGTTGCACCAAGATAGATTATCTTGCCAATTAACACCTTGCTTCAGAGCAAGATATCCTGGAGTAAACAATCAGGTTCCACCACTGTTGTAAAGCATAGAGCTTACTGTATGTATGGCTCTGATGGCGAACCTATGGCACGCGTGCCACAGGTGGCACGCAGAGCCATATCTGCCGGCACGCAAGCCGTTGCCCTAGCTCAGCTCCAGCATGCATGTGCGTGCCGGCCAGCTGATTTTCAGCTCGTGCGGAGGCTCTGGGAGGGTGTTTTCGGCCTCCGGAGGGCCTCCGGGGGGGACAGGGGAGGGCGTTTTTGCCCTCCCCAGGCTCCAAGAAAGCCTCTGGAGCCTGGGGAGGGCGACAAACGGGCCTACCAGGCCCACCGGAAGTCAGGAAACAGGCCATTTCCGGCCTCCGGAGGCCTCCGTAGGGCAGGGGACGCCATTTCCGCCCTCCCCAGGCTCCAAGAAAGCCTCTGGAGCCTGGGGAGGGCAAAAAATGGGCCTACTGGGCCCACCAGAAGTCGGGAAACAGGGGAGGCCATGCGCGCATGCGTGGGGGGTGGGGCAGCACAGGGGGGGTTGCGTGCGCATGCACAAGGACGCAGGGGGCATTGAATTATGGGTGTGGGCACGCACGCGTGAGCGATAGCACGCGTGCGCATGCTTTCGGCACCCGAGGAAAAAAAGGTTCGCCATCACTGATGTATGGGGTCTCTGAAGCAGACAGAAAGAGAGGCAGACAAACCTCAATAAGAAGCCAATCTGCTTTCCCATTATATTTGCAGCACCACAGAACAAACTGAAATGTCTTCCAGTGTTTTTAGGCTTAGGACACCTTACGTGACAGGATGTGGTATTTGTACCATTCTGAAGCTGGCAGCCAAGTATCTACAGCAAAAAAGGCATGTGATATCTATAGCAATAGCAATAGCACTTAGACTTATATACCGCTTCATAGTGCTTTACAGCCCTCTCTAAGCGGTTCACAGAGTCAGCATATTGCCCCCAACAATCTGGGTCCTCATTTTACCCACCTCGGAAGGATGGAAGGCTGAGTCAACCGTCACTATCCTTTGAGTTGGAGATCTAATCCTGCATTAAATCTATGTATTTAAAATTTGTGCAGAAGATCAGTTATTTTCATTCTTTTTTATTCCTTCAAGGGAACTTTTTATTTTTGTACTCATAGAAAACTCGGGATGTAAACCAAACTGAAAAATAATGACTTACAGTATTCTACTCAAGCTCTTTCTTTACCCATTTCTTTCACTGCAACACATTAATCTTTATCAGTATTCTCTTGATCTATTGGTTTGTCATCTTGTATTGTTACAACTTTCTATGTATCCCAATAGCTTTCGCACATTATCATTAATAGGATAATAATATCACATCATTTTTGTATTTCTTTAGGTTCACAGTGAACAATGATTTGTACAGGCTCACCCAGCTTGTGATCTACCAAAATCACAGTCTACCAAAGCTACTTTTAATGGCTTAAAAAGGCTTAAATAAATCAGTTCAGCCATCTTTTGTTCTCAGGTGTCTAACCAAAGTAGCTACTTAATGTGTTGCCAAAAAGGAAATTCAATTTATTTTCTTTCTAGTTCTATATGTATAAACCAGGAGTGGGTTTCTCTTACCTTCCCTGCCGGTTCGGAAGTCCGCACGTCGCGTCGGAAGTCTGCGCCTTGCGCAGACACGTCACATCCGGGTACTAACCCTCTGCGCATGCGCAGAAGCCTTTGCACATGTGCAGAGGATTTTTTGCCAGCCACTTTCAAGTAGCGGCGACCGGGGAACCGGTTCGTGGGCGTGGCAAGCCAGCCTTCACTACCGGTTCAGCGAACGGGGCCAAATTTCCGCCACCGGCTCGCACAAACTGGTGTGAACCGGTAGCAACCCACCACTGGTATAAACTTGTATCTAGTTCTGTTTGTATTAATTTCTAGTCCTATTTGTGCTAATTTAAACTCAGAAATAGTTAAGTTGTGGATCTGCCCAGTCAGTTGCCCAGATGCAACTGACTGAGCAGATCCACAACTTAATTGTGGAAGGCAACTCTAAAGGCCATAATAATCTCCATTATTATTTTATTTTTAAGACACATTTAAACTGGGAGATTGAAATAGAGAAATATCCTCTGAAAAATAAATTCTCATAGATTATGAAATATATGCTTTCAATTACAATTCCTTCAACTCTAAGTCTCAATATTTTATATTCTATTTTTAGCTCTCTTTATCTATATCAAGGTCATATACTAGTATTAACATTAATATTAATGATTTCCACACACAAAAAAACCTATATTCTGCAAAGAAAACTAATCCCAAAGCATGCCATAAAGGTTCTTAAATGGAAAGAACTCTAGTAATTCCTACAATTCAGGAGAATATGTAAACTAGAGCTATGCTATTATCTAATTTTAATACTTGCTAAAAAATAATAAGACATAATGAAATAAAGCAAAGAAGTACCTAAACCACTGTGCAATGTACCAAACATTCATTTCGTGTTGACGCTGCCTGCCATCCTTTTGTTCCTCTAAACTAGAGAAATGGACCTGTTCTAGGCCTTAATCTATTCCTAATGCAATACCTTGTCTAATAGATCAGGTGATGTTACAGATAAGATATTGACAATATCCATTTCTCTTAATAGGGACAAACAGGGACCCTCTTGGCAGAAGGACTAGTAAAATCTGTATCTGCCAGCTTTATTTACATCTTTCATTTTTTAATGGGGGAAAAAAAGAAGAGACGCAAGTGAAACAGAGAGAGACAGTAACAAAGGAAGGAATAGAATTTTGGAGAAGCTTCACTGCTTGAGGTACTGCAGAGCAGATAGCCCATTTTGCAAGTAGAGTTAGATCCATTGATTTGCGTCCCCCATTCTAGTCCTAGATATTTGTTTGGCTTTTACAAATTTGGTGTTCCAGGACATCAAAACCAGGAATTTTAGTTCATATTTTATTCAAACTATTGCAAATTAGTTATCTTCTCTCACCCTCTCAAGTACTAAAATTACTATACTGAGTGTGCTTATGCTCCCAAACTTGCCTCTTTAAATCTTCTCTAAAATGCTTAATAACTATTAACTAAGATATTTCACTGTGAACTAAAATTATACATTCCCCCCCCCCAACTCTCAATTCCCCAAAGGCTTAACAAATATTGGTGGTCTTTCTCAAGCTTACCATATTGCTCACACTTTATTCTGTCTCAGCCTTGAAGAATGTAGCCTTCAGCACAGATTCTACCACTAAGTACATCAGGGGATAAATAATGCTCCCCTGGAGCTCTCTAATCAAGGACAAACGTGATTGGCATGCAAGTTTTGGTTGACTAGTTTTGGGAGAACTTTCACCCAAATTTCCCCAGTAGCATTATTTTCTATCTCAGTAAAAATGGTAGCAGTGGTCAGCAGTGCTTAAACAACAAGGTAGTCCTTGACATACAACCTTTCATTTGGTGACCGTTTGAAGTTACAATGGCATTGAAAAAAGTGACTTATGACCGTTTTTCATACTTAGGACCATTGCAGCATCCCCATGGTGCCAAGATCAAAATTTGGATGCTTGGCAACTGGCTCATATTTATAACAGTTGCAGTGTCCCAAATGATCACCTTTTATGACCTTCTGACAAGCAAAGTCAATGGGGAAGCCAGATTCACAACTGTGTTACTACTTAATAATTGCAGAGATTGACTTAACAAGTGTGGCAAGAAAGGTCATAAAATGGGGCAAAACTCACTTAACAAATGTTTCACTTAGCAACAAAAATGATGGGCTCAATTATGATCATAAATCGAGGACTACCTGTAGATAGATATCAGCTGCCCAGAGTCACCCAAGCTCCTTTTTTTCAGAAGGCCTAGGGGAGGATTCAGTAAATGTGGCCTTTTTAGAACAATAGGATTGCTACCAACTAAAGATGCCTTAGAATGATGTTGGACCTGAGAACAATTGGGAAGTTTTGATTTGTTTGCCTTCTATTCAGAACTGTTCTTACCATTTTGCTATTTATTATTAGTTGCTACTCAGATCTTTGATTTAAACAAGGTATTTTGCTTAGTCTAACATAGCATGTCTGTAGGAGATGACCAGATGACCCCGCCCAAGGGAGGGGTCAAATGCATCATCAGCCTCAAGTCCTTTCACACCTACAAGAGATCTAAATCCAGCCCACCTTGAATTCCATTGGCCTTTATCTATCGCCAATTTGCTTTGACCGTTAGAAGTTCAGCTTATTTTAGAGAGCCTTGGATACAAATATTCATTTGAACTGCCTGGACCCCTGATTTCCTGAGCTTGACAATATCCTAACTTGGAGCTTTCAGAGTTATTGTATCTCAAGCTTCATAATTCCCAAATAGAATAACCTATGTCCATTGGAAATGAAGTGATATTACCTGCAGAGATTCAAGTTATGGAATGCTACTTACAAAATTAGGAAGTGGAGGGTAAAATTATTCATACTTCCCGCAGTTAAGGTTTCAATTTTCAGTTCCGGACTTCTCCACTTGGAAGAGGTCTTAGGTTAAGAAAGACATCTTACTTCGGTCAGAATAAACAGCCCTAAGACAGACGAACCAAGGTCCTGGCAGTATAAGATAGGTCCTTAACCATCTTCTAGGCAGAGTTCCCCAACTCTGTCCAGTCAGTCCTGAGGGTCGGTTTGCACTTATTTTATGCTTTCTCCTTGCCTGCTGGACCCCAAATCAGTAATTTCAATGCTTAGACCTGGCACAAATTACCCCTATTTAGGTTTTAGATCCAATATCGAGGTGGAAATTACTATATCAAAGAAGTCCAAGTCATCATGATATTTAGACCTAGATGCAATCTTAAGGGAAACTAGCCATTGTTCTCCAACTCCCTGGTTCAATGTCTTACTGCTTGCAGCTGTAAATCACTTCTTCCTGCATGCACTGTTGACATTCCACATAGCAGCACCATTGCACCTGGCAATGGCAAGAAAAGGTAACAATGTGGGTCTGGATATTGTAACCCCGGCCACAGCACATACTGTCACAGTTGGCCTCACGGGAACACGTCCTTCCAGCCGTGCCCACTGAATACCTGCTAGATCGGCAGAAGCTAGGAGAATCTTCCATATAAACCAGATCAGTGGGGCGTGGAGCAGCAGGACCTTTAGCTAAGCGGCCATGATGCTGGGGGCTCACGAGCTCTGATTGTCCCATAGCATCATTGGTGGCACTGAAGACTTTGACAGCACCATCGTAGCGTAGCTTCAGGAGCTTTCCTGTCTCGTGGAAAGGAGACAACTGTTTCCAGCAAGTTCTCACAGCACATGAGCCAGACACACCGTGGCACTTGCAAGTGGTCTTCAGGCCATTTTTCACAGCCTGTGGAAGAGAAAGGAAAATATTATTAGCCATGTTGCAGAGTTATCAGTGAGTAGTTAGAGGAAGGAAGGAAGGAAGGAAGGAAGGAAGGAAGGAAGGAAGGAAGGAAG
>QLTV01002471.1:1084453-1112148 GCA_003457575.1 Thermophis baileyi
GAGGGAGGGAGGAAGGAAATCAGAAAATTTATAAAACAGGATCATCCATTCAAATAAATTTGACCATTCAGGTAATGACTTCTCCAAATAATTCACCAATGAATTCAAAGAATACACTCTTTATTTGTCCACTTCAGTCAAAGTTACCTTATACACTGTGTAACTTTGGCTCAATCATGCTTTCTTAGCCCTACTTGCTTCACAGAACTGTTACTATGTGAATAAACTGAAGAGAGGACCCCTCCCCAATAAGATATCTTGAGCTCTGGAGGAAAAACATAATGGAATTCTAACACTTTAATAAGCAAACTTATATTCATAAAGGCAAAGGAAATCAAATTACAGTACACCTTAAAGACTAAGCAGTTATTACAACCTAAGCTTTTGTAGACTAAAGCCCACTGTCCATGTAGCCAATTGTATCAACTATATTGCTCAAATTTAACTTCTGCAAGTATAAGAATTGCATAATCCTGATTAACCCCAAAACAGTTCAGCAATTTCATTGTTGGAATCTTCTTTTGGACATTATCAAAATCTAGAATATCAAATGGACATAAACCCAGACTGTGCCTGAAAATATTTTTATGGGTCTCAGCACAAGAAGCATTTTAGAGAAAGAAGGAGCAGGTAAAGTGAAATGATTAAACTTATCAATAATTGTTAGAAAATATAAGATGAAATCAGGGAACTGGCTGCTGAAGGATTTAGTTTTCAATAGTTTTCTGTATGCACCATTAAGAGAAACAGATTAAGGTAGATTACAGGACATTTAGAATTGAGCAACAGAAGACAGTATTTGAAATTGAATTATGTACAAATGATAAATATGTAATTGCCAAAATATATAAACTCTTGCTGAAATTGATAGAAATGAACAAATGAAAGAATGTATGATAAAAATGGGCTAAGAATTTTAGACATAATATATTGTTGGATCAGTGAGAAAGCATGTGATTGAAAGGACTGAAATTCAAATTTTGTAATAATCTAAAAGAGAATTTTTATAAAATGATGTACCTTTGGTACATCATTTTATAAAAAGAAAGATTATCTAGAATGCATAAAGCTACTTCAAATTTATGTTGCAAATGTGGGCAACATGAAGGGTCATTTTACCCTGCTTGGTAGTTTTGTAAAAAAGCAAAATTTGGGGCAAAATTCAGTTAACTGTTTCTCTTAGCAACCAAAATTTGGGGCTCAATTGTGGTCGTAGGTCAAGGACTACTTGTATCCACATCATTGGGACTAATTGCTTCCTCGTTATTTAAGGTTACAATACCACACACAGATGATATGATAGCCCACTGAATCAGTGCCTCTGATTTCTGAGTTGACACGCAGTACAGACATTCTGTAATGACTGTGGCATTTAAGCAAGTAATTTATCAGAGAATCAACTTTGCATCCGAAGACAATATTTCTGAACAAAGTAGTGTGTTTCCTGCTTTTAGATGGCACGCACATGTGTAGAAAACATCATCCCTTAAGGAAAAAAACAAGGGAAATCTTTTAAAATGCTTACTGCAGAGCTACAGCTTTTTAAAAATGTTTTACATTCTCTCTGAATGTCCATCCAGTTCAAGTCGAATTTAAACATCAAGATACAGTGAGGTGGTCCATGTAATCTAATTTATCTGGAGGTTGCCAGCTGACAAAAATCTGCTGTAACCAGTACACAAGAGCATTTATCCTCTCACTTCTTAAGCCCTATCCATGCAAGCTTTTAAGGATTTCCAAATATTGTTTGTGCATTTCTGACTCAACCTTTGTATTAGGGTTGTCAATTTAGGATTTTGTAAAGATCTGGTCAGAAGGTAGCCTCAGAATCAACAGGGAGAAAGAAATGACCCATCTCATTAAAAATCCTTGCTTTATTCTACCCTGTTGCATAATCACTTTTATAATGTCACTGTGGAAACCACTGTTTTGACCATATGCTGCCAAGAAAGATACAGATCTAGTATTTCAGAGTTCAGTTAATCCCCCAGTGGGAGTGGAATGGTGATAAAGATTACATTTTTTTTTAATTTTCCATCTCTTTCTCTCTTTCCTGAACTGGTCCTGCAGCAAATTCACCCTTACCTTGATGCCCACATTTGTGTTATGGATGTCCACCTTGGCCCTCAGATCTTTCCCAACCTTCTTCTGGCCCAAGAAATTCTTCAGGAACCTGATGCTATACTTGAGGTTGTCACCACACACACCCCACTGCCAGGCTTTGCGGTTCTCCAAGTCAGGCGAATCATCACAGGTACAGCGCTCCATTCGCCCAGCACTGCATGCTCGAGCAAGGGAATGAGTTAATGCTGCTGAAGACACTGCATAGAGAAATGCTGTTTCCTTGAAACCTAGGAAAACAGGAGTGAGGAGAACACGTCGTAAGAGCTGAATAGATCTAAGCTGGAAGTGGGGATGTAGACAAGAAGCCCTTGTACTATTTGCATGTCTCAACAGGCATCTGGTAGAAGTACTGAAGTTTTGCTTCTGTATGGGTTTAACCTTTCCCTGGGCTCCCTTCTGTAAGAAAGGTAAATCCTGCTGTGATCCTTAGCTCTTGAAACTAAGTTGTTGTTTTCTCTGCTAGAAAGTTGTTTAATTAAATGCCTGGCAACAAGATAAGCTGAAACCTTTCTTCATGCCTTTGAGTTAGTCTTGATTTCTGACACTACATAAGTAAGTCCCTACAATTTTCTTGGCAACATTTTTTCAGAAGTGCTTCTCATTCCTTCCTCCTAAGGTTAAACTAGAGTGCCTGGCCTAAAGTCATAGTGTCTGTGTCTAAGGCAGGTGTCCAGCCTTGGCAACATTTACACTTGTGAGAGTTGAAAGTCCACAAGTCTTAAAGTTGCCAAAGTTGGACACCCGTGGTCTAAGGCAAGTCTACAATTCTGATTTCCCCACTTCTAGTCTAACACCTTAATCAGTACACCAGACTGACATTCTAAGTAGAATCTTGCTATTGATTAATATCTTGAAACTAAAGTGAACATTGGAAATGTTTTTCCTTAATTTTTTTTGACAAGGCATATTCTTTTATTAATAGTTTGTTTGAAGTATTGCTTTGCTGTCCTCTTTTTTTTTTTTTAATCATGCTACACAATCCTATACACATATATTCTCAGAAGTATCTCCAATTCCACACAGCTAGATTTATTGCAAAGCAAAGGTGTATAGGATTGGAGTCTTGGACTACCAGCTATTGTGAAAAAGTTTTAAAAATCACATCCTACTGCTTTTCAAACAACTTTGAATAATGGAAACTGCTATAAAAGGTTTAATACAAATAAAATGAGCTTGGGTTCCAGCATACTTTTAGGATCAAAGCATACCTGAGTGCAAACATTGGAATATCACACATCCTTATATTTAACAAATGACATGAAAAAGAAGTGAGAGGGAATTTCATGCAGACAACCCCACAGGCTAGCAGAAGAGAAGTAGTTTTGTTCTATTCCTTCCCCACCAATGTGAACTAGTTCCTATAATAATTGCACACAGGAAGAAAGAACACTTTCCTAAGAATATCACAAGCTAGAGGAGGATAAAAGGTTACTGCTATCCAGCCTGCTAAAACTCTAACAGCCTGGTGCTTATATTTTGAGCCTAGAGAAGAAGGCTTCTTCTTATCTGTATTCAAAATTGAAAAAGAGGTAACCAAGTTAATTAAAAATGGCAGCCTATCAATTTTGTGATTTGTTGACAAGATTAAATTATCTCTCCTGTGATGCCTTTTTTTCTAGCTTCTAATTATGACTGAAGGAATTGGACAGCCCAAAGAGAAAGAAGCAAGGAGGAGAAGCTTCTGGTTTTTTTGGGGGGGGGGGTTCATAAACCTAATACAACAGATGTTCCTATTTACCTCTCTTCAACAGGTTCGTCCTCCCATCGAGGCTGCAGTTCCAACGCTCATTGCGAAACTGGTACTGGCACTCAAGGACTCCGAGCCGGATGGCATCTCGTAAAGTCTCGGCCAGCCCCGGCTCCCGACGACAGAGCCTCTTTTGCTTCTGGGAAAGCCTCAGCAGGTCACATTGCTTCAAGTGAGCCTTCCAATGGGCAGGATTTGTTGAAGATCCCAGCAGTGGAAACTGAATCAAGGTTTCTTTTCCGGTCAGGCTAAGAGAAAGAGAAGTAAGTTTGGCTTGGCTTGATAAACCAGAGAATGCATTATTGCCACTAGGCATTAACAGATCATCAGTAAGTATGATGGCCATCTCAGTTACCCATCCCATGTAAGCTAAGGGCTGAGTTACATGTAGAGAAATGAAGTGGTTACAGAATTCACGAGGGGTGGAAGAAGGTGTGAAGCACTTCTACTGAAAATCCCACATCTGAGGCTAAAACATATGAAGGACGGTTGCAGGAACTGGGTATGTCTAGTTTAATGAAAAGAAGGACTAGGGGAGACATGATAGCAGTGTTCCAATATCTCAGGGGCTGCCACAAAGAAGAGGGAGTCAAGCTATTCTCCAAAGCACCTGAGGGCAGGACAAGATGGAAACTAATCAAGGAGAGAAGCAACTTAGAACTAAGGAGAAATTTCCTGACAGTTAGAACAATTAATCAGTGGAACAGCTTGCCTCCAGAAGTTGTGAATGCTCCAACACTGGAAGTTTTTAAGAAGATGTTGGATAACCATTTGTCTGAAGAGGTGTAAGGTTTCCTGCCTAAGCAGGGGGTTGGACTAGAAGACCTCCAAGGTCCCTTCCAACTCTGTTATTCTATTCTATTCTATTCTAAAGCAAAAGAGGCAGAAAAGGTCTGTCTATTGATTGTTAGTGATGCACCTTGGGGGATTCACCTGTAGGAAAGAAAAACAGCTTGGCAAGATTTCAAGTGAGATGAACAGACGAATTTAGAGGTTGAATGTTTGACTCAATCTATTTTTCCATTAAAACAATTTGCTGCAATATAAGGAAGATAAAAAGAACCAAGTGGCTACATTCTAATGGAGATTCTAAACTCTTTTAAAAACTTCTGAGGTCAAGTCTGCAGTTTTGTGGGTCAAAATTCAAATGTCTTTAAGGAAGATTTGCCTTTGGAACAGGTTTCGGTAAAAGAAAACTTTGAACAGGGAACAAATGTTGGGATGGATTTTAGAACCGTTTTCATTTAGCTAGTGCTCTCTACAGCTATTAGACAAAGTCTCCAATTATTCCCCATTAGAATGTCTATAGAAGGTGATAGGAATTATACCTAGCATTTGCACTACTTGTAGAAAAGAAAAAAGGAAAACTAAAACTAAACTACATACTGTAGAGGTCTTTTTTTCACAGAGGCATAATTCTGGGAGTTGAAGTCTGCATAATTTAAAGCTGCTAAGGTCAAAAAACACTGATTTAGATGAATTACCAAAACTACACTTTGATTTACTTCCATTAAACTAGGTTCAGTCAGAAGTAGCAGAGACCACGTTCTTTTACTGGATTTCTAGGGGGGTCGGTTTTGCACTGGAAGATTTTATATGATTCAAAAAGTTCCAAAATCCACACATTTAGACTAGAATAAGTTAATTATTTCAAAGGCTGCCCCTTTGCTATACTGTAACCAGATACTTAAAATTATGTATGTATGTATGTATGTATGTATGTATGTATGTATGTATGTATGTATGTATGTATGTATGTACACACACTTTATATGATATTAGTATTTTCAGAATTTGTCTTCAGAATTTAGGTATCACCAGAAAGAACCATTAAAGATAGTTTACTATTGTTTTTTTCTTTTGATGAGGGGTTGTTGTTTTTTAACGTGGCATCTTAATCTATCGTACTAGCCGGGGATTTACTCTCAACTTATTTTCTAAATCAACCAAGGTTGACCAGTTGCTGTCACATTAGCTAGATCATATGCATACTACATAAGAACAATAATATAAAAGTAGTATAAGAAATATTTAGATGTTATCTTTACAAAGTGGAATGGTATTGAGATTATATCATAGTTTCTTTTTATTGGCCAGATTTTAAAGTTGAAAGAAAATTATGAATTAAATCTTAAACTGACTGGGATTTTGTAGTCTTACTAAGTTTGGGAAGATAAATCTTTGAATACCTAGGTTCATTTATTCACAATATATTTTTCTAGCATTCTTGATACCGTATTTCATTATGATTCTATCATCTTTCCATCTGTTACCAAACACAAATTAATATATTGTGGAAGGAAAGATTATCAAGTTAGGGGAATCACTCAGTTTTTCATACAGGGCCAAGTGCTCATAACTTAAGTTTAGAAGGAAAGTTATTGCAATGAATTGTCCAATAAAAGACAATGCCGAATAAAATAAATGTGACCATTTTGTTCTTAGAAACAACAAACTTGGATGGTATTTAAAATTTAGAGCTTGCTACTCTTTCTATATCTCAAACAAATTATATCAGAGTTTAGTTGAAAAATCACAGCCAAGAGAATACAATTCAGAATACAACTTATAACTTGGAGCCAAACTCTAAGTCATGTTACATACTGTCATGTTACGTATTTCTGAGCCATTTCCTCCTCCTACCCTCTGCCCTTTAATTGCCCCCCCCCCAAAAAAAAACACCTGAAATGCATCCTTAGGTCTAATGATTTTGTCATTATACATTTTTCTTCTAACAATTTTGTTTTAATGGGTAGAAAACACTTTAAGAGCAGGTGGATTGATTCTGACTCTAAAAATGTGAGAAAAGAGTCAAGCATCTTCTCACTCAATCCCATCCTCCGAGGTTGCCTATTAGTAGAAGAAAAAAAGGGAGAAAAACTGCCAGGAAGTTCAACGTAAGTCTCTCGGGGTTTTTATTTTATAATTCATCCGCCATCCTGGCCATCATCATTCCAAACCAATCTCTTCCAATATTACTCATGCCCCTGGTGGCTATTGCTCTCAAGATTTTGCCTCTGCTGCTTGTATATAACCCAGTCCTGAGATTGGGCATTTCCTGGACCTGACCCGAGTTCATTTACAGGACAGGTTGTACATCAGAACCTGTGATCTATCAAGCATGCATACGCCTAGCGCCAGGCAGCCAAAAGGCCTCCAGTCCTGAGAGAGCACGCAAAGGAAGAGATGCTTATCACCTACCAAGAGTGGAATGCTCAAACCCTCTCACCCACCCAGAGGTCTTCTTCCAGCCAATGCATGATGTCGGTTAATGATTAAGTAAATTTCCAAATAACCAACAGAGAACAAAATGGCCGCAGTTTCATCAAGATACAAGCTGTGTCGATGCAGCACCCACATACCAGATGAACACTTACCCTGTTTTAATTTCCTCTGGGCACTTAGAGCTCCGATCAGTTTGGAAGTGAACTAGAAGGACCCCAACAGAAGACAACAATTTCCAAATCATTTTAGGATTAATAATACTACTATACAATATAAACTTTCTGTAACTATCAATTTATAGAATTATTTGGATAATAGTACTTCTCGGATTAGACAAAAAACAGCCCAAAATCCCAAGCTATTGATATTAGCTGAATTTCCAAGAAGTTATGTTCCTAAAGCTTGTTGTAAATTATGAGAAATATAGTTCAACGTAACTATAGGGAGTAGGGACAACTGATTTAGACATTAATCACTGGTTGCTGCATTAAATATTTGTACAGCTTTGTGTTGTGCATGAGTTGCACCACTTTCTGCACCATGAGGGTCTATTCGTTTTCACTCATGCCCTGGTTACTTCCAGAATAGATTACCATTATGCACTCTACCTGGAGCTGCCCTTGAAGAGCATCTGGAAGATTTAGCTGTTGAATGTGGTTGCATGGCAGTTATGTGTGCCTCTTGGATGGCATAACTTACATCTATGCTCCACAAACTACATTGGTTGCTTATTTGCTTCCAGGTACAATTCAAGTTACTGTGGTTACATCTATCGATCCCATCAGGTCCTGCAAAAGAGATATGTCCCTTGGGAGTTGGGCGGCATACAAATTTAATAAATAATAATAATAATATGCTCCAGGTCCAGACTGATAAGGAGATCCTCCTGGTGGGCCCCAAGAGGCAACTTTATTTTCTACTGTAGCTTCCACCCCCCCACCCCCCAAGAATAACCTTATTCCCTCTGAAATAAGGTTAGCCCTATCTAGATTAGCCTTCTGGAAAGTTTTGGAATTGTGGTTCTTCCATCTACCTTGGGGATCAAATGGCGAGCCTGCAAGGTGACTGAATGAAGCTAAGTGATGGTTATCCTTCTGCTCTCATAGGGTTCTTTTATGTTTTTGTGTTTTATTTTTGTTGTTATTTCTGTCTGATCTTGTTTATATTGTGATATGGTTTCATTGTTATTTCTTCTTGTAAGCTGGCAAGAGTCACTCTTTTACATGGGCAGCTATGTAGATTTGCTACACAAACAAATTAGGGACCCATTAAACAAGTGACAAGGATAGCAGCTATGTCACTCTACAGTGTAACAAAGCGACAGCATGGCAAAGATTGGAACCAAAAGAGGATGAATAATTAGTGGGCAAGCTGAGACAAAGATTGAAACATAATTGTAGAGACATAATTAAGCAGATGTGGATAATATTAAAATGAATGTTTTCAGTACAAAACACACTGAAAATAGTTGCCATGGCACTGCTTTTTGAAAATATTAGAAATCACTGTTTAATAGAACATTGGTCCTAGTTGGCCTGTCTCAGTTGTATTTGATGAAATAGGACTGACATATAAATGTATGGGCCCCTCAAATACATACAATTCTGTCCATTGGGTCCTATTATTTAAGTCTAGCCTCCAACACCTTGCCCCAAATTCCTTACTCTAAAAATGCTTTCTAGCTATCTGCAGAGTCTTTTCATCAATAGCTGTCAATTTGCTATCTATCCTCCACTTCTCTGTTGGGAGACCCATTCGTATATGGCTCAGAGGCCTTAGCTGAAGTTTCTGGGACCAATTCTAATACTCCCAGATGTGTTGAACTACAACTCCCTTCATCCTCAAGCAGCACCATTCCACAGAACATATCAGGTTCATTCTGGTTTAGCATCCTATGGGAAACTGCTGCCTAAGGATGAAGAGAATTGTAGTTCAACACATCTAGGTAGACCAGAACATGTCTCTAGGTAGGTTAGACCAAGAATCAACTCCACAGGATAACTAAATTTTTTTATTGAGATTGGTTATAATAACAGAATCTTACAAGTGTGCTTATACAACCATCTTCCTTCTTATAACGAATAAAGTGAATAAGGGAGCACTCCTCAGTTCACTGAGGCACTTATGTAGGCTGTTTCTTGTAGACTTAAAATAGTTTTCATTCATCATCACTCTAGTAACAGATCTTGCATATCTGTCAAGGTAATCTTCTTTACTCTCTACATCACCTCCCATGTCAGCCTTGGTTCCTGCCCCCTATGTGTCCAGAAAACTCTGAGTCAAGGTTATAGAACAAAATGCTGCTCTCCTCCTCCTCCTCTGCTGCCAACTCCTCCAGATCATCTAACAAGTCCTGTAACACAGCCATTCACTGATACCAGAGCATCAGGAGAGTTCTCTGGGCTGAAAGCAAGCTCTCTCTCAATTGCAGCCCCCACCCAGCAATGTTTACAGGGCTAAAGAGTTGTCCACCAGAGCAGGGGTCTCCAACCTTGGCAACTTTAAGACTTGTGGACTTCAACTCCCAGAGTTCCTCAGCCAGCTTTGCTGGCTGAGGAACTCTGGGAGTTGAAGTCCACAAGTCTTAAAGTTGCCAAGGTTGGAGACCCCTGCACCAGAGGATGAGGAGATATGACTTGTGGACTTCAACTCCCAGAATTCCTCAGCCAGCATGTGCTGGCTGAGGAATTCTGGGAGTTGAAGTCCGCCAGGCTTAAAGTTGCCAAGGTTGGAGACCCCTGCACCAGAGGATGAGGAGGGTGATAAAGTCATCCTCCCCCAAAGCAGACCTGAGGAGCAAAACAGCAATCAATGGATGCTGGCAAAGTTGGCAGAGACCCTGAGGGTTTCAATTCCATTGTGTGGTCAGCCCCCTTGCCCTTCCAGACAATCCAGTTGGTTAGAGAAGAAAGGGAAAACTGAAAATGGCACTGATGCTAATGACCAAGCAATGGGCAGCTTCTGGAGCATCAGCGGAGGAGAAAACGACTCCTTTCTCCATTGTCCCTGCTTGTCCACAGCAGTTCCTATTGGAGCTCAGCACACACTAGGTTTCTTGAAGGACAAGGAAGGACCTGGAATGCTAAGGACCTGCAGGCCCCATGGTAGATATCTCCCCTGGCTTAACTACTTCTATCCTCTGTTACATAGTGGCCAACTGGATGTGTTTGTGAAACTCACTTCTGTCAGTTCCCAGCAACAATTTTTTAAGGCGAAGTGCCTATGATTTTACAGGTAGTATTATTACCTTCCTTGAATCAACCGGTTTGCTCTTAAAACTATCCAAGCTGGCTAGTGTTGACAAAGAGCATCAACAGGCCCATTCATTAGCTTTCAGAAACAGAAAGTAGAATCTAGAAATTCCAGCATTTATCTGTGGCTGGTCCCTGCACTGGAAGGCTGGTAATAACAAACAGGAAACTCACTCAAAATATGCAACAGTTCCCATAAAGAACTGGAGTAAAATGTTTTATCAACTAAAGAACACAGCTGTTGCAAGTTTGCGGCTCCCTTAAGTTGCGTAAGCAACCAAATCCACCTAAAGCAATAATCAATATTTGTTTTGCATTAAGGAAGTGATAGCTGGGAGAAAAAAGAACATTACCTCTTGCTTGGGGTATGAGCATGCACTTCCTGAAAGGAGAAAAAGCTGACTGAGATCTCATTCTGAAATGCAGGCAGAGATAGACACAGCATCCCAGATGAGAGATGCTATGACAGGGGTCTTCTAAATCAAGACACTTCAATATGTTATAATTCTTGGAATTCCCAGCCAATATTTCAAAGTGTGCAGTCCCAACATACCTGGAAAATGCTAAAAGGATAACCTGGCTGCTGGCTGGGGAATTCTCAGAATTGAAGTCCACAGATCTTTAAGCTGCCAAGATTTGAAACCAGTAATGTAGAGAGTACCTAGGGTGCTATAAGTTTTGACTAGGATTGTAATGATCATCTCTTGGGAGAAGAGATGCAGTTACCTCTATAAAACTTGGCATGATAATGCTTGTATCCCTTAGATCAGATCCAGAGTTGATCCTAATTCACTCATCAACATCCGTAGAATGTATATAAATTGCTAGTGATTTCAAATACATTGAATCTGCTTCCTGGTCTTGGATTCCAACAGTATTATTTGTATACAAATAATACAAATAATATTGTATTGTATTGTATACAAAATTGAACACAGCATTTCAAGCCTGCCGCAAAATCACATCAGGAGGCTTAGTAGATCTTTGCTGAAAGGAAAAATATATGCACAAGTTCAAAAACATTTTATTATTCCCATCTTTCTCCAGAACAGGTGCTGAAAACAATTCAAATCTCAAAATCTCCATTCTGAACTTTTAGAATTCAAGACTCAGTATTTTTTTTTAAATCATCAAAGCCTTAAAGAGTATATGTATTGGTTTCTGTAACTCTTAATAATGAAGAGTAAGAATAACTACTAAGAAGGACTCCTGAAGTGTTTTAGTCTAGAAATAGGCAATCTGACTTTCTCCAGATCTTTTAGACTACAATTGCCATTAGAATGGTCAATTGTCAGGGATGATGGGACCTGTACTTTGTAACATTTAAAGGCACCAGTTTGTCATCTCTAAAGTCCTAATCTAATCAGGCAGTATTGTACATTCCATTTTCCCCTCTTTAACAGACTTGGGGGGGGGGGGGCGGGAATGGAAGAAAAAGTAGAAAAAGATATGTAGAAAATATGTACATTTGGGTCATTTAAACCTTATGGAAGAGGGTATGTACATAATAAACCCTACTGGAACCCAAACTATATTTATGTGAAATCACTGGCCTATGCATTTATACAATGTAGTAAACCACAATGAGGCTTAATTTTTGACATTATGTGAACTCAACCAGCATGGTTTGTATACAATGGTTTATGCTTAATGTATAACTAGAACTCAACAAACTGTAGTTTGTTTAGGAAACCATAATTCAACAAACCATAATTTAGTGTGCTGCAAGAAGGTCGGAAAACTCCCCTGACACTATTGCTTCTGCAGGCAAACTCACTTCGCGGTATTTGTAAAAATACTGAATTTTGGGGAGAAATTGGACATAGAGATTGCCAAGATGGAGAAGGATAAAATTAATACAGACTAAAAGAATTTAAGCGGACAAAAACACGGATTACATCATGAGCTGCTCTCAAATTTACGATTTGCAAACTGAACTCTGCTTCCTAGTTTACTAAAAATATAAAAAAACACTTGCATTGTTGAAACTAAGTAGTGAAGCAGAGTTAGGCATTTAAGTCAATGAAAAAAATTGCCTATGTTTTGGAAAATGAAGGGTTGAGGTTTGAAAACTAAAACTGTACTACACAATCTCAGGTATTATACAAGAATCTTGCAGATTAATATCTTTCCCTTGCTCATCAAGAGAAATTTGATGTATACAGTATTTTACTGATGTATCTTCTGAGAACTTTTGAAATAATATAATACAATCTTAATCCTTCATAAATAGGTCTCAATAATTAAAACAGTGTTTATCTTTAGGTAAGCATTTGTATGATTGCAGTCTTGAGCCAGAATGCAAGTTTTTATGCAAATACAATCTCTTGAAATTCAAATCTTAAGTGAATTTCAAATACCTGCATCGCAAGGCACACATATCTGCATCCTCACACTCCTTACAATAAGGTGCAATTTATGTATAATCCCAAACTCTTGAGATTGTATTATGTCATGGCCTCTAGTTTGTAATGAAGAATAAAAAGGTGTACAAAATGTACGTGTAGATCCCGATTTTAACATGTTTAGGGATCCTCTGAAATTATAAGGAGTTCTAACTAGTTGGGAGCTGCCTCAATCATTTCAATGGAACTAAGCATGGCTGAGTTGTAAAAGACACCACCTGTCTATTAAATCGCAAGACTTCTGGTCCTCCCCTTCCAGTGCTGGAACTCCTAGCAAATACACACTGCAGATCAACCCAAATGATAGACTTCACAAGGGACCAAATTGATCCTTATTTCAGTGAGCCCGTTCAGCAAAACTTCCAAAGCCCGGAGGGCATGGAAGAGTGGGGTGGGCAATTAAAAACCGCCTCCCAATCATAGAATGAAATACAGAACGTGTCAGAATCTTTAAAGGTTAAGGATAAGATCCATAAGTAAGCATAACTATATTGAGAAATTAATATGAAATACTTTACTTATCCCACACACCCCTCACACAAAATGCTTGCAATGTTTATATGGTCGGATCTGGCCCCATGTCTTTCATAAAGCCTCGTCCGTTTTCGATCCACTACGCGCTTCAGTCTAGTAAATGCAATCTGCCCGAGCTTTGATCTGGAGATGGATCTGTTGCAAAGAACATTTACAGCCAGAAGGGTAGAGAGGAGTAGGGCGTTGAAGGATCACCTCCAGCAAGTCTAACTGATGCCATCTCCTGTCAGGTTCCCCCGACAGTTGAGCTGAGTTTGTCATGTATTCGCAGGATAACTGTAGAACGGGCATTGAGCCTGGCTAGCAATTAAGATACAGCAACTTTCTTCAAAGCGTAAATCGCTGGAGAGAGAGAACTGCATAATCCCAGACAGCGTTTAGGATTGCAACTATGTATGCAACCATTCAGACTGGATTGTTTGACGGAAGAAAACGAAAGGGAAAAAGATAAGGAGAGAGGGATATGTACCATTTAAAATCAACAGGACAGAAGGGAACAAGGGCAACTTTAGGCGTGTCCAGGGTCGGGTCGGAAGTCAGTCGGACACCTGTTAAGGCGGCTTAGCTTCGCCATCTGAAAGCAAAGGGTTAGGGTTAGAGAGCAAAGAAGGAAGAAGGAAAGAAAGATTATTTGGAAAAAATGAGGAAAGGTTATGGAAGAAAAGCAGGAGGGAAGGAAATCCAATCAAAGGCAAAGAAGGAAACGGGAATCGCTCAGAATAAGAAGAAGGGGGGGGGAGAGCAAGAAATAAAATAGAAAAGCAATACAAAACCAAATTCGTATAAAAACGGAAATTAAAAGAAAGGGAAGGGGGAGAACACCTGAACAGAAAAGATGTAATCTAAACTTAAGAGAAGAGGCTCCCGCGTCAAAAGGAGAAAAACGCCGCTGACCCGAAATAGGCGTCCACTTGCAGGAGCAGCAGGCAGTAAGTGGCGGCTGTGGCGACTAGAGAAGCGCGCAGAGGCGGCAGCAGCAGCGCGGTCTCTCCCGGCGGCAGGCGCATGGTGCCAGCTTGTGCTGCTGCGTCGCGATCCGCCGCTTCCCTGGCTCGGCATGGCGCTGCGCTCTCAGCGCCCGGCGCTCCCGCATCACTTTAAAAAGGCACCTGGGCGGGCGAGGGACGCCCTCTCTCGGTCCCGCCTCCGAGCTGGAGGGCGAGGGCAAAGGGCCGCTGGAGGTGCGGCTCGCCTCAGGGGCTGAGAGGTGCGCGGATCCCTCGTGGAACCTCGGGCCGGTCCCGACAATCGTGCTGGCCCTTGGCCGCAGTTGGGCTCAGAGGATGACTGTCAAGCTGGAGTCCAGGAGGAGACAAGAAGAAGGGAGATGCACCCTCGGTCATCGGGGGTATTTCCGCCACTAGGCTACCGCATTATAAGGAATAGCGGGCTGGTTGTGTTGTTTTGAGTTGGTAAAAAGGCCTTGTCGCCCCTCGCATGGGAAACGATCGTTGCCTCTCAGCAAAGAGAGCATTTGAGTTTGCACCATTTACCAACTACCAATTAGCCAGCCTCGTTTTACCTTGTTGTTCAAACCTAGTCAGGAAGGCCAGTTTCTGTTTCAGTTTGTTGTGAGAATCCAGAACGTTAGGGTGACTGAGTCACCCAGGATCCTAGCTCATTAGGAGGGCATAAGCCCTTGCCAGGCCCCTATTTGCTCACTTGAAGTATCCGCTGAACAAGATGCACCAGAGAGGACTTTACACTACGCCCTCCTCCTACTTTTCCATTTTAACCTTCCATATTTTCCCAGCATTGTTTAACACACTCACACCTCATGGAGAAGACGAAAGTAAACTTTCTCACTAACTGGTAGAGCTGAGAAGTGTCCCTCCAAAGGCACTCTAAAAAGGAAATTTTTCTGGTGCAGAAGTAGGTCTTCTGAATTCAGGATTCATTTATGGAGTTAGAGTATACAATACAGCACTGCAATATCATTGAATAAGCAGGAAAAAACCAAGGGCCTTCCTAGGAAAGATTTATGGCACATGTGTTGTCTGTATAGATACTGTGTTGTAGCATGCCATTTGTACCCTAATCCTACTGGTACATCCTACTGTATTTTTGTTTTATGCAAATCACAGTAGGTTTGTTGAGCAAATGTGACTTTGTCCACCTTTAGTACTGGAATGTATGGCTCCCAGTATTCTCTATTTTTAATTATGTTTAATACCAACCAATTAAAGATTTGCCCAATAGCATCTGTTTACTTACATATTGTCTTATCCTTGCCATTGTGTCATCTTACAAAAGATGCATATTACTCCTGGTATTGGCACCTCTTTTTTTAATATCAAAATACAAAACCATCTTCAATGGAACAGTGGAAAAACTGTCCTTCATTTTTAAAAGGAAAAGTTTCTGTGTTTGTATGAATATATTTACAGCTAGTCCTTGACTTACAATCATAAATGGGACCAGAATTCCCATTGCCATGCAATGCAATCGTAAAGTGAGACATCACATGACTTCCCAGCCCTCAGTAAGGTGGGGATCCAACCTTCCAACTGCTGTATCCAGCTCCCTCCACCCACTTATCTATCTCCCCCACCCCTTATCTTCCCTTTTGCCTGGCCTCCTAGTACATGGCAAGCAACCCCAGAGTTGTGTGGTTCTGGGGCTATTTGCTGCCCCACAAGGCAGCAAATAGCCCTAGAACCACAGAGTTCTGGGGTTGCTTGCCATTCCCCCAGGAAGCTGCAGGCACCCCAGCCCAGTCCCATTTGCCCTTGCCAATCTGCACTCTGAGACTCCTACCAACCCTGGGCCCCACCACACCAGCTGATCTGCACCATCTTCTTGCTTCCACTGTTGATAAGGTGTGTTTGGGCTGGGGGGGGAGGCTAAAAGAGGCATGACACCAGAAAGCCCCCTTGCACTGTGGAAAAAAAAAAAGTCAAAAGCAGCAACAGTGCAAAGGGACATTTTGTGGCTTTTTTTTCACTATTTTTTTCTGCAGCATGAAGAGGCTTTTTGATCTGGGGCTGCTGCTGCTTGCTTGCTTCTTGTGATGCCCCAGGCTGGAACTGGGCTTCCTGTCATGTTGCAAGAAGCAGTGACAAGCAAGCAGCAGTCCCAGATCTGCAGTGCCCCATGGAGCCCAGCCCCAGACTAGGGCACCAAGGGAAGCAAGCAGGGAAGCGAGCAAGCATGCTGCCAAGGGGTTTCTTGGTGTGAAGGACCAAGGGTGTGAAGGGATGCTTCATCAGAAGTGGAAACAAAAAGATGCCAAAGGTCAGATGGGATGGCAGAGTGCAGGGTGGCAGGAGGCCAAAAGGGCATAGATGGGTGGGAGATGGCCAGCCGATGGCAGTTGAAGTGGCCCCCGTGATCGTAAAGGTAAAGGTTCCCCTCGCACATATGTGCTAGTCGTTCCCGACTCTAGGGGGCGGTGCTCATCTCTGTTTCAAAGCCGAAGAGCCAACGCTGTCCGAAGACGTCTCCGTGGTCATGTGCCCGGCATGATTAAATGCCGAAGGCGCACGGAACGCTGTTACCTTCCCACCAAAGGTGGTCCCTATTTTTCTACTTGCATTTTTACATGCTTTTGAACTGCTAGGTTGGCAGAAGCTGGGGCAAGTAACGGGAGCTCACTCCGTTACACGGCGCTAGGGATTCGAACCGTCGAACTGCCGACCTTTGTGATCGACAAGCTCAGCTTCTTAGCCACTGAGCCACCGCGTCCCTCCCGTGATCCTAGGAGTACCCAAATTTTGATCACATAATTGTGGATGAACTACAACAGCCATAAGATCAGGCACAGGTCATATACGTCCCTTCATTCAGCACTGTCATAACTTTGAACAGTCGCTGTATGAATGGTCATAAATCAACGATTAGCTGTGTATTCATTCTCTGATAGGGACTTGTGAAACAGTTGCTTGCAAATAACCAGTTTCCATCAGTAAGCATTTTTAGATACTAGTGATCTAATTAGACACCTCGACTAAGATTGATGCATTTGGCAGCTAAGTGACTGTAATTGCAAATATCATTGCAATTTTGAAGATGTTTGATTTATAATCCTGTTCCTACCCATTTGAAAAGATCTATTTTCAATATATCTTATGCCCTAATAAATGGGTACACCAGCATAGTTATGCTGTTGGGAATTCTGGATCTTGTAGACAAAATCCGCTTGAAAGGCAACAAATGTTTACAGATTATGAGTTGGAAGGGACCTTGCAGGTCATCTAGTCCAACCCCCCTCCCAAGCAGGAGACCCTACACCATTTCTGACAAATGGCAGTCCAATCACTTCTTGAAAGTCTCAAGTGATGGAGCTCCCACAACTTCCAAAGGCAAGCTGTTCCATTGGTTGATTGTTCTCGCTGTCAGAAAATTTCTCCTTATTTCCAGGTTAAATCTCTCCTTGTTCAGTTTCCATCCATTATTCCTTGCCTGGCCTACAGGTGCTTTAGAAAATAGCTTGAATAGAAAATAGCTTTAGAAAATGTAGGAGAGCTATGGCAGATATGATTGCAGTTTAAGCAGGTATCATAATCTAGCTATGTTCACACAAGCACTATTGGAAAAGGTTTAAAAATGTGTAGTATGTGGAAGAATAAGAGCACTGTCCAAAGCATCATTGAGCATGGAAATGCAGAGCTTTTGTTGGTGGGGTGCAGAGAGTCCAGTGTGGGTAACCCAGATTAGGGCAATCTGGCTGACATTCTTTGAATTTAAGGCATCCATTTCTTAGAAAAATAACGAATTGTACAATAAGAACGTATGGTTTGAATTATTTCTAAGCCACCTGATAATAAAACTTTTCTAAACAGATAACGAAGTTATTAAGGTATCAAATTTTGGGAGATTTCAGGATGACGGAAAAGATTGTGTCCCTTTCTCATAAATATGAATATCTGAGACCATCTGATGATAGATAATATATGGAGAACAACAAAGAAGTATTAAACAAGATGCATAAATTCCATACATATGGGATTGGTCAACTTGGGAAAAAAATTATAAATTGATTAGACAGGGGAAGCTAGTTACAAAAGTGCTATTATTCCTTATTTAAGGGTTTCCTGCATTTTTTTCTTTATTTTTCTTTTTTTGAAGCCCAAGCAATTATAACAAGGCTTTCAAGTTCTACAGGAGTTGTGCCTAATTAACCTAGAGTACAAGGAAATATTTAAATAATATTATTTCATGCCAGAAGTTTAATTGACAGCATTTATTTGCATGCTCATTTGCATCTCTAATTAAAATCTAAAGGCTATGATTTAGTTGGCTGAATGTCATTAGTTAAAGTTTGGTGTGCAAGATGAGTCCATTCAAAAGCAAACTCTTTTGAACTATTCAAAACTGATGCACATTTAAGAAGAAAGGGTGAAAAAAAAACCAAATAACAAATTATAATGTAATGTATTTTATGTTTTTATTTTAATAAGTTTATCTTCATTATTGCCGTTACATTTGCAAATGTATAAGATATATGGATTCACAGATTGTCTAAGTTATGTTTTCGGGATTTTATTGAATGTCATAATTGGCTAGGATTACATGTTGCACTAAAGCATAAAGCATGATTTACACACCACGGCACCTGAGTTCCCATAATATGCCAACATT
Source organism: Thermophis baileyi (assembly GCA_003457575.1). Classification (NCBI taxonomy): domain Eukaryota; kingdom Metazoa; phylum Chordata; class Lepidosauria; order Squamata; family Dipsadidae; genus Thermophis; species Thermophis baileyi. The sequence continues at coordinate 1,103,320 of QLTV01002471.1, forward strand.
ACCAAAACAACCACATTGTGGTTATATTCATGTATCATAGTAAAACATGACATCTTTGGTTTGGTTTTTCTTAGTGTGCTGTCTCACTATGATGGCCATAGTATGTTGTATAATGCATTCTCCTTTCTCTGACATGAGTGGATTTCTGGGCACAGCTATGGGAGTTGTCAGAATCATCTCTAGCACTTCCAGAGTAGTGGCAATACCAGTAAAGTTGGATGTCTGTACAGTGGTGGGTCCTGCCGGTTTAACAACCGGTTCGGTGATCGCGCGCTTCGCGCACGTGCTTTGTGCACGCACGCACCTGATGTGCACTGTGCGTGCATGTGCAGTTTTACGAAAACGTACCTTCCGCATTACTGCTGGGGAGAAACACAGCTGAGATGCGGCAATCCGCTCTGTGAATCAGCTGAGAAGATATAGGTCAGTAAAGCGCAGGGGCGGGTGGGCAGGCCCGCCTGATTGTTGGAGCAAACCGGTTTGCCCGAACCGGTTCAAACCAGTAGAATCCCACCCCTGGATGCACGTCTACAAGAACTGCATTTCCCATAGTTCCTGACAGAGTACATTGCACCTACCTCTGTACTTTTTAAGACCATCGGGCGGGTGGGCCCACCTGATCGTCGCAGCGAACCGGTTCGCTCCCAGCTGATCGTCGGAGCATCCGGTTCGCCTGAACCGGTCCGAACCGGTAGAATCCCGCCCCTGTTCTGTACTTTACAACATACATTTCACCAGAAATTGTTCATTTGAAGGCCAGGGAAGTGTTAACAAATTCAAGTCTGGTAAAAGTCCTACCTCTACTCACAGGTCATGTGGGCTAAAATGGGTTTATGGGCCAACACTGAAAGAACATTCCATGTGAGATGAGAGGCATTTATCTTAAAATACATATTCGGTTAAAAAAAAGAAATGAAGAATTTTGGTAGTAACAAAGAGGAAGTGAATTTATAATTGTATTTAAAATTGCTGTAAAGATTGGAAGCTACCTGTTTGTATCTTTTTCCTTTCTCTTCTATTTTTTTAAAAAACTTTTTTCCTTGCTTGCATTTTTAGCTTTCTCTTTGAATTTTTTCTTTTGAAAATGTTCAATTATGATGCATGTTGCAGAACTTCACATAAATGTCGATGGAATTGGAGCTGGCAGAATATTAGAGCTGAAATAGTAGCTTAATAAAAAAAAAAATAGCAGTACCTTGAAAATAAAAATAAAAAATCCTTAAGAAAGAGATAGGTGAAGGTTTTTTTTGAATATTCTTATATTTTTTAAAAACAAAGAAGAGTGAAGATAAAAGATAATGGTAGAAAGATAGGATATTGTTTATTTTGCTCTCACTCTCAGTCTAAAATCTAATATTTCTGTACAGATTAATAATAGCATCAATGCCATCCTTGCCAATGCTGTCCTGATCTTCATTTGCTAGGATTAATGTAGTTCAACTTGCCTCATGTGAAAGAAATGCTTAGACTGTCACAAACATATGTGATTAAAGAACAAAATGGTCCTATGTTACAAACAATGATAGTGGTCACTAAGATATTCAAAATTAAGCAATACTTGAAATAAACCCCCAGTTTAATTTTTTTTTTCTGAAAGAAAAATATATGTAGACTCATGTTTCTATAGATAGGAACATCACTGTTTGGACCAGGAATGTTTTATTTATCAATATATATTTTTCTTATGGCTATCAGGTCTGGGCTGCAAAATTCTAGAAAACCACTTGGTGACAGTTATGGCTTTGTCTTTCTCTTTGCTGCCATCTAGTGGGCAGCTGAAAATTTGCAGTTCAAATTTAGTAGCATATTCCTTCATGTGTCATTCAAGTGGAAATGACAACATAAATATAAACCTAAGTTTGTCATGCTACAGATCTCGTTTTGCATAAACCCCAAACCATCCCCATTCAAGTTTGGATGCTATGGTAAATCAATATATAACCAGATGATCAGTATTTATCCATTCCTTCACCTTTGGGAACAATCCTTTTTCTGCTTCTTTCCTCTTCCTTTTAGGAATCTAATTTTGAATGAAATGAATCCACCCATATCCTGCCTACTGAATTTATTCCAGCCTGAGGCACTTCTGGGATCTATTTCCAAAAGATTGGAAGAGAAACCAGTGCTTTTATATTGGCCTGTAAATGGATCCGACCACAGTGAAACCTTACAATGAGGAAGACCACCTGCAGGCAACGTGGCCCCTTCTGAACTTTTCAGAAGTTTCTCCATGGCAGGCCTAAGTGCTTTATTTATGTCAAGCATGTATATTTCAAATAAATGTTGAAAGGGACTTCTTATAAGGTAAGATGCTCAGGCCTTGTCTGATCCTTAATATCCAACTTTTGCACTGTTCATTTTGGGGCAGATTTTTAACATTGTTCAGCACTTTCTTGGCACTTTTCCCACTTCTGCTTTGCCGAGAATGATGGGCAGTATGTTCATTGTATGCAGGGGTGGTTTGCACCAGTGGTGAAATCCAATTTTTTTTTACTACCGGTTCTGTGGGCTGCCATCTAGTGGGCAGCTTGGTGGGCGTGGTGTGGCTTGGTGGGCGTGGCTTGGTGGGCATGGCAGGGTAAGGATACTGCAAAATCCCCATTCCCTCCCCACTCTGGGGCCAGCTAGAGGTGGTATTTGCCAGTTCTCTGAACTACTCAAAATTTCCGCTACCGGTTCTCCAGAACCTGTCAGAATCTGCTGGATTTCACCCCTGGCGTGCATGCACACACACAATGTCTAATTATATTGTACTTCTTATCAATCATGACTGGAGGTTTAAACAGAGAACAATATACAGATCTGCTGCATACCTTGCACTAAACGAAAAACAACCAGACACCACACTTTCTCCTATTGTGCAGTTTGTAAACAGTTTTTTTAAAATGTAATGTGCAGGGTTACCCAAGCCAACTGTGATACATTTGAGAAGCCATGATTGATGTGAACCACGTCTGGGGCAAAGATTGATCTAGGGGAGTCATCCATGCCCAACATTTTGTTGTCCTCCAAAAGATTCATACTTCCTATAAAAGCAGTTTTAATTGCAGCAAAGTGGGACTTGGGAAATTACAGTCCAGAGGATTAATCTTTAGCTGTCAAAGGCACTTCTTCTGGAATCTCCTTTTTCCCATGGTAATTAAGCAAGAAAAAAAAAAGATTTCTACCAGTATTTCCAACTCGGATTAAAAACACAGATGTTAACTGTGGGCAATGCAGGTTTTGTGCACGTACACAGCAACTAAGTTTAGAAAAATTGATTTGTATTAGACCTAATAGAATTTTGTCTTAAGTGACACAATAGAGGAAGATTTCCTTGCCAAGACATAACAAATAGCTTCACCCCTGTAGATTTTTCTTCTTCTTGAAATACCTCTCCCTGGCCATTAAGCTGAGGCACTATGCCTACATCTGTTATGCTTAAGGATAATGAATTCAAATAAACCATCTCATTCCTTCAGATTTAGCATCTAAAAAGACACAGCCATGAGAATTTGTTCTCACAGGGTCCAAAGAAAACTGCCCGATATCATATCTGGCTGTTTCTATAACAAGAGACAGATGGAAAATGTCTCTCCCACTTAAAGGGAATTACTTTTAGCCCTTTACATAGAGTGGGAGAAAGAGACACAAGAATTTGAACACTGATTGAAGAAGAAATAAAACACATATTTGATACATAGCAGTTGCTTTTGATACATATGCTGTTTAGCATTTCTGAGAGAGAGAGAGAGAGAGAATACAAAGACTGGAAATTACTTTGAAGTAGTACAATGTGCGAATCTCTTCACCATCGGTTCTCTTTTGAAATACCCCCAATAGAAAGTTCACCACGTTTCAAAACTATCTGTTCCATTGTTGAACAGTTGTTAACATACGGGCAATTTCCTTGGTGCCCAGCGGACATCTTCCTTGTACTTTAAATCCATTTTTTTTCTTGTCCTGATTTATGGAACAATTTGGCCCCATCTTCTATTGAACAAGCTTTCATATACTTGGACAGATATCATGTCTCCCTAAAGTCCTGTCCAAGCATCTTACTATCTTGGTTCTCCCCACTGAAAATGTTCCAATTTTTCAGTATCCTTCCTAAAATGTGTCCAGAATTGGATGTAATATACTAAGTGCACCTTGACCAATACAGAATATGAGTTCTCTTAATCTTAACTCTACATGTTCTCCTCTACCTATAACATAGGATTCAATCTACATTTGCATTTGATGAAACCTAGCATTCCATGAAGGCAGAAAAGTATGTGTCATAACTTATGTCAATAGCTTATTCCAGTTATTCCTTATTTAAAAACAGACTTTGATTTCCATCTCCACAAACTGGGCTAGTGGTCCAACCTTCCTCAATTGTTGGTCCTCAAGAAATGGTTAGCAAGATTAGATGGATAGAAGATAGAAGATAGAAGATAGAAGATAGAAGAGAGAAGAGAGAAGAGAGAAGAGAGAAGAGGAGAGAAGAGGAGAGAGAAGAGAGAAGAGGGAGGGAGGGAGGGAGGGAGAATATGGATAATATATAGATGCTATTTTTATTTATTGCTTTAAATAAATAAAGCTCTATCTTTTATATCAGGAGCCATGGTGGTGCAGTGATTAAAATGAAGTATTGCAGGCTAATTCTGTCAACTGCCAGCCATTTGATTCTCACCAGGCTCAAGGTCAACTCAGCCTTCCATCCTTCCAAGATTGGTAAAATGAGGACCCAGATGGTTGGGGGCAATATGTTGACCCTGTAATCTTCTTAGAGAAGACTGGAAAGCACTATGAAGCAGTATATAAGTCTAAGTGCTGTTGCTATAATAAAACAGAACATACAAAAATATTTAGTACTGTGCATCCAAAACAATTTCTGTATTGTGGGATTTGGGGGGCTCTGTAAGCTTAGTTGTTTTCTTGCAGATGTTTTAACTAGATTTAAAGTAAGAAACTGCATGTGCATTTTTTACATAAATGGCAAACATGTAAATTTGTTAGAAATACAGAGGAGTCTATGGAACCTGTGGAGCATAACTATTTTTTAGGTAATTAGTCTCTACCTAAATCCTGGGTTGCCAATCTCTGGCATCAGAATGTTTCTGAGATAAATTTCCCAGCAATTCTTACTATTTCCCATGCTTGTTGGGTTGGACTATTGTTCAGATTCAGCCTCATCTTCAGAGCCAGGGCTTGCCTATACTCCCGAGCAGAGAAAGACAAGCAAGTTGCCTATGAGAAACAACTGAAGTATCTCAGTAACACAGTCTTTAAAAATTGAAAGATTATATAGCACTTAGACTTATATACCGCTTCATAGTGCTTTACAGCCCTCTCTAAGCGGTTTACAGAGTTAGCATATTGCCCCCAACAATCTGGGTCCTCATTTTACCCACCTCGGAAGGATGGAAGGCTGAGTCAACCTTGATACTTGGACATTACCAAGTATCTGAGGAACAAGTGATGCAGCAGCTAGTTCTCTCTTTCATCAGAGAGCAGAATTAGAACTAATGGAGAGAAATTGCAAAGAAAAACAGATAATGGAAATTGCACTAAGAAGAGCAGTTTATCCAAGGAAGTGGGTACCTGCATTTTACTAATTGCGTTAAAGCAGGGGCTGAAGATCCAACTAGTAGTCAGTAGCATTTGCTACCTTTGGGTCAGAATGAACCAAAGCAACTTTACCTGTTAAATGTCTACATGTTCACAAAGAGAAAATGAGTTGTTTTCCTGAAGCAGCCTTTCATCGATGTTGACAAATTTAATCTTTGAGTTGAGTTCAGAAAAAAAAAAATCAGTTCCTACCTTGGACCTCGGTGTTCCCAACACAACACAAATCCATTCTAATATGTTGTGGTTTAGGAATCGTGAACTCACATATACTTGGCAGCTACACTGGGGTGCCAAATATCTTCTTGAACAAAGACAGCAATACTGCAGTGGTTAGAGAACAGGCTGTTAGAGAACAGCCAACCGCCCGGCTGATAAGATGAAGATAAAATTATACTCCAATTTCTTTACAATGAGGTGCCAATATTTAGCAAAGAAATTCCCAAAGGACTATTACCACAAAAAAAGGGAAGGGGGTGGCAGCGGGGGAGGGAGGGGTTTCCCTCATCAGTCAGAGAGATGAGATTGTCTGTGGGGCAGGACCATGCAGGTGAGTATTACTTCCTGAAAGATTATTTCTTAAAGTCAATTGATAAGTTAAATGTTGATCAATATATATGATATACAGAGGTGGGTTTCAGCAGGTTCTGATCAGTTCTGGAGAACCGGTAGCGGAAATTTTGAGTAGTTCAGAGAACCGGTAAATACCACCTCTGACTGGCCCCGCCCCCATCTATTCTCTGCCTCCCGAGTCCCAGCTGATCAGGAGGAAATGGGGAAGTGTTACAGTATCCTTCCCGTGCCACGCCCACCAAGCCACGCTCACCAAGCTACACCACGCCCACCAAGCCACGCCCACAGAACAGGTAGTAAAAAATTTTGAAACCCACCACTGATGATATATATATTGTGATAGCAATATGGTAGAATTTGAGAAAACTCAAGATGCGCAACTCAAGTCATTGCTGCTTTTCATTATTAAAAAAAAAAAAAAAAAAGCTCCTTGCTATAAACTTTAAACCTACCTTGTAATTAAAATTCAAGAAATCTGCTAGGACAGTGATGGCGAACCTTATAGAGACTGAGTGCCCAAACTGCAACCCAAACCCACTTATTTGTTGCAAAGTGCCAACATGGCAATTTAACCTGAATAATTAGGTTTTATTATCTAAAATAATGATAAACAAGGCAGAGTTCAGCTAATTGTTCTAAGAAAAACTTTTATGCCCCTTCATTTTTTTCCTGTTTTTGAAATATTACATTTAGCAACAATAAAAAAGAAAAACTTTTGTAATATCATTTCTCTTTTTCCCTCCCTCTCTCTTTCCCCCTCTCTCTTTCTCTCTCTCTTTCCCTCCCTCTCTCTCTTTCCCTCCCTCTCTCTCTTTCCCTCCCTCTCTTGCTCTCTCTTTCTCTCTCTTTCCCCCTTTCTCTCTCTCTGTCTCTATCTATCTATCTATCTATCTATCTATCCATCCATCCATCCATCCGTCCGCCCGCCCGTCCGTCCGTCCATCCATCCATCCATCCATCCATCTATCTATCATCCATCCATCCATCCATCCATCCATCCATCCATCCATCTATCATCTATCTATCTATCCATCTATCTATCTATCTATCTATCCATCCATCCATCCATCCATCCATCCATCCATCTATCTATCATCTATCATCTATCATCTATCATCTATCATCTATCATCTATCATCTATCATCTATCATCTATCTATCCATCCATCCATCCATCCATCCATCCATCCATCCATCTATCATCTATCTATCTATCTATCTATCTATCTATCTATCTATCTATCTATCTATCTATCTATCCATCCATCCATCCATCCATCCATCCATCCATCCGTGCTCTCCTGTCCAGCTTCACATGTCATGTGAATCCAACCACTTGGGCTATGGAGGGGGAGTGGAGGCTGGCAGGCAAAGCCAAGCTTTAGAGATCCATGCAAAATAAGGCAACTAAAACCTGGATCCTGTTGGGGAGACCCCCCCCCTTCCCTCTCCTTCTCTCCCCCCATGGCGGGGGCCTGGGTGGCCTGAGCACAGCTCCCTACTTGGAGGTGACCAGCCAGCAAACAAACGTGGTGTTCTGGCCAGCAGCAGAGCAGGCAGAGTGTACACCTTCCCCCGCGGCACTGGTGCTGGCCGGGAGGGACGCGCAAGCCGAACATTTGGAGCCACGCTCGGCAGAGTTTGCAAGCGGGCTCGGAGGGGCCACTTAGCGGGGAGGGAGACCCTGGCCCATTTGGTTCGCTTCAGCATGGGGTGGGAACGCAGAAGGCAGAGGAAATCTGTGCCTCTCGGCGTTCAGCCCTCAAAGACTCCTTTGGGGTGACTGGGAGGGGAGGGCAAGATACCTCACATGCACATTGGTATTCTTGAATTGTGAGCTCTTAGGAAAATATCTCCTCCTTGTGTGTTGCAAACAGCTATTTCTAGTGGGGAAAACAGGACAAAGCAAGTGGGGAAAAATAGTTTCCTTTGCTATATTTCCAGTCTGAATTAGACCAAGACAGGGTCCCTACAGGAGAGCCCTTTTAAGGATTATGTATTAATAGAAAAGCAACTAACTTACCTCTGTTCTTAAATGCTAAAGCTGTTGCACATAAAAAACAGAGGAGCTCTGGTCAACTATCAGAGCCATCATTTTGACAGTTGTGCTGTACTGTAGTCTGTGGACGCCCCCATGAAATGCAAGCATGGGATAAACTGAGCCTGGTTTGTTCTCAGTCTTTTAAGTGGCCACAAACTACTAGCAAAAGTGGCATTTGATCACAAGGCGAGGAGGCATCGAGAAATGTTTCCCCTTTTGCATTTGAGCATCCAAGAAGGGACAGGAAAGAAAAAGAAAAAGAAGGAAAGAGGGGAAGAGAGCAAGCACAGTTCAGTGAAGCGGTGGACGTGATGTGCCGGTGCCTGGAGGCTGTGATGGTCTGGATGGGAGTTAACAGGCTCAGACTTAACACAGACAAGACCGAGTGGCTATGGGTATTGCCGCCCAAAGACTATGTCGACTGGCCATCCTTGGTTCTGGGGGGGGGAACTGTCCCCCTCAGAACGGGCTCGCAATTTGGGTGTCCTCCTAGACTCACAGCTAAAATTAGAGCAACATTTGGTAGCTGTAGCTAGGGGAACCTTTGCACAAGTTCGCCTGGTGCACCAATTGTGACCCTACTTGGATAAAGAGGAAAGCATAAAAGTCATTCATGCAATTTT
>QLTV01002471.1:1120861-1144603 GCA_003457575.1 Thermophis baileyi
GGGATTTTGCAATATCCTTCCCCCAGGAGTGGGGAGGGAATGGGGATTTTGCAATATCCTTCCCCCAGGAATGGGGAGGGAATGGGGATTTTGCAATATCTTTCCCCCAGGAGTGGGGTGGGAATGGAGATTTTGCAGTATCCTTCCCCCAGGAGTGGGGAGGGAATGGGGATTTTACAGTATCCTTCCCCTGCCACGCCCACCAAACCACGCCCACAGAACCGGTAGTAAAAAAAATTGGATTTCACCACTGATCTGTAAGTATTTTGTATCCTTTTAGCACTGTTTATTAAAAGCCACTTTTATTTAACTGTAGCACAAATATGCCCTAATGTGTCCTCGTGACGCAGCTTTTACTCTTCCACAGCTCATGAATGAGAAAGGTTATCTTTAGCTGTAGTAGCTGTGGTATCAAAAATATTTCTTCCCGCTTATTCCCACATTGTCTAAGGCGGGGGGGGCATCCCCCGGCGGTGGACCACTACTGGGTTGCAGCCCATCAGAAATTGGGCCAAGCAGGAGGCGAGCGTGCAAAGGTTCATTTTGCACACACAAAACCATTCTCCCCACCCCCCCACTGCCAAAACTACCAAAGCTGTCGCTGCTGTGACTGTGTCACCAGTCCACAGAATCAAAGTTGGGGACCCCTGGTCTAAGTGTAGCTATGACATGTGTAAAATCTGTTAGGAGCAGCTAGAGACTATAGGTAGACCTCGACTTAAGACCACAATTGAGCCCAAAATTTATGTTGCTAAGCAAGACAGCTAAGTGCCCCATTTTATGACCTTTCTTACCAGAGTTGTTAAATGAATCACTGCAGTTGTTAAGTTAGTAACAGGATTATTATAACAGGATCCGGCTTCCTTACCAACTTTGCTTGTGATGTCACAAAAGGTGATCACATGACCCCAGGACACTGCAACTGACATAAATATGTACCAGTTGTCAAGCATCCAAAATTTGATCATGTGACCATGGGGATGCTGCAATTGTTGCAACTGTGAAAAACAATCATAAAGTCACTTTTTTCAGTGCTGTTGTAACTTCGGTCACTAAACAAATGGTCGAGGATTATCTCTACCACTCATCAGTGGGAAAAACCTCACAATAAAGTTTGCATGGAGGATTAGGATGGTTCCAGATTCAGGTCAACGATATATGACCGCTCAGTAGGTGAGGTCAGGTCCCCCCTTATTCATTTAAAAAAGAAGAAGGTTAAGTGTCATGTGGACTTGTAAGTCCAATTCCAGCCTGTGTTTTATAATCATTCTGGAGTCTGTACCATCCTCCTATAACTAGTTGACAATATTTTCCTTTTATTCATTGGCTGGCTCATCATCATAATTTATTGTATAGTTTATAAATTATATAGTGATGTGATCCCAGCCATTTTTAGTTTATTCGGTAAACTACAGTAATGCAGACCATGACTTAGTAGACTAGGTACAAGCAGACACGACATTTTTAGTTCTCCATTTACTGAATAAGACTATCATGTTGGCACAAAGTTACTGCTGTGTCTTTGCCAAATTGTTTGTTTGTTTATTAGTTTGTCAAACATGTACAAGATAGCAGGTGTAAATATAAACATGGACATGAACGAAAGAAATGAATACAAATAAATGGGGACAGTGGGACAGGGATGGTAGGCACGCTGGTGCACTTATGCACGCCCCCTTTACGGACCGCTTAGGAATGGGGTGAGGTCCACGGTAGACAGTTTGAGATTGAAGCTGTGAGGGTTTGAGGCTGTAACAACGGAGTCGGGTAGAGCATTCCAGGCGTTGACCACGCTATTACTGAAGTTGTATTTTCTGCAATAGAGTTTGGAATGGTTTACTTTGAGTTTGTATCGATTGTTTGCCCATGTATTATTGAGGTTGAAGCTGAAGAAGTCGTTGACAGGTAAGACGTTATAGCAGACAATTTTGTGTACTGTGCTTAGATCATACTGCAGGCGGCGCAGTTCCAGATTGTCCAAGCCCAAAATTTCAAGCCTGGTGGCATAGGGAATTCTATTGTGAGTAGAGGAGTGGAGTACTCTTCTCGTGAAGTACCTCTGGACCTGCTCAATTGTATTAATGTCCGATATACAGTGTGGATTCCAATCAGATGAGCTATATTCGAGAATTGGTGTGGCAAAGGTTTTGTATGCCCTAGTTAGCAATACAATGTTACCAGAGAAAAAGCTTCGCAAAATTAGGTTAACAACTCTTAATGCCTTTTTGGCAATGCTGTTGCAGTGGGCTCTGGGGCTTAGATCGTTTGATATGAGTACTCCTAGGTCCTTAACAGAGTGAGGGTCATCTACGAGGTCGTTTCCGCCCAACTTGTATTTGGTGTTCTGATATTTATTGCCAATGTGTAGGACAGAGCATTTATTAGTCGAGATTTGGAGTTGCCAATTGCGCGACCATTCAGATACATGGTCAAGGTCGCTTTGTAGGGTAGCGGCATTGTTAGTGGTGTTGAATAATTTTATGTCATCAGCGAAGAGGATGCAGCTGCTTTTAATGTGATTGCATAGGTCGTTAATGTAAAGTAGAAAGTGTGTGGATCCTAGAACGCTGCCTTGGGGGACACTGCTGTTAACTGGTGCCGGATTTGATAGGGCCTTCCCTATTTTGACTACTTGTTGCCTGTTTGACAGGAATGCAGTTATCCATTTGTGTAGGGATCCAGAAATGCCGTAAGAACTTAGTTTTAACAGTAGTTTGTCATGGCTTTGCAGAAGTCTATGTAGATTGCGTCTATTGCTTTACTCTGGTTAAGATGTGTGGTCCAAATGTTTTTGCAGTGTAAGAGTTGCAAATTACAGGATAAATTTTTCCTGAAACCAAATTGCTTGTTAGAGAACAGGTTGTTTGTCTCTAGGTGGAGGGTAATGGATTGGTTTATAATGGATTCCATGACTTTACAGGTGACGCAGCACAAGGAGATTGGTCTGTAATTTTCTACTAGACTAGGGTCTCCCTTTTTAAAGATAGGTATGACCGTGGCTAATGACCATAGGTCGGGCAATGAGTTTATTCTGAAAGGTACCTCATAGATTGTGCATAGAGGTTCAGCTATGGCAGTTGCAAGTTTTTTTAAGAAGTAGGCACATAATCCATTGTTACACCCTATGTCCCAGCTGATAATTATGGCCTAGAACGCCCCTTAAAATCTAGATATGTTTAAACAAAGTGCTTCTCTTTGATTCTATACTTCTAGATTTTGTTTGTTGTTTCTTTCAATATCAAGTTTTAAAATGTTAAGTTCATCTAAAAGGATCCAGTACTGGTAGGTTGCTGAAAAGGACCATGGACACTGATGGCACTGTGAGAATGTCATCAGATAATTAAACAGATAATTAGGTGGTGGAGGGGGTCACTTCATACAGCTAAATACAATAACTTCAAGCTTGTTTAGCTTGAAGTTAGTATATTAAATGCATACTGACTGAGTTTGACCATAATTTACGGCTTAGAATGAGGTGTGAGCCATGCAATCTTGAGCTACTCATCAAACCATCAAAATAATGTACAATATTTAGCCAATCTTTCATCTGCTCAAACTTTGATAAAACCCTAATCAAATATAATATTTATGTATTATATATCTATATTAATTATGTAAACATAAACTGCCAATTAAATTCATATGAAAAAATATATAGAGGAAAAAAATAGCAAAAAAAATTAAAAATTCTTAGACCAGCATAAAACTTTCATTACTTAGCCATAAGCTTTATTTCTTAAAACAAACCTTATTTGACAATTGAATATAGTGAAATCTCATAGTAATGAACTAATTTATTTATTTATTTATTTATTTATAATAAATAATTATAGGGACGGTAGGCACGCTGGTGCGCGTATTTTCTGCAATCGAGTTTGGAGCGGTTCACTTTGAGTTTGTATCTGGTCTTAGATGGACCAATGGGCCAAAATGCAATATGGCTTCATATGTTCATAATCATCTATATAGTCGTTGACAGGTAGGACGTTGTAGCAGATAATTTTATGAACTACGCTTAGGTCATGCCGAAGGCGGCATAGTTCTAAGTTTTCTAAGCCCAGAATTTCAAGTCTGGTGGTGTAAGGTATTCCGTTGCGAGCAGAGGAGTGGAGGACTCTTCTCATAAAATATCTCTGGACACGCTAATTGCGGGGGGGGGTTAGTTATTGTTGGAAAGGAGGCCATTAAATCAGAGAATAGAGCATCCTGGGCACTTTTGCATGATAATTCCAATCGAGCAAATGATACAAATAATTTTGCACTTGGTTCTACTAAAATTAGAGGAAATACTGTATGTTTCAAAAAAGACATGCCACTTTTAAAAAGTTATTTTCTTGTTAATTGCCTACTTCATTTCATTTCAGCAAAAGGGGCACCAGTAAAGGTTCATATATGAGGGAATAGTTGGTTAGTTATCCCAGGTCTAAGACAGAATTCCAAAAATTAAAACCAGCTTTTTTAGTTGAGCCTTTAAAGACATAATTGTATTTTAAGACATGAAAGTATAAATAGAACAATGGTTACTAAAAGAATCTAACTTGATGGAACCATCTTCTGAACCCTTTTCAAAAGTTCAGGGCAAAGTAAATTGCAGTAGCCAACCCAAGTCAAGGTCTTTAAGATCAGAGGGGATCTACCTGTTTTTCAGTCTTAATAAAATGATACTACCGTATTGAAGGTCAGTTAGTCCTGGTGGTGTGTTGTTGTTTTTTGTTTTCCTGTTAGAGTAGTTTCTCCTTCAGGACACACAAAGCAATTTCAGTTATAGATGAAAACTTAAAGTGAATTAAAACTGATCTTTTTTTCCACTCAGGGTTGGACAGTAATACTATATTATATGTAATGCTTTCTCATCTTGCTTTGGTCTACTTCTAGATTTCAAATGGTACTTCTATGCCTCTTTACCTCAGTCTCCTGCTATTTTGGGCCAGCTATGCCATTCATGTAGGGGGCTATCTAGTCGAAATTATTGAAAGGAATGGGCCCTAGCAATGAACATGCATACATACTGTATTGTAGAAATCTTGTCTATTACTCATTTTACTTCAGAATTAACTTGTGATGTTCTTTCATATAATTAGCGATATTCAAAAATACAGTATGCATTATAACCGATTGAATAAATTACAAACCTTAAGAAATCCTGCACTTTTTCTTAATAAGGCCACATAATTAAGCACAAAATTTGGATTTCCTTTACTACTGATTTGGAAAACAAATACTTAAAAGGACCTTCCAAGCAGAGAACTTCTCTACCTTTGAATATCAGATACCAGTCTACAAGAGTTTTTCCTTATGCTTGTAGATTTGTAGCCCCATCTGTTTTGGCACTTTTGGAAACCTGATGTTGGACTAGATGGAACTGTGGTCAGATCCACCAGGGCAACAGTTTCCAAAGTGATGCCATGAGTTCCATGAGAACATGATGGTGTTCAATGAGAAATATTTAAGTAACAGGTTCCATTGTCTGAAAACCCCTCTAGAGCTTTTAGTTTGGTGATTACAGACTCCATCCTTCCTTCCAGAAAGATGGCATTGTAACTTTACTGGAGCTAGTCATGCCATATCTTTTTCTTGTCTAGCTTTGGGCTGAGGGGTTTATTTTTTGCAGACTCTTCCAGACATCTTTCTGAATTTGTCGCTCAAACAAACTTCCAAAACCAGCGTAAATCTCCTTGCTGCCTCAGGTAATTTTCAGGGAAATCAAGACAGCTGCTTAGGCGGATGAATTTCACCCTTGGAAGGGCAGCCGGGCCATTATGCTGCAGAATGCAGAACAAGTAGAGGCAAATGCCTTAACTCAGCTTGTGCCCTGAAGCACAATCCAGTGGCCATTTACAGTTTGACTTTTTTTTTTTAAAGGGTTGGAACAGAAAGAAGGGGGAGGTTTATAGATGAGAAAACCAACACAGACAGGAGATGAGAGCCCTTCAACTTCATGGAAACACAACCTCTCTAAATCAGAGGAATCACTGCTTGAGTGGGTTGGGCTGCTGAAGTTTGACTGAATTAAACCGAGGATGTTCCCAGCAGGAAAACAATGTAGAGCCTGCTGCATCACATCATGCCTCTGCTTCCCATAGAGATAAACCAGATGCCCTAATTTTTTAAAAAAAAATAATCCAAAACAGTGCCTAGATTCACGATACTAGGATACCAGGTTTTTAAAATCACAATTGGTTAACTCAGCTACAGATGATTGCAGTAGCAGAACACACTAAACCCAACAAACCACATTGTGGCTCAGTGTCCTATATACACCCAGGCAGAAGGCACACAATCTTTGTTTACTGCTTGTGGTCATTCCTTTGGACATGAATCTTTCATTGGTGGTCTCTGTGTCCACAATTTAATGCCCTCCAGATATGTTGAACCAACCACCAGGTTCTCCAAGAAGTCCAGCATGATAGGAATTTGTCTCTAATCTATGGAAATGGCAGAATATATTTATACACTACTGAGAAAAAGGAGCCCTCAATTTGTCCTTCCTTACTTTGTTAAAAAAAATGTATGGATACTGATACTTATCACTTGTTTTTTATTCATCATTATGGAAAGATAGATCTATATTCATTGATGATTCATGAGAACTGGGAGGGGCTATAATTCCTGCTAAAAATTGCCTATCCGGAAAGGGTCTACATGTACTGAGCCAACTGTTCTCCAATTTAAAATCTCAGTCCTGAAGGTTGGCTAATTAAAGTAAATGAGCTTCACTGATTTATCATTGCACCATCAATATGCACAGGTTCTTTTTCCTAATAATATAAGCAAGACAGTTTTAAAATTCGGGACGTCCTCAACCCAGTGGTGAAATCCAATTTTTTTTACTACCGATTGTGTGGGCGTGGCATAGTGGGCTTGGTGTGGCTTGGTGGGTGTGGCTTGGTGGGCGTGGCAGGGGAAGGATACTGCAAAATCTCCATTCCCACCCCACTCCAGGGGAAAGATACTGCAAAATCCCCATTCCCTCCCCACTCCTGGGGGAAGGATATTGCAAAATCGCCATTCCCACCCCACTCTGGGGCCAGCCAGAGGTGGTATTTGCCAGTTCTCTGAACTAGTCAGAATTTCCGCTACCGGTTCTGCAGAGTTCTCCAGAACCTGCTGGATTTCACCCCTGCCTCAACCTATGACCACAATTAAGCCAAACTTTCTGTTGCTAAGCAAGATAGTAGTGAAATGAGTTTTTCCCCATTTTGCCACCTTTCTTACCACAGTTAAGTGAATCACTGCAGTTGTTAAGTTAGTAACACGATTGTTACATGAATCTGGCTTCCCCACTGACTTTGCTTGTCAGAAAGTCACAAAAGGTGATCACATGACCCTGGGACACTGCAACTGTCATAAATACATGCCAGTTGCCAAACATCCAAATTTTGACCGTGTGACCACACAGATGCTGCAACAATTGTAAGTGTGAAAAATAGTCATAAGTCGCTTTTTCAGTGCTGTATCTTTGAATGGTTACTAAATGAATGGTTGTAACTCAAGGACCGCCTGCATATATAATCTCCTCATGCACAGGACTTTCCATCTGTGTTGACTAGAGGGAACATGAAAGAGAGCCAGTGTAATATAGTTGTTTTGGGTTTAGACTAAGACCACAGAGACCCCAGTTCAAATCTATGCTTGAGATTTGGTATGAGTCACAAAGAGGTAGTCAGGGTAGAGTGCTATGAACACTAACAAATAAGGGAAGAAAAAAAAGCCAAATGCAGATAATATTAAATATTGTTAAACTTAAATGTTGCTTTCAAAGAACTAGAAGGATAATGTTGATGCAGATTGTGATCCCCCATTCACCTGTCAGAGTATAAAAATATAAATGAATGCTTTCTTCAGTCCTCTGCTCACTGGTCCAATCTTGCTGCTGTCAGGAGCTATACCATCCCTCTTCCCTGTCTGCCTGCTTGGGACTATTTGGCTAAACAATTTCTAAAGCGAAAGCAATGGGTGTTTTTCTGATCAGCTGATACTCTGTTTTCTGCTTCTTTAAGCTTCAAGGTTTGAACTATTTTTGCCTGATTGTTTCTCCTGCTGACTGGAAATCAAGCTACTTGCTTGAAGCTAAAAATCAATAGCCTTTGTGTTCCTTTGACTGCTGCTCTGAACTCTCCATGTATCAGTTGCAACAGCAGGCTTTCAAACAGAACAGAAGCCTTCATCAAGCTAATAAAAGCAAGATCGGCCTGAAATGGGAGACACTGCACAGGAATTTTCTTCTAAGTTTGCAGCACCCTGTTTACTTAATACATTAAATCCCTCCAGGTTCTATATTCATACTTTGGAATCCATTATTAGTTGAAAGGTGACACGATCCAATGGTACACAACATGCTTTTCTTGGAAAATATCCCTACATTAATTCCTGTCATTTCTAGTAGACTCTGGAGAATCACTATCTGAACATCACTGGATTCACTTACTTTAGGTTTTGCCATCATGGGTTCAATTGTCTTAAATTATATTTGGCTGGGCTTACACAACTAGTAGTGGGTTCTAAAACCCTTTACTACAGGTTCTCACGCGCGCTTGCGCACGTGCGCAGAAGTGTCCTGGGCGGGTGGGCAGAGTCTCCCACCGCCGCCGCTACAGGCTCTAAGAACCGGGCTGAACTGGGAGCAACCCACCTCAGGGGTGAAATCCAGCAGGTTCTAACAGATTCTGGAGAACCGGTAGCAGAAATTTTGAGTAGTTCGGAGAACCGGCAAATACCACCTCTGGCTGGCCCCAGAGTGGGGTGGGAATGGAGATTTTGCAATATCCTTTCCCTGGAGTGGGGTGGGAATGGAGATTTTGCAGTATCCTTCCCCTACCACGCCCACCAAGCCACGCCCACCAAGCCACACCACGCCCACCAAGCCACGTCCACAGAACCGGTAGTAAAAAAAAAATTGGATTTCACCACTGCCACCGCTGTACACAACACAACACCCAAAGAAACCACAGGATAACTTTAGGGTGATGTGAACCAGGTCAGTCCTGACCTAGACATTCCATTGGCCTAACAGTGTAAAAGGCAATGTCTTCTGTTCCTATAAAAAGCAGGGAAAACAATTCATTTTGGGGGCACATATATCTTTTAACAGACCTGTACATTTTTTTTTAAAGTTTAGTATTGTCATTATTCATACTTAAGCAATTTGTGTTAAAAAAATTCCAGATTTTACAGGACAAAGACAACATATTAGCTCATTAATTTTATTTATAAAGAAATAATCCATCAAATTTATTGTTCAGCCATATTATGAATTTTTAAATTTCACAATTGAGACATGTACATCATCCATTCCTGGCCTTTGGAGATAAACCAGTAGGGTGTCATAATTCTTTATTCCTGTCATGAAAACCATTTGCAGAAGTTAAAAGATTGGGTGGATCATCCTATTATCTTAAGAAAATTAATAAATTTGAAGGGTCCTCGTTTCTTACAATCCCTTGTTCAGGAGTAAAAACATATTTTTAATCCTTCCTCCCAGCCCACTTAGTTTTCAGATTACACGCAGGGATATGGTGTAAAGAGCAGTAGCTTGAATGCAGAAAACTGCTTTTATAACCAGCATGTTTACTTATCTATTTCTATATTCAGTTATTCATTAGATTTAATCATTCCCTCTTTCTTTGTTTCCCTGACAACAACCCTGCAAGTTATGTCAGGCTGACAAAGTCCCCTAGGGAGCTTCTGTAGCTGACAGAGAATTTGGAGCCAGATCTCCTTGATGCTAATCCAGCATCTTTGTACCAAATTGGCTCTCAAGAAAATATGCTGAGTCTGAAATTGCAGGAAAAGTGGTCATATTTTATCCAAACATATAAATAAGTGGTAATGGAGAATAGTTTTGGTTGAGAATAGAACCCCCTCCTCCCAAGGCAATTTTACAGGTTATGCACCTTCACTGTGTTATAGCTGAAAAAGTATCTGTGTTTTTCAACTGAATATCTTTAATTATTTACTTAAACCATTTCTGCCTCATTTTCTCAAAGCAATTAAAAACAAATGTAGGAAAAGCAGAAATGAAAAAGAAAGAATGCGAAATCAAAATTTAACAATATGCCTAACTCTAAATACATGAATTGATTGAAAGTCCTTCAATAGCGCCATGAAAGAACAATCACATCCAAAACATCTGCTACCCTTTTCTAGAGGCAGGCTTTAGGCTATGTGCTTGAAACCAAGCCTGCAGAGATGGGGCCAGGTGAATAGCTTCTTCAGGGAATCCATAATTGAAATGCAGTGACAGAGAAGACATTCATGCTCTCCACCGAAGCTGACAGGACCAGGACTCTAGATCAGCGGTTCTCAACCTGTGGGTCGCGACCCCTTTGGGGGTCGAACAACCCTTTCACAGGGGTCGCCTAAGCGCGTGCTAGCCCGCCATCTTGGTGACTGGCAATGCGCACGCACGGGGAGGGGGCGGGGAGGAGGTCACGGCGGCGGGACGGGAGTCGCGGCATTAGGAAGGTTGAGAACCACTGCTCTAGATAGTCACTGTCACTCAGGGGTGTTACATACTGAACTGTTTCTCATAAGCCGCAGTATTGCCTCATCAATTGCATTCCATTTACTGATATTAATGGCCATGAAATATATTTCTTTGATTTCAAATACTATGATTCGCTTGCCATTCTACAGATTATCCAGGAGGAAGTAGGGGTGCAAGGGAGGATATTCGTTCTCTGCTTGTTCATATTATTAAAGTGTTCAGGATGTAATCAGCTTCCTATATCCAGCAAGATGGTGTGATGGTAATTCTCTCTTTTTTTTTTACATTATTCTTGCACAGGGTCAAAATAATAGAACGTGCAAAATCTTTTTGAGTTCATGAATGATTTTTCCTGGATTTGTTCAATGTATGTAATTGAAATCTTAATCCTGCATTGGCCAAAATACGCATGTAGTTAAACATTCCTCTCTTCCTTCTCCTGACCCCATTTAACGATATTATGGTATGCAAATAGCACTAGAATCAGGACAGACAGGAGAACCTTTTGACATAAATATGTTTTTGCTAATATTTTGCCAATATATTTTGAAATTTCTCTTTCCAAAAGCGTATTAATATAGTTAATAGTCCATGCTTAGAATCCAAATGTCAGAGATCCAAGTAACAACCCCAACGCAAGAAGACTCCGAGGCATGGGTTTCCTCAAAGTTCCATTTTATTAGATATTTTATCATGCGACTCCATCTATTAAATATGTGAATGAAAGAATGAATGAAAAGTTTATTACATACAGTCAAAGGACCAAAGAATAAAATAACATAGAAAGAAAACAGCATACATTTTGACATTTCATGGGAAACAAATTATTCAGAAAATGGTTTCTTCCTGTATGGATAAATTAATCTCTCTTGACCCAACTTGTTGCATCTCAACCTATAAATGTCTGAAGGATTTAAAAAGAATGTTTAGGAATATAGGTCTCAGTTCATGCTGTAAGGTAGGAAATATAGTGCAGTTCATATATTAGCTCTTTAACATCAAAAAGCCTATCTTAAATGGCTGCAAATTCACATTTTGTACTTGCCATCCAACTGGCAGAGGAATACATAAGGAGCCCTAGAAAGCATATCAATGAAATTCAAGAAATTGCCCATTCTCACCTTACCTTCTAAGCTTAATCATGTCATGGCAGATGAGCCATAAACTGTACATCCCATGGAGAGTAAAAAAAAAAAAAATAGGGGGAAAAAACACAAAGGGAATACACTAGAAAACTCTCTTTCCAGGTTTGCCTATTACTCTCTGTAACAAGCACTACATTGCTGTGTTTGTGTGTGTGGGAAGAAATGTTGGGATGACTGACAGCCTTGAACTATAGGCTCATCCCTCACCTTAGGCCGTGCAATCTGATTGGATGCTTCCTGACATCTCCAAAGCACAGCACATTTTAATAGATGCTTTGGTAGTTTGTCAGGGGTGGGTAGGGGAATAGGTTCAGCGAGGTGCATTTCTGACCAGCATAAAGTCATTTTCCACTTCAGGAATATTTCTTGGCTTTGGGTGTGTGTGTACATGTGAGGGGGGAGGGTGGGGGGTAGAAATACCTGTGGGGTTTTTTTCAGGGTGGGATTGTTTTGTTTTGATTTTTTTGGGTCCTTAAATGTTTTTCTGCAAACTTCGTGGAGAGTGCTCTTCTCCTCAGCACCAAGCCTGGACTAATGGATTACCACCTGCTTGGATTAACTTTAGCTTTTTTCTTCGGTGATACAAAGGTCCTAGCCGGTTACCCTATTTGGTGGTAAGATTTCTTTTCTCCTCATCTCAAACTTTTTGGCAGCCTACTCCTTTTCCCCTACTTCAGTATATTTGCATTCTCTCTTCATCCTGATTCATGTTTCTCATCATTTTGCTTTTTCAGAATTTGTGCAAAGTGCCTACGTGCTCGCCTCGCTTTTTTCATTTTGGAAGGGTGATACTTAAAAAAGATTTTTTCCTTTTGCTTGAAAAGCATTGTGTCTGCCTCAGTCATTTGTGGCATCAGAATAATATATTGGAATGTAATTTATAAGCAGCAGGCATTATAAAGACAATCAACTAAAAGAATAGAAACATTAAACTACTATCAAGATTCACTGTTATTAGGTATTTGCCAGCAGATCACAAATGTTTATTAACAGTGCTATATAAAATGACTCCTCAGATGTGCTCTTTCACTTTAAATATATTTGCTTAATGATGCCAACATCTGCAGAAAAAATATCAAGAAAACAACCAAGACCTAAGTTTTAACTTCAATATTTTTTTGGAATGACAACAATTTGACATTTTAATTTCCTGCTTGCTTTATAAAAATCTTGACTCCATTTAAGCAAACCAAGAAGATAAAAGCTAAAAATTATTTTGCCAAAGATTCCATTTCCCTATACTGGGACATGGGGTGATCTGAGATTTTTTTCAGCAAAACCAAAATTTAGATTATTAAAAATACTTTAGCATTTAATAATCTAATGTTGGTTTTTCCTGTTGCTTAATTAAAATATCTCCTTATACTAAAATGTGTTAAACACTTGAATTAGAAATATCAACAGCTTCAATATGGAGTTAACTTAAATATGACCCTCCACTACCACTTTCCAAGTTTTCCTTTTATGTAAGTTATTCCTTAATTCCTTTTTAAATATAATCAAAAGTGTGGTATGAATATAAATCAAAAAGTGTTTAATTTTGAAAAATAAGTTGTGTTGTAAAATTTTGGTTTAGATGCCTACTATAAATAATAAAGAATAAACATTCAGTACATTTAGCAATGTTTTTAACCTTATTTTGTCTGATTATATGAAAATAATTGAGAGAAATTAAATCACAGCAACAACAAAAAATACTTGTATTTTCCATGCCAAATGGATATGACTCATATATGCAAAGCACAACCAGAATATATATTCAGGTTCAAAAAGGTTCTCCTGTCAGAATTTAGATTAATCAGATCTCTTTTAGCCCCAGGTTTGATGAAACAAACTTCCTATAAAAGAAGCTGTAAACTATTAAGAATCAAATGTTTTGGTACAAGTAGAACTGTCAACAAGAACTGATTCAGAGAATTTAGTTTAGTAAACAGAATCTGGCTGTGCTGCTTATTTAAAGTTAATAATTTCAAGTTATAAAGAAAAATCTTGGTATTTTAGTAAAATTTTGCCCTTCCAATCATACTTCTTAATGTAGAGAGAAGCACTATAAAAAAATCTATTTTCTTCCAGTCTGATTAATTTTTCCCTTCCCCTAAAATCTATTCTTCCAGTAGATATCTTTTGTCTCAAAGAAAAAGGATTAAGCCTCTGGATTTTAAAATACAGACATACATAATTCAACAACAATATGCACCTACTCATATTTTAGGATAATGAAAATTATCTATAGAGAATTTATAAAGCGTCACAGTGACTGAGCTGTGCTTTTGGCTTGTATAGTTGTGTTTTCTAGTACAGTATAGAGCAAATGCTGTAATAATTACATTGAAAAATAAGGCTCAGAAATGAACAAATCAATTATAAATAATTGATAATGAGCTGTAAGTCAGTATATGCATTTCACAGCAATCCTCACACCTTATTTTATTGCATGTTTTCTAACTTCTAGTCATTCAGTTCCTTTCAAATTCAAGTGATTATTTTCATTTGATGTGAAAGTTTATGTTCCTTCATCTTGCATTATTCAGCAGGATTTAAGTGAATTGGGAAAGATCTGAATTTATTGAAGTTTCTCGCAAATGTTCAATCCCTCTTCAGGATATAATTCCAGCCGAAGAAGATAGTCAGTAAATAATTGTTTCACAAACAATAATAAAAATTAATACATTAATAACTATGCACAATTTTGCAGGAATAAGTCCAAGTGCATAAAAATATCAATGTATTAGTTTTATTAATATATAGCAGGGGGAGAAATTGTCAGTCAGAAAATACGGGCAGAGGTCAACTTTCACATATATAAAAATGGGAACGTCATAATTTACTTCCGCATTACAAAATAATTCAGCATTTTAAAAAAAGAGTTAGAATTCTTCAAACTAAACAGTCTAACTAGATAATGTAATTTTGATCACCTAGTCTTATCTTGAGTAAGTGTCTATCCAATTTGTTTGAGCTACAAATCTGAAATTCAAGGTGCAAAAGACAATGAGAAAGCTAGTTAGGGACCTGATGCTGGGAATAAAAAATGAATCTATCGAAAAGTGTGAAAAAGGCAGGTTGCAGTTTCAAATTGCCGGGAATTGGGGGGGGGATGAGGCAAGGAGGAGCAGGGACAGGTTGTGTGTGTGTGTGTGTGTGTGTTGTGTGTGTGTGTGTGTGTGTGTATATGTATACACACACACACACACACACACATGAAAGTGCAAAGGCTGGCTGAAAGCTTTGCTACATAAGGAAGAGAGCAAGCAAGAAAGGTGACACTAGCTTTAGTTTGATTACAATATTTTCATAGGTAGTTCTGTATAGTAATACTGTAGCACTATTAAATCTAGCTAACTTGAGAGCACAAATGTATAAAACCAGCCAAAAAAATGTGATTCTCAGAGAATATGTGCCAGTATTTTTCTCCAACACTCCGTAGCCCATCATCTCAGGTTGTGATTATAGCTGTGTACGTTGTTATATGTCATATATTAGAAGAATATAACTGGATAAGAGTGACCTGCCCATATTTGACCCAAGCAGATATTAGGTATAACATATTTTTTCTGGGCATATGAGAAGGCAATGGCCAGCATAGAAGTCAACTCTTAAATGTCTGTGGAGATTCTCAGTTATCCAGGTCATGGTTGTCCCAAAGGTTCTTTTCAAAAGGCAACTGGACTTTCTTTGTTTTTTTCCTTGAAGACATTTTGCTTCTCATCCAAGAAGCTGAAAGAACTGAAGAATCTTTTTGGATGAGAAGCAAAATGTCTTCAAGGAGAAAACAAAGAAAGTCCAGTTGCCTTTTGAAAAACATCTTGGATCAATTCTTAGATCCAAGACTAAAAGTGCTGCCATATACAGGACTTAAATTGTGTCCCATAAATTAGGATACAAGTGGAAAAGCTATATTGGCTTAGATTTCTATATTTGACCCCACCTTAGCAATATTCGCTCTTGTGGAAAAGTACTTCTCCAATATGATCTTCAATTTGCCAGGACCACTTTTGGAAATCTAAAAAACAATGACCTCTGGCTGACCTTTAAAACACATCCCTTGTATATGCTTTGTTTTTTTAAAAAAATTGAAAGAGAAAGAGAGGTTGCTGTAGTTTAATTCAGATGCTAGATTCTCCAAAACCTCCCTGATTTTCAACTGAATAATCTTTACATTGTTTGCTTTTTGTATAATCAAGCTCATACCATATAGAAATCAGATTTTATAATTCAAGAAAATAGGGAGAGAATCTTGATCATTAGAACAGGTGGTGGCATTCTTACTTGATTAAAAAGGGGCCAAGAAATGGGAAAAGTCAAAATTTAGAATTGCATCAAACACAATGACTTTTTTAAAAGGAGAATATCTACTGTGATTTATTTTTCTTTGTAAATCATGTTTTGGAACTGTGTGTGTGTATATATATATTTCTTTCACTGAATTTTATAGAGTTTGAAAAGCTTCTGAGAATGCTGCAATATGTGTAAAAAACCACAAAAAAGAAGGTGCAATAATCTTTACAGCCTGGGTTCTGGTCCCTGCAGAGGGCTGCTTTCTTTCTAGAGCTGTGATGGACCTGGAGTTGGATTTGCCTCTTCAAAGTGATGTAGTCCAGGACTAATATAACCAGGGGTTGAATGGAGGAAGAATAACAGAATGCCCTGGACCACCTACACAATTCTACTGAACATTCCTCAGTTTATAATTCAACACTTGGTCTTCTTTAGAAAGCATCCTTGAAACCAAGGAGGTAAGGTCACCCAAAATACAGGAATGCCATAGGAATTGTGGAGGGCTTTGGGAATTATTTTTAACTTCATTGGCACTCTTGAGGGGGGGGGGAAATGGACTTCAGTAAGAAGACCTTACCAGCTTCTTGGTGATAGAAGAAAGTACACAGTTTGGATTTACTTATTGTGCTAAGCCATTACAAGAAGCTATAATGTAGTTTGTTTGATTTGGCCCTAGAAAGTTATATGAATGGTACCATACAAATTCTGTATTAATCACTATTTCTGAACTCTAGTACTTTCATCTTTCCACTGGAACTCTACTAAAATCAGACTTTCCCTGCCTATCAAATGTGACACAATGCCATCTTGGTGGTTGGGAAGGCAACAATACTTTAGCAGCTGAATTTCATCTTTAAAATTTTGCCTGCTGGCTTCAGAAATCGACAACTGATGTTGCCAAAAGCCCATTGGCAAGTTGGATGCCAGCCAATGGGTAAACAACAATTGAGTCTAACCAGTGAGATGAGCTATAATTAGTATGTCTATGCATATCCAAAATCAGTATCAATAACATTTAAACTCCAGATGGTGCAAATGAATTTGGAAATTAGATCTATCAGGGAAGAAAGTGCAGAGATGATTAAATGAGACAAAGATACTCCTGAGCTGAATCTTGGCAGTAGAACATTCACCATAGCTAAAGATCGGACATCCTGATCAATTCGCCAATCTACAGAAACCCACTATTAGAGTGTTCTTTCCCAAGCTGACCTTTTCTAGATATGCTGAATTACAATATTCATCATTCTCAGCCCACAAGGCATTATCCCTGCTGGATATTGATAACCAATGCTATAATTAAATACTTAGGAATAGGTTGATAAATACTGTATTAGGTGCACCTCCATGGTCTTACTTTAAAGAAAGGCTTGGATAAATACAATAATCCATCTGACCTCTGTGCAATGATTCTGTGAAAAACGTAGAAGTTTTTCAAATATAGGAGAAAAGCATTTGCACATTCTCAAAGGTATTATTCCATCTCACCTATTAAGCAAACTCTCCCCTCCTTTTTTTGTGACCTTTGTCCTTTTTCAGCCTTTTCATATTTGAAAATTTATACTACTTAAGTGTACATAATAAATGAAATGAGTTGGAAATTCAGCTGTAAGATTTCAAGAGTAAGACATTTGGCAAAATTCTGGAATCAATAAATTGCAAACAACATTTATTCCATTATCCTCCATAGTTTCCCTATGTATTCCCTAGATATTTACTATGCAAAGAATGGATATTTCCCTTCCTTTGTTTTTTAAAACAGACATTTCTGAAACTTTCCATCAGGCTAGCTAAAACCTTACAAATTGCCAATACTGTATGTATTAATAATTACCATGTTTCTAACATTTCCTATGATAGAAATGTACGTGTTTACATGAATAGTACAGCATAAAATGTTTAAAACTTATTATTTGTTTAGTTATCTACATGTAACTAGTTTACATAAAGTTGCTTAAATGATGTCCTCATAATCCTATACATAAAATGAAACACTCTGAATTCAAATATGACATTTCTATTTGGCTTTGTCTTCCACAAAAGAGGTTTTTCTCACTGAGATGGATTTCCTTGCTAGCATTTATATTTGGTTTGGTTTTACAAAGGAGTAGTTACAGGCCTGCTTAATACCCATGGATGTTTGTTCTCAAGATGCACATTTTTAATTTCAGATTTTTAAAAAATCATTCAGTTTAGGCCTGTGATTAGAAGTTTTTATATTAAAATCTTGGATGCCCCAAAACAGTGTTTAGAGTCAGGTATGTTCTTGACTTAAGGCATGGATAAATTGGATAAATTTTGGTTAATTTCTGTTCCATGCTTCCATCACAATTCAGGAAATAAAATTTACCTCAATCTTCCTTTGGGGTATTAGGGACAAATTTAAAATAGCCCATCTCACAGATATTGTAACAACACCTTTGGATAAACATTTCTGATGCAATTTATACCACATACAAAACAAATATGGAATAAATTATAATTAGTATAAAAACAGGCAGCTAGATGTTAAAAGTTATATAAAACAAATGACAGTCAGATTTATTTAAATATAAAAGGCAGGGGAAAATGGACAACCCAGTATCTGAATTTTATTCATACTCAAATTGGCTGAAAAGGAAGATTTACAAAGTGTTTTTTTTTTCTGGAATTCAGATCAACTGTTCATTCCTAGGAGTGAAAGGTTCTCCTCTAGAGCAGCAGATAACTCTGCCTCCTTATTACTTTGGAAACTGTTAGGGGACAACCTTAGTTCTCCGTGGAATTAGAGATAATTAAAATTTACTCCCGACTCTTGTTCTGTCTGTTAAGGTACATTTAAAAAGGTTCAGAGGCCAAGCAGAAATTAACTGACAAACATAAGTTAGTTTTTAAATTATGGATTCCCGCCCAATCTAAAATATGATTCTATTATAACAAATTCTAGATTTTACCGTATCAGGTTGCCGTATTTCGAAAACATTATGAACACATGCCTTCTTGGACGGGGGTTTACAAATAAAGACTGCCCGTCTACAGTCTTCTATATCCTTATGTGAGTTCAGATCGATCGTCGATCGATCGATCTCAGTGGGAATAATGGTTGAATTCTACACGATTGTACCATTCTTGCAGATTTTTTTTTTTAAATCGGGTTCGAATGTGATAACTGTTTGCCGACACTCGGGGTCATTTGCTCCCTGTGGAGTAAGAAACGCGTGTGCTGGGAATTAAGAAAACAGGCTGGCTTGGAGAGAAGGGCCGCTGGCTAGTCGCGAGGGAAGAGTGAGGCACGGCAGATGAACCTGGGAAGCTGCTTAGGGCGGCCGGAAGGTGCGAAGGGAATTGACCCAACTTTCAGGAATGCAGCTGCTAATGTACAGTAAGGGAACAGGGCTCCCGACATAAAAGCTCCAGGCGGATCTGATAAAAGATGACAAGGCTTCTGAAAAATGTTTAAACCTGTTCCCCTTCCCCTCCTCTCCTTTCTTTGGGCCACGACAGGGGAGGAAGCGTTAATGTACTCTTAACATTAAAGCCGATTAAGAGAGCCAACACTCAGAGTAGAAAAATAATGAAACACTTTTAAAACTCGTCCTGTTATTTCTAAATCGACTATCGAGATTATTATTAAAACAAAGAGTTGGGAGTCCTGGGTGGGATTTAGATTTCTCAGACTAAGGAATTCTCTTCTAGACATATAAAGGGGGGGGGTCTTCTCTATTTCAGCATCTCCTTTGATTCAGATTTAGTAACATGAATTATTTAGGAAAACAGACAGATTAGCAGTTAAAATCACAAGCAAATGAACTGATAAATTGCTGTTACTTAACTTGAAATTTTTTGCAATAGTGTATTGTTTTATTTTTTTTTACTTTTATTTACAAAAGCTTTCCAAGTGCTGAGATAATCAAACAAAACCAATAATCTTCATACATTCGTTTGCAATCTAATATAGAAGGGGGGAAAAGTAGTGAAACATTGAAAAAAATAGTCTCTTTAGACAAACCAGGACCCCTTACAAGGTTTATTACTGTTGATACTACCTTTGACTAGTGTTAATTATGCAATTTGTAGAGTATGGCTTACAGCTTTATGTAAAGAGCATTGGGCTTGTTTAACCTATTATGGCTACAGAAATTGGCTTTGTGTTATACGGAATCTATTTTCACTTAGTTCAGATGTTGAACTGATAAACCTGAATTCACTGGAAGAATTAAAGGATATAGCCAATATATGATTAATCATGAATAATCATGCTTTTAGTTAGCCTACCTAATTATCTGAGTTCATACAACCAATTGAACCAACATAGTTTTGCACAAATCACTAAAAAACAGCTGGACAATTTATGATTCAGTCTATCATGAGCCCTCTATCTTTTTGTGAGGTATAATTATGCACAGTGCTACTAACTGATTAAAACTCAAGCTTTGATTAGTAAGAAAAGAATGAAGCTTAAGCTATTGCAACTCATTCATATCAAAGTAACCACAAGATAAGATAACACATTGTAAGTAATGAAAATAAGAAAAAATCTGATTCTGAAGAAACCAAGCATTAAATTCAAGGACACACATCCCACAATATAATAAATTAAAGAGATTGGGGAACAGCTGTATTTTCCTTCCCTTCAGCCTCCTTGGACATTGATGGTCTCCTTTACAAAATGAAGTCAGGCAAGGAAGATTACTGGAGGAGGGAGGAACAACTCATACTTGGAGTCTCTAATGTTTACTGTAGAGATGAATATTTTCCTCTGGTAACATCCTTGCTGGAGTCTGCACGGTTGACACCCACCTCCATACACTTGACCCTTTGGCAAGGATTAGGAGGGTTGTTGGTGAGAGGGGAGAGAAGGAATGAGAATTTTTTCTTTCTATAACTTCCTTTACTTGGGGTCCAAGGCCAAGGTTATAGACTGATATATGTTATATGCTTCTCATTAATTTCATGGTAGAGATTTCACTTTTACTTTTAATGTGAGACAATAAAGATGATGGCTGGGTTCACATACTGTTGTAAGCCATAATTGTTTGGTTTGGGCTTAGCATAATGTTTGAAGCCAACCATTGATATATGGTTTACTTTGTAGAGTGAAACCAGCAAGTTTTGGCTTGTTTAACCAACAATAATGCAATGTATGAATTTAATAGGGTTTTATGATTTGAGGCTGCCCTATATCAAGTGAAATAATGAGTGTGAGTAGAATAGAATTAACCTATAAAGTGATCCCTTTATTGTTGTTCTTTTATGTGGCATGGGCACACAAATAAAAATATGCCCAGAATTGCCCAGGTCTCATGGGGCACTATTGGTTTATTTGCTTTTTTAATTACTCTATATTTTAAAACAAGCTGATATATTCAAATCTCAAGGATGACTGGCATGTCATTTTGTCATAGTTAAGTGCAGGTTGGAATCTTCAATTCACAGTGTATTCTCATGAGTGCTCCTTGGTGTCAGATCTTTATTTAACCAAGAGTGCTGATTCTGAACAATCTGAATAAAGAACTGGGATTCTTTCATCCCAAACTAGTTATTGGAGTACATGTATTATACAACTCCTGAGCAGAGTAATGTGTATGGGTTCATATATTTTATTAATTTCAAATATATTTTGATTGGTTTTAGCTTAGTAAGTTGTGCAAAGAACTAGGTGGCATTTGCTTAATATTTGTGTGTACTTACTGTATTTATAGGATAGACGCAGAATAATAGAGTTGGAAGGGACCTTGGAGGTCTTGTACAACCCCGTGCTTAAGCAGGAAACCTTATAACATTTCAGACAAATGGTTGTCCAATCTCTTCTTAAAAACTTTCAGTGTTGGAGCACCCACAATTTCTGGAGGCAAATAGTTGCACTGATTAATTGTTATAACTGTCAAGAAATTTCTCCTTAGTTTTAGGTTGCTTCTCTCTTTGATTACTTTCCATCCATTGCTTCTTGTTCTGCCTTCAGGTGCTTTGGAGATGAGGTTGACCCCCCTCTTCTTTATGGAAGCCCCTTAGATATTGAAACACTCCTATCATGTCACTCCTGGTCTTTCTTTTTATTAAACTAGACATACTCAATTCCTGCAGCCGTTCTTCATGTTTTAGCCTCGAGTCCCATAATCATCTTTGTTGTTCTCTGCATTCTTTCTAAAGCAGGGGTGTCAAACTTGTGTCGTCACAGCGTCGTCACGTGACGTATCATGATTTTCCCCCCTTCACTAAACCAGGCGTGGGCGTGACTAGCGTGACACCCATCCGGCCTGCGGGCCGTGAGTTTGACAGCCCTGTTCTAGAGTCTCAACGTCTTTTTTATATTGTGGTGACCAAAACTGGATGCAATATTCCAAGTGTGGTCTTACCAGGTCATTATAAAATGGTACTAACACTTCACATGATTTGCAATAGTGGTGAATATCTGTAGCTCAGATGTAAGATGAGGATGAAGGTTCATTCTCCGAGCTTGTGGGTTGGTTTCTGAATGTTTCATTACAGGATAGGTAACATCTTCAGTGTTATAAACAGCAGAACATTGACACGGACAACTCCTAAATTACGTTGACGATGTTACCTACGGTAGCTTGGTAATGAAATGTTCAGTAACCAACGCACAAGCTCAGAGAATGAACCTTCACCCTCACTTCACATGATCTTGATTCTATCCCTCTGTTAATGCACCCCAGAACTGTGTTGGGTTTTTTGGCAGCTGCGGCATACTGCTGGCTCATATTTAAGTGATTGTCAACTAGGACTACAAGATCCCTCATGCATTTACTACTATTGAGCCAGATACCACCTATTTGATACCTGTGCATTTGGTTTTTCTTGTCTAAATATAAAACCATCATTAACACCATTTCTGGCTTTAGAGTTTACTGTAGCCTTCGAATAATCAAACAAGAATGTTCCAACTTCATGTCATGTCAGCCATTCATTTGGATAGGGTGGGGAGGACACTTGGTGACCTAACTTGTCATCTCTCTTTGGCAGGAGGCTTGTAGCGGAACTGGTGCCAACAACTTAGCTGGCGTTGCCTGGGTGCTAAAAATAAGTCATTTCTTGCCCTCAAGTCAGGTTCCCTCCAAAGTTAATAACAACAAAGCAAGCAGCCGGTTAAAGAAGAATTATTTCAGGCTAATCACCTCCCTGGGGCAGAGAGCTTGTCAGAGTTAAAGAACTTTCGTCCAGTCTCCAACCTATCCTTTGTGGGAAAGGTTGTAGAGAAAGTGGTGGCACTTCAACTCCTACGGTCATTGGATGAAACGGAGTATCTAGACCCTTTTCAATCTGGCTTCAGGCCTGGCTACAGCACGGAAACTACTTTGGTCACGCTGATGGATGATCTCTGGCGAGCCCGAGATGGGGGTCATTCCTCTATCTTGGTGCTACTTGACCTCTCAGCAGTTTTCGATACCATTGACCATGGTATCCTTCTGGGCCGACTAAGGGAGTTGGGAGTGGGAGGCACCGTGTTACGGTAGTTCTCCTCCTCTCTCTCTGGTCGGTCACAGTCGGTGTTGGCAAGAGGACAGAGGTCGCCCCCTAGACCCCTCGTTTGCTGGGTGCCTCAGGGCTCGGTCCTCTCTCCCCTCTTATTTAACGTCTACATGAAACCGCTGGGTGAGATCATCCGACGATGCGGGGTGAGGTATCAGCAATATGCTGATGATACCCAGTTGTACATCTCCACCCCGCGTCAGTTCAGTGAAGCGGTGGACGTGATGTGCCGGTGCCTGGAGGCTGTGAGGGTCTGGATGGGAGTTAACAGGCTCAGACTTAACCCAGACAAGACCGAGTGGCTATGGGTATTGCCTCCCAAAGACTATGTCGACTGTCCATCCTTGGTTCTTGGGGGGGAAC
>QLTV01002471.1:1144844-1185507 GCA_003457575.1 Thermophis baileyi
CCAGCGACCGGTAAGATCCCACAGAGTTGGTCTCCTCCGGGTCCCGTCAGCTACACAGTGCCGGCTGGCGGGCCCGCGGGGGAGTGCCTTCTCTGTGGCTGCCCCAGCCCTCTGGAACCAGTTACCTCCTGAGATCCGGACTGCCCCCACCCTATTGGCCTTCCGGAAAGCGGTGAAGACCTGGCTTTTCCGGGCTGCTGATCTTGCCGTTGATCTCGCTGTTGTAATCCTGTGAGATCCGGCCATGAATGGTGTGTATGGGTTTTTAAATTGTTTTTTTTTTAAATGTTTTTATAATGTTTTTCTTTAATGTTTTTTATATTTTTGCTCTAAGCCGCCCAGAGTCCCTTGGGAGTTGGGTGGCATAGAAATGCAATCAATCAATCAATCAATCAATCAATCAATCAATCAATCAATCAATCAATAAATAAATAATAAAGTTGAGGCAAGCAAACAGGTGATGCTGTTCCCAAAGCAAAGACAGAGAGGATTGGCCACAGCTCTTCCCACACAGAGAAGAATCTTACATGCTCATAGCAGTTTCAATCCTGACCTGCCAACAGGCCTGATGTCCTCTCCTGAGCATTTTCAAAATTTGAAGCATATTTATGGTAGAAAATATCCACTGGAAATGTCTATGGAGATTCTCAATCATCCAGGTCATGGTTGTCCCAAAAGTGCTTTTTTTTCATGAGGCAACTGGACTTTCTGGTTTTTCTTTGAAGACGTTTCACTTCTCATCCAAGAAGCTTCTTCAACTCAGAAGATTTGATTTGATCATCCAGGATCATACTTCCCCAGTAATGCTGCATTAAAAATCTAAAACCCTATGAAGATAGTTTCATGGAACAAGGCTGGTAGTGTTTGTTAGGGTTCAATTAAGACCAGTTTAGTCCATTAACTAATTTTCAGTTCTAGGCCGAAGAATCAATTTACTTTAAGAAGTGCTGGATTTTAAGAATCTTATTTTAAGAAGTGCCTATCTATGTTAATTGATTTTTAGTCAACAGGTATTTCTATAGGACATGGTTTAAAAAAAATGTGAAAATGGCAATCACAATCAAAGCTACAGACATTTTTATCTGTGCCATAGAGCTTCAATTGCACCATCTAGGGTCCCATCTTCATTTTTTTGCCACAATCTGCAGACAATCCTGCCCACCACATACTCCACTGGAGGAAAGGAAGAAAGACTGAGGGGATTCCATCTGTAGCCACATTTTTGCCATGAACCCACTTACTGGCATTACTAGATTACCTTCAAGGGAATGCAACTTGTAACAGAAAAGTGGGGCCCTACCTCTGCTCTACTCTCCATTGTACATACATATATCTCCCAAATAAGAAGTCAATTCCTTTTATGCTGGTGAATGCCCCAAAAGGCATTTAGGGGCAATGTGTAGCATTTTAGGTTTTATTTTCAATATGGTTGGAGGAGCTGGGAAAGATGATTAGTGGTGGCCAAACTCAGACTGACCTTACTCAGAAACAAATTCTATTGGGTTGATGGAGCTTGTTTCCACAAATTGTCATAGGTGCTCCAGGGTACCTTTTGAGTGTACAGTTGTGGGTGATTTTGTGTTGCTTACATGGTGGGCTGATTCCATTGTGGAGGTCTATAGTAGAAAACTCCCATTATAGGGACAAGAGGATTTAAGCATCTTCTAATGAGGTAGCCAAGGAAACGGCCCACTAGGGTTAAGGATGCCATCAACCCCTGTGGTTGCCCTTTAGATAAGGAGCACTCTCAGCTGGGAGAAAAGAAAGGATCGCAAGGAAAAGAAGCTTTGGAAAGTCCTTAAGACATCTGAGGCTGTTGGACACTCCTCTTGTTCTTGTTATAATAAAGTTCATACAATGACATTTGTTGACACTCCCCTGCATTCAAGTGGGAATGCTAGAGAAATTCTCAACTTTTCTATTTCTCCAGTAATGTTCAGGTTCCATGCAAGCTCCTTGGTCTTATTTCTGGAGCAGCACAGCTACATTATTTTAATTGCTATGGGCTTCCCCTTGATCTCTCCACATGTGGAGTTTCTTCCAGTTTTTAGCTACTCTTTTTTATGCAGATTACTGATGGATATTTAATTAAATCCACGCACACAAAAATATTATTCTGATTATGCAAGTGTAATCTGATTCCTTTTGCACTCTGATTAAATGAAAGTGTACATATGTACCCAGTATCAAGCAACGAGTAAAATGATGGAAACAGAATTTCCATTTATTCCACCTGAGCCAACCCTGATATTAATTTTAGAGATTCTAGAAGATAGTCCTCAAATATTATGTAATGTTGCAATGGCAAAATCATGTGTGTGAATCTATTAGATTCTGGAAAAAAGAGAGAAAAGCACCCTAGAAATCTTAAATCACAATCTTAAGATTATACAAATAACATTTGTATTTATATTTTATTTCATTTTTTTTCCAAACATGGGGGTTCAAATTTTGCAAGTTTAGTGTCTCCCATTTTACAAGTTTTAACTTGGTTTATTAGTGAAGACTGCTACATACTCTGTTTTGTTACGGTTGTTTTACTTATATAAACCATTTGTCTATTTAGACAGACAGGCACTTGATGTTAATACTTTAGGGCTAGTTGCCAATGTTGACTTCCCTCTTGACTGAAAATGTGGTTGCATGGGATTGTGATATGAATAGCTCAACATAAACATATCAATTGGAGGAATTAAGCTAAAGGAGAGAAGGTAAGCAGGATAGCAGCTGATGTTATCCATGCTCATTTGAGAGCAAATGGAAAAAGCTGCACATGAATGAAGTTGGGAAGCTACTGTAATTAATTTAATTAATTTTTCAGCTCCAAAAGGAATAATGTGGGCATTATCCACATTACAAGCAGACATGCAGACAGTTTTTTCCCTTGTGCCATCACTCTGCTGAACACCTAATTCCCACAGTACTGTCTTATCCTAAGTATATTTATCCATTTAGTATGGCTGTATTACTATTATCCTTCTCATCTTTTCTACTACCTTCTCTTGTTGGTATTATTATTATGATTATTATTACTCTGTGAGTTTATGCACTGGAGACAAATTCCTTGTGTGTCCTGCTCTGTTCTGTTCTGTTCTGGCTAGGTTACGTCTGCATACAAATACATGATCGAATAACTCATCACACAAAATTATGTTTAGTTTCATTGCTTTGGGGTAAGGGGTATGTGTGAATCAGATCATTTTGCCTACATTGTAATCCATGTGCTTGTAATTTGTTTGTTTGTCAAAAAAACAGCTAATATCCTTACTGTTTTATTTCAATTCAATTCAATCCAATCAATTATTCCACTCCCATATTATACTAAGCCTTTTTGCTCTGTACTATATGTGCACCTACTGTGGCTTGGTAAAACAGATAATATCTTAGCCATGATCAGCTATATCATACATATAATCAAGTCAACAAGGTTTGTTTGGCCTATTCCTAACTTGTTTTTCAGAAACCCATAATATTGCCACCCATAATATTGCCAGCCAAATATCCTATCAACTTTGGGGTACCTGAGCCATCTGTTTTCTATTTTTTGTGTGGTATGTTTTTTTGCCCAAGTATTTGCTAGGAATTGGAGAAAGATCTTTGTGTATTGAAATGAAATGCCTGTGTGTTTACTGAAAATCAAGAATATGTTATAACCTTTCAGACTAGCACATTAAAAGTTATAAGCTTTCCCGTGCATTTACACCATGCATCTGATGGTTTGTGAGTTATAGTTCACAAAAAATATGCTAATAAAACATTTAATTTGAAAAGGTGCTACCAAATTCCTTCTGACATATGGCTTCCATAGACTAATACGGCTTTCCTACCATAGTATGAATTTATTTATTTCCCACCTTTATTGTTTTTATAAATAACTCAAGTGGCAAACATAGATAATGAGTCTTCTTCCTCCTATTTTCTCCACAATTACAATCCTGTGAAGTGAATTTGGCTGAGAGCGAGTGACTGGCCCAAAGCCACTCAGCTGGTTCTCACACCTAAGGCAGGATTAGTTTACTGGTTTCTATCTTGTTGCCTCAACCACTACACCAAACTAGCTCTTGTGAGTTCCTGGGATTCTTTAATGTGGTGTGTTTCTCTCTGAGTTCTTGGTTTTTATGTTTCTTTGTTGGAAATCTTGTGGATTATGGAGGATGGAGAGCTGAGTGCTTTACCTGTTTGTAGCTGCATACATGTATTTACCTCCAAAGGAAGCAAGGAGCAAAAGCAATTCAGAACAAGCAATACAAGTGAGTAGAGTGGATAATTTATCATGACTGCATAACTCCTTTCCTTCAAGAAGCTGCAGGATGCAGTTTTTTCCACCCCCCCCCCTAGTAATCCTGTGGAACATGCTGAGAACTAGTGATTCAGGCAAGAAGCTGTGAAGCTAAGCCATTAATTCTACATTACTGATTCTGGTCAAAGGACAAAAAACTTACGATGTTGTATTGGTTCTCAGGTGATAGTACTGGCATGTAAAACATGAAAATGAAATGGATCAATTCATTTTATATTTATGTAGCAAATGGGGAATGACCTGCTGTAATGGGCTGTGAAAGTAATGTTAGGAGACAGGAGAAAAAGGAGCTACAGACTCGGCAGTGGCCAGACGAGAAATATGTCAGCCCACAGAAGAAATGGGGGCAGAAAAAGCATCTCAGAAGGGACTCTTTCTAGTTCTCTGGAATTAAGGCAAGGAAGGGGAGAAGGGCTTTCAGACTCGCATGGTTCTGTTACTGCAACCTTACAATAAAGGTAAGTATTAGTATTTACTATTTTGGTTACTTGTCTGGACTGCCTGGAAGGGCTGACACCTGCTCATCCCAAATTAGTGCTGAGAATACTCTGGATAGCCAAAAAAAACCTCTCTCCCAATAAAATATCTTTTTGAGTAGAAGTGTAAGATAGGAATAATCAATATGTTTTTAATAGGCACTACATAACATATCTTTGGGCTTTTGGTTTGCTAATAATTGATTTTAATTGGATAGACTCTTTGAATAGGAAAAGAAATAATAGAAAGGTGCCACTTGAAGATTGGCTGAAAGGTAAAGTGTTATTTTCTAGCACTTCGTTTTCTAAGAGTGCCTCTGGACCCCATTCTTAGGCAATGAAAGAGCTAGGATATTGGCTAAAGATCAATATCCCCAATGCTCTCTGCTAAATGGTATTTTATGACTGGCCATGCTTATGTGGGGAGCCCTTTAGTGAATAGGCAAGACCCTCCCTACTAGCAGCAAGCATTGGGGACATGGGGTCACCCTTTCAAATTGTTCAAGAGCCCTCAATTGCACCTCTTGATTACCACAAACTCATCTGCATCCAACTTATTTGATAACATTTGGAAATACAAATGCTTGTCAACAGCTGGATTTCTACCCTTTCTTTATTGGGGAGTGATTAATGTTTCTCAATATAAATCAGGCTTATGATATTTTAGTCTTCCATCTGCAAACAAGACTACACATTTCTCTCCAAATGTAGGTGGTGAGATTATTAATTTTCTTTTTTTTAAATTATTTATTTCACTATTTTTCCTATTGTTCTATGTTTGAATTTAAGATAATGGGTTTAGAGGCCCTTCTCACCACCCCATCCATTTGTTATGCAGTTGTTACCTAATGCTTTTGGGATTTGGATGACAGCTCTAAAAATCTATGTTGACTAGAGAGGACACAAATGGCAATTCATTACATATCAAGAACATCTGGGTAGGAAAGATTGAATCAGAAAACAAAGTTGATGAAATTAAATTGATCATAAGTCACAAAGGCTTTGCTAGGTCAGACCATGCAGCACATCGAGGTAATAAAATTCGTCTGCAGGTACTAAACCCCAGAAACTCAGATTCAGCACTTTTTCTTGGATAGCTCCCTTTGCAAGAAAACTGACCAGCCCAAGTTATCAACATTCATCCTTTTTAAACAACTAACAAAATGACTTTTTCACATATTTAAACACAATATTCGTTATGCTCTATAGAACACCCAAGTACAGCAGGTTTGTTACTATGAACCTCCGGCCACATAGTTAGGAAAGCAGCACCTTACTAGGCTTATGTATTAATGCCATCAACATACACTGGGGCCTTTAAAGATTAATAAAGATGTACAGTACAGGTAGTCCTCAACTTACAACAGTTTATTTAGTGACAGTTTGAAACAAGACAACACTGAAAAAAGTGACTTATCACCATTTTTTACACTTATGTTAGTTGCAGCCTTCCCATGTTCATGTGATCAAAATTCACACACTAGCTAACTGATTAATATTTATGACAGTTGCAGTGTCCCAGGGATCACTTTTTGTGATCTTCTGACAAGCAAAGTCAATGGCGAAGCCAGATTCACTTAACAAACGTGTTACTAACTTAACAACTGCAGTGATTCACTTAACAACTGTGGCAAGAATGGTCATAAAATTGTTTTGCTTATCAATAGAAATTTTGGGCTCAATTGTGGTCATAAGTCAAGGACCACCTGTATGTGTAAGGGGGAAGAATATTTCCATAGGGAGAGATGAGAATTTATAGCCTATATTCTGGCAGCAGAAAAGAAGTTGAAGGATATATACTACAAGGCCCCCTGTGCATTCTAGAGGATTGGTGGGATCCTCTGGCTTCACAAACAGATTTTCTAAAGTACCACCCATACTTCCTAAACTTTGCCATCATATCCTATGAAATGAATGTGTAATTCTAATATTTTCTGCCTATATCTCTGCAAATAAGCAAATTTAAGCAAGTTAAATAGGTCCTAAAGATCAGCAGATTAATATGTTGATTTCGTAGTAAGGCTAAAAAAATAATTTAGTGGTGATAATATTATCAATGAGACATTGTGATTACGGTGTTGGATTAGGGCTGGTAAAAGTCTCTCTTTAGCCATGGGAACTCACTCAGTCTCAGCCCAACCCACCTTGCAGAATCCTTCTGATAGGAATAAAATGAAAGGAAATTCTTAGATAAGACACATTTTGCTCCTGGGGAAGAGGCAGAATATAAATTTAACAAATAAAATTATATTCATTAATGGGGCAAACCATAAATCAAAGAAAAGATAACAGTTATCTCATTCAAAAGTAACATCTTATAATTTTTCAGAAACGGTGCCTCCAGGTTTTAAGAGAAATATTTTGAATGATGGAATTTAAGCTGTCTAAGAGAGAGAGAGAGAGAGCACTTTGAACTTTATGCCATTCTGTAATAGAGTTTTGATAATTTATATAGTTGTTTATATAATTTATATAATTATTTTTTTGCATGAACCACTTACGCAGAATTCATGCTTATCTGACTGTGAAGTTCAGCAGGCAGAGCACTGGCATCAGATATAAATTTTATCCCAGCCAAATTGGGATATTTCCAATTCCCAACACATTTAGCCAATGTGGATTGGATAATGCTATTATAAGTAAGTGATGTAAAATGAAATGGCAACTTTTGCCCAGAATCTGTTTCAAACATATTAACAGAAGCATGGTTTGGAATTTAACATAAGGTAATTTTCTGGCCATTTCCTGTTAAAATATCCTGGTTTCCTGTCTGGATTTATTCAAATGAGAAAGGTATTGAACATTCAACAATACAAACCAAATCATACACAGTTTATGCAATTAGAATTTTTTTTCTAACTATGAATATTACTATGAATATTCTAAATATTTTTCTGACTCTTCTATGGTATCTATCAATGCATCTTTAATTTTATTTTCCAAATTTACTTTGTCTCATTTTATTTAATTTCTTATTGCTTGTTTCCAATCAACTAGATCAGTTCCTATTTCTCCTTTCCTGCCTTTCATAATTTTATTCATTTTAAAGAATTTTCAGGAAAAAACCATTTTCAGCAGAATAAATTATTAATTAATTAATTAATCAATTATCTGCCTACCTCCAGTGGGTTATGTTTGCAAAGACAATCAATGTAATCCATAAGTTGTTGAATTCTAGTGTTATTTAATACAACCAATGGTAAGGAATGATAGGAGCGACTTTCAACAGTATATTGAAAACCACATATTGCCTACTTCCTTATTGCAGAAAAAATATTGCCCATTTGAAAAAGAAAGTTAAAAGTCAACTGAGATATTTTAAACAACAAGTTATCCTGGATCAGTATGTAAATTACCAATTCTATGCTAGAATGTTTCTATATTACGTAAAATTAAGTCTAACAAATCTTGAGTAGAAATAGTTGAAGAAGGAAGCATTTGACTAACATAGTTACGCTACAGATAAACCAATCATTTCTGAATTTATCTAGAAGAAGATGTAGTAATCATCGTATCTTTCAAGGGCAGAACCTATGAATTAATTATTATGCGAGATCCACTTTGGACAAACATAAGTTGGTGGAAATTGACATGTTGGAGGCGCAGTACACTTTCAGCTATAGACTGTATCTATTCTCTCCATGCAGGTCCCTTGCATTAGGCCAGCAATATACATCCCTGGGCTCCCAGCCAATTCTCTGTGGTTCAATTCCTGGCTTAGTGCCTAAGCAGCTTCGCTTCTGCCGAAACTACATTGAGATCATGCCTAGTGTGGCTGAAGGTGTGAAGTTGGGAATTCAAGAGTGCCAACATCAGTTCCGGGGGAGACGTTGGAATTGCACCACCATTGATGACAGCTTGGCTATTTTTGGGCCTGTTCTAGATAAAGGTACAACACATGGTATGCTGGGGGGTAGGGGGAAGGAGGACGGACATTAGGCAACATGTTTTACATGCTGGAATATTAGTATCTGTGTTCTCCAAGTATTAGGAATGTTGTGGGGTCAGGACTGGGAAAGGCTCTGACATTTGGAGAATCAATTTCATCAGAGCAAAAAATGATTAGATGAGCATAATAAAAAAAAACCCCAATACTCACATATTGTGATTAGCCATAGTTGACTTCCTTACCCTTGGTTGAATAAGTCATTGTGATTTAATTAATTCTGCATGCTAAATCATAAATATTGGCTTGTAAACCACAAATGGCTTAATACATAATATACTAAAACCAAAACATTGTTATGACATAGTGTAATTTATGAACTCAGACTCTTTTAAAATAGTTGCATATGACCATGCTTAGGTCATATTAAAGTCTTAATATGAATTCTATAAACTGAATTCTAATGCTTCATGTGAATTCAGTTCCATACTGTAGCAAATTATAGTCCTGAACAAATTAAAGGAAACATATATGTCAGGGAAGCAATTATTAAGAGGATGGTAAGATATTCCCAAATATATTTTCATAGGGAGAGAGAGAAGCCTATTATTCAGTTATTGAGTA
This sequence comes from Thermophis baileyi, assembly GCA_003457575.1. Taxonomy (NCBI): domain Eukaryota; kingdom Metazoa; phylum Chordata; class Lepidosauria; order Squamata; family Dipsadidae; genus Thermophis; species Thermophis baileyi. The sequence goes on from QLTV01002471.1 coordinate 1,154,131, forward strand.
AACCAGAACCAAAGTGTCTCAAAGTAAGTGCAAGTCATAACTCCAAGGTTTCTTTTGTTTCTTTTTTTCCTCCAATGTTTATCTACATTTCCCAACTGGGAAGTAAGTGAGATATCTTAAAATAAAATTGTCCTACTTGTAAGAACTGACCATTTTGTGAGAATGTTATTTCACTTCAATTGTATACCAGCAGTCCAGAGAAAATGATTAGAATTGCAAGGCCCAAAGAATGAGGCATTATTATTTTTGCTAACATTTCTGAGTTAACTGAATAGATTTTCTTCAGACAACTGAGAAAATTACTGAAAAGGGTGTTTAAAAAATGTGGGATTTTCACACAGAAACTGATCACCATCTAGAACACTACAATGCACTATATATAAAGCAATGGAAAAGATAGCAGTAATTTTTATAGACATGGCAATAATACCTGAGGGTGGGTGGGTAGAAGAACAGAGGAAAAAGAATTGGAAAAATGTAAACTATAGAGCTCTGATGATAGAAATAGGTAAATTCACTTAATTAAGCAAAAGTTTATAATTAAGCAAATGTTTATGACAACTAAATATTTTGGCTTTATCAATTGTGAATTAAAAAACCACTTTGAATGAGCACACATTACATTTTATGATGTTACTTGCATAATTCTTAGGTTCCTGGCTGGAATTCAAATTCCAAATATGTGATTCTCTTTCTTTGTTCTTTGAACTGTTATTAATTAATAAACACAAATAATAATTTCAGTTCTATAATTATTATTTCATGCAGTAAGTCCCAATCAAGTGAAACAGAAGTGCTGCAGAAATGCCATGTTTTTGCATGGTAAATACATCTCATTTTAAATTTTATTACATGTAAAGAGAAGGAAAAATGTGTATCTATCTTTCATACTAAAAAAGAAATAATCCTATACAAAAGTAGCAGTACTATTTTGAATAAAATCTATCTCAACTGTCAATCACTAAATAAACATATCCATATTAGTTTTTTGGCAAAATCATGTAAGCACTAAGTACTTACATTTTTTCAGAAGCAATATTAAATGATTTACTTGTTTTTATACACATACACACACACATGCACGCACGCACACAAATAAAATACCTCCAAGTCAGTGTTTTGACTTCTGGTCACTGCTTAGGGAAATTTTCTTGGTAAGCTTTTCCAAAAAATGGCTTGCCATTTCCTCCTTCCTAGATGAAGAGTGAGTGACTGGCTTTGTGCCTAAGATGGGACTAAAACCCACAATCTCTTGGTTTTTAGGCCAATGCCTTAACCACTACACCGAAATGGCTGTGAGGACCATTATTTCAAACATTAAAAAGCACGACTTCTACAGAATAATCACATCCAGGAACTATTATGTATAACATCATTATGTGAATGTTGCTATTTACAAGATCTGAGGCAGTAAATTAACTATATTTAATAGACATACGTTACTTGTTTTGTTTTGGCTGGATGAATAAGGAGCTCCAATTTAGTTACACTCTTTTCATTAAGACAAGCATCCATCTGATCTGGAAATCTAGCAATGCAGCAAGAATTGTTTTGTGCTTTGAATCCAGAAAAAAAAAGGCTGAGCAACGCAGCCTCCTTAATACACCAATAGCTGATTGGCATCTAAGAACTACCTGTTTGGATCGGTAGTGGGTTCTAAATGCAGTTGCTACCGGTTCGCGTGCGCACTTGCGCGTGCGCGTGATGCTTCTGCGCATGCACAGAAGCGTCCTGGGCGGGTGGGCGGAGCCTCCCGCTGCCACTGCTACCGTTTCGCAGAACTGGTCCAAACCGGGAGCAACCCACTGCTGGTTTGGATGACTTACTTTTCACTAAAAGGGTAAATTTACTTTAGTGTGGAGGTGCAGATTGATATTCCTGTTTCTCTGTACAATAAAGCTCTGTTGATATAAATAACTAAATAGCACAAATTCTTGAATGCACATGTGACTTTTTTTTCCTGTGTGATGATTTGTTTTGTATAGGGCAACCGGCAAATATGTGAGCCCTACACAAGATTCTCTCCTCAGAAAATGCTCAGCCTAACAAAGTAAAAAGACAGGTGAAAGGGTTGAGGTGTGGGTGGGGTGTGTGGAAAAAAAAACTTGGGTCACATGGTATGCAGGGAGGTTAAAATGTGTAACCTATTTTTACAGATAATTGTTTTAGAATTCCATAGCAAATTGAGGAAAGGAGCCTGCCCACATTTCTGTGGAACAAATAAGTACAACAAAACCTGTATCTCGAGGGCCTCTGTGTTTTGAGAAAAGAACAGAGACTGCTTGGCTTTGCAGGCTGCAAATGGCCTACAGCATTGTGATAACCCAGCAGTGTTTTTCAGCTGTGACACAGATGACAAATTTGCATTTAAAGAGGAGCTGGGATCTAAATGGCAGAGATTTCAAGGCAGCACAGTCGGTGGGGAGGGAGAGAAAATGAGCTTATGGGCAAGAGAAAAGAGCTAAGCTGCAATCCCCACTGTGCACCAGAGCAAGGGATATCATTCCTGGCCTCGAACTGCTTCACAACCCCGCACCATTCACACGCCCTTTGGCCACTTAGAGCTCAGGAGGGGAGAAACAGCATTAGAGGACTCAATAGAGATTTCCGAGCCTGACTGGTGGGCTCTCAGGGGGATGGCAGGGCAGGGTGAGCACAGGCCCCGTTGCCAAGGGGTGGCCGCAGAGAATGCCAGCATGGGCACCACCGCGCCTGGCGGAAACATTCCACATTATGTGGGTAATACAGTGTGACACTCCACAAACAATGGCAAATCGAGTGTCCCAGCAGGTAACAGGGTCTGGATAGGAGGCCATGACAGTGAAGCTCTGTCAAGAGTCCCTAATCCACCCAAGCTCTGCTCCCCCCTTGCCCCCTTGATGCCTCTGAGAACTTCAGTTGTACACTGGGAAACCTCTCCCAGCCATCCCCAGCCCCCTCTTCCCATCTACGAGAGAATTCCAGGGTATAATTGAGAGGGGGGCAGTGGGATGGGGGCTGATCCTTCTATATACACAGGCTCCAGGACAGTTTTAAATTACCCCCTGGATTCCCACTCTGAAGATAGCATCCCAGATCCAGTTACTCTGGTTCATTCCCGAACTGTGAATCCTAGAGCTCTGCCTAAGGAAAAGCAGAGTCGCATTATCCCATTACTCTTCCTTTTCAGAGCAGAAGAACCATTTACCTCACTGAAGCCTCCCCTTGGCATTGCTGCATTACTTACTGTCCTGTTCAGACCTTTGCTGGGAACAATTATTTAAATCAACAGTTATTTTAAAAACTAACCTCAAAGGGACAGAAGACTCTTCAAAACCAAGTCAGAATGGACAGAATGATAGTCGTCGTCGTCTCCTTTTTCTTCTCTACCTCTTTTAAAAGGGGTGCTTTTCCCGATTTATGGCTTAGGCTCTGGCTTAATGTAGTGTATCAAGTCAACTCAGCTAGTACTTTATTAAAATTAATGAAACTACAAAACCAGCCAAAAATAGAAAGCAAGCAAGGGTAGGCATGCACACGTGTGTGCACGTGTACACACACATTTAATGCTGGGATATAAATGATTGGTCCAATTATTTGCAGAAGACTGTTTATTGTAACCAACTATGAGTCTGTTTTGCATAGAACATATTATTCACTGGGTCATCTTTAACACTACGCCAGCCACAATTGTAGAGGTCAGATATTTCCTATGTCATTCTGGAGAGATCAGCTAAGTAACTTTCTCATGTTTTGCTGCATTGTCCCACATACTATCCTTGTGCTCTGTTCTAATAACATCTTTGCTACTTAAGAGCTTCAATTGGCCCAGGAAAAAAATTATGTTCATGTCTGAAATAAGCAAGACAATTGCTAAATTTTGTTCAATAGCAATGGCTGTGAGGATCACTTTAGTGTAATGATGGAATTAACCTAGGATTTCTGGTGCTATATAGTTACAAATTGAATTACTTTAGCTTTTAATTGTTCATATTCCCATAGTTTTGTTATACCATGGAATGGTTTTGATCATTGAGTGTAACTAAATAAATTGGGTCTTCCCACCCTCTTTTGCAGCCACACGAGAATCAGCTTTTGTGCATGCCATTGCTTCTGCTGGTGTAGCATTTGCTGTCACACGCTCATGTGCTGAAGGTACTTCCACTATTTGTGGCTGTGACTCACACCATAAGGGACCACCTGGTGAAGGATGGAAATGGGGAGGCTGCAGTGAAGATGCTGACTTTGGGGTACTTGTCTCACGAGAGTTTGCAGATGCCCGAGAAAACCGTCCAGATGCTCGCTCTGCCATGAACAGGCACAATAACGAAGCTGGAAGAACAGTGAGTGGCTCCCCTCTTTATATTCTTCTGAAAAAGAATGGGCAATATATCCTTTTTGCCCTGCATTCCTGGGGATTCACTGCTGGAAAGTTGGCCAGCGCAAGAGCCCAAATCTCACAGCCCTCTGATCCAGACCAAAGCACCTTCTACCAGATGGCTTCATTCAATGGACAGATAAAAACTTCTCCCCCTTTTCTCCTTATCAGCTGCAGCCACTCAAGGCCTGCCATTCAATCATCTTCTTCCCCTTGTCACCATGGCTCATGACCCATCAAGAAACAGAGGGAAAAAATATAAAACCCTCTGCCCTGAGGGCAACTGTATGCCCATAGTGCTTTCTAAGAAGTAGCATTATCTGGAGATTAGGAAAAAGAAGGTAGGATAGGTGTGTATTTGATGGCTCAGGCAAAGGGACTAGCCAGTTAAAGAGATCAATTACATTTTGGCTTATCCAAATTCCTGAGGCATTTGCTTAAACTATCATGATAAGAGAATGATTGCCTGCATTTCCAGGCAGGTTGTAGTGACTACAATTTCCATCACCCCTTGTCAACACAGCCATGCTGTCTGATGATGATTCGAGTTTTAACACTTCTAGACAGCATGAAGTTGGGGAACAATGCATTTTTTTATTATGTTCCTAAATTCATGCTATCCCAATTCATTATAAATTCTTAAAATAACATAGTTCTGTTTAATTTGGAAGAGTGCAATACCCTAACAGTTTGATTAACAGTTATTGGTCAAACTAAAGTTACTTCCCTAGAAGAGAGGACGGATGTGTTTGTCTTTTTATTAGCAGGTCAAAAGGCTATAAGGACAAAATTGACTCGCCTGATTTTTTGTTTTCTTTTGCACAGACTATCTTGGATCACATGCATTTAAAATGCAAATGCCATGGCTTGTCTGGCAGCTGTGAGGTTAAAACATGCTGGTGGGCCCAGCCAGACTTCCGGGCCATTGGTGACTACTTGAAGGACAAGTATGACAGTGCTTCGGAGATGGTGGTAGAGAAGCATCGGGAATCCCGTGGTTGGGTGGAGACACTGCGTGCCAAGTATGCCCTCTTTAAGCCACCAACAGAGCGTGACTTGGTCTATTATGAGAACTCACCCAATTTTTGTGAACCCAACCCCGAGACTGGGTCATTTGGTACAAGGGACAGGATGTGCAATGTGACCTCACATGGGATTGATGGGTGTGATTTGCTCTGCTGTGGCCGTGGCCATAACACTAGGACAGAGAAAAGGAAAGAGAAATGCCATTGCATCTTCCACTGGTGCTGTTATGTCAGCTGCCAGGAATGCATTCGTGTTTATGATGTTCATACCTGCAAATAAAAAAAAGGTATGTGTGGGGTAAAGGACTACCTAGAGCAAAATAGATATTTTGTTGTTGTTGCAATAGTAGCTAAAGAGTATGAGAGGGAAAGTCTCCAGTTTGAAGTTCATCTCCATCCTAAGCAATCTTAAATAGCAGGCAGTTTGGACATGCCTCACACATGAAACATTTGTGAAGACTCCTGTGCTATCATTATATGAAATGCTCAGGAAATACAAAATGCTCTGCAAGAGCACTCATCATTAAATAAAATCTTGCATGAATTTTAATGCAATGAATTTAGAACTTTTCCTAAGTTAAGGTTATAGAAGACTTCCTTTCCCAATGTTTTTGGAATTAGCTCTTATTTCTTATACACAAGTATGCAAAGTGGGGTCCCAAATGTGATCTTCCTAGAATAGTTGCTCAGCAGATGACAGAGGACACTGGAACATGGATATGTCACTATCCGAATAACTCTTAAGAACAGAGAATAGCATCCAACAGGGCAGCAAACAAGACATAAGAGGCTGAATCATATGGGGAGAACAAATAAGGTGGTGTGTGAAATACAGGAAGAAATAATTCTGTGAGGACTGAAAAAAAATTATGTAGGAAAACACATTCCAGATATAAACACTTCTTAATTAGGTTGACGATAATACAGATACAACAGCTTTCTCAACCCTTACCACCTTTCAGATGTGCTTGCCCATAAGGCCCATAATTTCAATCCAATACTTGTGCTGTCTGGAACTTTTATGTCTGGAACTCACCAGTGTTGGGGGAAACTGAATTATGAGCAAACGGACAACACAGAAAGCTGTTCTTCTACATGGCAGAGTTATCAAAATTGGGGTCCTATCACTATTCAATTTCCAGACTTTTGGAGGAGACCTAAATGGCAAATTGCTATAAACCATTTCATGACTTCAGTTAGAAGGGTGGAGACTTATTAAATGTGTAAAGTAATAAATCAAACTCAAATAATAAGTCAAGTTCTCTGAAGAACTTGAATACCTGCCCAATATTTTATGCTACTTAGCATGTCATAATAAGCATTTTAACATATAAATTTTTGATTTTGAACAATGGACCAACACAGCACAGATTATTAGAGAACATTTCAATGAACAAATATGCTTGCAACTGCAATATGTTGCTTCCATTCAAAGTGTGAAATGCTCTTAACACAATAGGTCACAATTGGATTCAAGGCAAAGTTGTTAAAAAAAATCAAGGGTCAATAAGAAAGTTCAACTATGGAAGTATAGGGTCAATCAACAAACTAACCTGTTCCTCCCAAAGTGAATCCAACGTCTATCTCACCTTGTGAAGGCTACTAACTTAAAGAAAACCGAACCCATTCAGGGATAAGAGAAGCACAATTTAGATTAGGAAAGAACTAGGAAAGTTCATGTCACAACAAAAAATTGTGATCATTCATACCATTTGCTTATTAATTTTCTGTGGAAATAGCTTTGTGGTATAGCTGGAGGATAAAGAGAAAGTGAGAGACTGCCTGGAAACATTATAGTTAAAGTTCCTGACTCTGGACAATGGAGAAGAGAAAAAGATAGCATACCCAGCTTCCCTCTCAACTAAGGCAGGCAATGATGAAATAAACTCCTCCTTGAAAACAATCCAACCAGACTTCTTCAGATAGCCTACTTAGCAACATCTGCATTTCTTCTTGAACAGGTTGCATTATGGCGGCTGACAATGAGCTCTGAAGTTCCTGAGGTAATGTTCCCAATATTTAAAGGTTATTTGTTTTGCACATATGAGAATATATTTGTTTAAAAATCCCTACGAAAGAAGAAAGGTGTTGCAACTGTGACAGACACTCATTGTAACTATTCATGGTAGTAAATGATGTTCAAAATGCAGAGGAGTAAGAGCCAGGCTCAAAAAAATTTGAAAGGAAGAAACTCAAATGATAGCAGGTAATTCTTCCTAAACACTTCATCAAGTGCAGTTATTTTATGAATAATTTAATGTGAATCTTCCCTCCATTTCCACATACATACCCTGTCCTATAATCATGTTTTTTAAATCTGGATTTTGGAGCTGAAATGTTAGAGTGACAGCATTTCATTTTTTTTCAACTGACCAAGGTTTTGCTTAGTGCAACTTTTAGTCTTTTGACCAACAATGATCCATCATATAGAAACACACATCATGTTTAACATACACAAACATATACAGTATGCATACCCACACACTTTCAAACATTAGAGTCCCAGAATACATAGAGACTAGAACAGGGGTGTCAAACTCCCGGCCCACAGGCCGGATGTGTCATGCACTGGCCATGCCCACGCCCAGTTTAGTGAAGGGAAAAGTCACAATACGTCACTTGACGCCGCCATGACGACGCAAATTTGACACCCTTGGACTAGAGGAAGGGAAAGTGAGACTCTGAAATACCAGCAGCCAGCTCCTCCTTCAAAATCTAAATTTCTATCTAAACCTGCTTGAAAATGCTGAGTTAGACCTAATTAATAGAAGAAAGAGTTAAGATTGGCAACCAATCCATTGGGGCATGTTCTTTTTGTTCTGTTTTAACCAACAAAGCTAATAATTATTCTTGCTTCTCCCTCCAATGATTCAAGTGAGCAATTCTCTCTCCTCATTCAAGCACCAAGTATTTGTCTCCACAGACACTAAAAATGTCATGGTTCCTGGAGAACAATAAACATACTCAGACAATGTTGATACTTCTTCCCCTTTTACCTTTATTTACAGACCTACATGTTTCTGGATACCTAGAGGATACTATTAACTATCTTGTTTTGGGGTGTTCCAATTTCTTTACATAGAGATAATGAGACTTCCTAAGTTAGCTACAGTATCTGCCCCTCCTATCAATACTCCTCCTTTCCCACTGAATAGATTTAAGTTGCTGCTGCTGACTTCAGGACACATTTTTCTTAAAATGATGCTCTCCCTGAAATTTTAATAATTTTAAGTTTTCTATTATTTTGATCTTTCTCACACACATAATTTTGCTTCTGGCTCCTTCCAAAATACTGCAGTGGTACCACTAAGTCAACCCATCTAAAGTTGAATTGATGATTTGAACTCAACTGGAAAAGCTGAGGATGATTGTTGCTAATAAGAGTAGATTTTATACTTGTAAGGTGCTCCAAAATATTTGAGATATGTAATTAACATCTGCTTCATATTACAGTTTCTTTTCTTCTGGTCCAAACTAATATAGATCCTTGCTTCATTGGAATTTGCCATTTACACCCCTTGTGCATAATGCTGTTTTCTTAAACCTTCTCAAAATGTCCCACTTTGTATTGCAGAGATGTGAGAATTTAATTCTAAATGAAAAATTTGGAATGGATTAGTACTGAACTTCCCCACCCCCACCCCATTTTTTGAAATAGCACACGTTGTGGGTAAAGATGGTCTAACTAATCTTATGTGGCGCTATGTCATGCTGACAAATTCACTCAACTGGCTTTATCTGCCAAACCATTCCCTACAGTGTGATTGAATGCTGTTACCTGTACTATAAGGTTTAGCCAACCAATATCAGCCAAAAGAAAGATAATATATATCTACAACCTTATCATCCACTTAATAAAAACTTTTCCATTTTTGCACTGTTAGCATAAATTGCTGTACATCTATCATAGAGAATCTTTCTGTCCAATTTGATCCTTGCTTACAAAAAAAAAAAAAGAAAAATCAGAAAACAAAAAATATTTTATTCTAATAATCCCACTATAACTATAGTATAGAGATAAGTTAATATTAACCAACATTCATATTAACCAATAAGTTAACAAAATTCAAACCCTGAGAAGAGTAACTACTGTTAGTCAGTTTTGACATCACTGAGCATAGTGAGCATAGTTAAAACATTCTATCATCAAATGGAAATATATTCCACTAGAAAAGCAGGAACAAGTTTATGATCAATTCAGCCTGCTTTTAATCTCTTAGAATAACTTAAAATGTAGCCTTTGAGGAGCAAGGAATACTAGGTATGTTGCCACCTTGAGTTATTTTTAAAAAATTATTGGTGGGCTATAAATAAAAATAATTAAATAGGGAAACAATTTGTCACTGCTCTTTTCCAGAATTTTTTTTAAGCTTCCAATTTTAACTTCCAGCAGTAGTATTTTCCTATCCAAGTAGTAATCAGATCCAATTCTGCTTATTTTTTTGAGATCAGCCAAATTCAGTGACTTGCATGATCTAACTTCAATAGGTCTAAGAAACCTCTAATTTTAAGCATTTGTAGGAGTGGAGTAGGAATATGCATTCCAATAAGTTCTAATCATCATTCAGGAAACATTGAAAATTGGTTTGAAAATGCACTTGCTACATTTCAAGGGAAATATTTTCCATTTTTTTTTTTTTTTTTTCATTTAGTATATATTCTTTCTTTGACATTTAAAACTTACTTAAAAGTTGAAAATGCACTTGCTACATTTCAAGGGAAATATTTTCCATTTTTTTTTTTTGCCACATTTAGAATATATGCTTGCTGTGACATTGAAAACTGACTTAAAAGTAAGGAAGTTACTTCAAAAAGTATATATTCCTTATTAGACTACAGTGGCTTTGCCATTTTTTTTTCTTGCTGTAGATATTCTAGAATTAAAAGAGGGTATATAGTTATACGAAAGAAAGCCTCACAGTCTATCTGCTTCCTTTGCCCTCAACCTGCTGCATCCGAAGTTCTTTATTAAGCAGAAGAGATTTCCCACAACCTGGTGCTCCTTTAAAGGAGTTGGACCACAACTCCCAGAATCTTTAAACAGCTCAGCTTAATAGATCAGAAATGATGAGAGCTATCAAAGACATCTAGGAGAACACCAAGGGACAAAGCAGCTCTAGAGGGTATTCATCTTTTTTTTTAGTTGTATTCTGAAAATGCTGTTTTTATAATTATTTATTATACAATGTATATACCTTTGAGTTAACTAAGATTGTATATTATATAAATATATATAGATACATAGATATATTTGAAGAAAAATATATTTCATCTTTCCTTGGTTCTCATGTCAGTAAAGGTACAAAGGCACTTAAAACAATATTTTTAATATTTTCATATGTTCCTGTGGAAGGTGTGGATGTAATCAACTATTATGTAAAGGAGGCGTTGCTGCCTATGATTTCTAAAAACATACTGTAATTTTTCTGGGTTATAAAAAGAGATCTGAGAAAATGCAGTTGGAATCCACAAAGTACAGCAGAAGGAAATTGCAATCAATTTTTTTTGCAATTTAAGCATAACTGCCTTCCCATTCTTTTTTAATGCTAAGAATTTCAGCAAGTATATATAGTAGAGATACCAGGACTTCAGTATTGGCACGAATTTTAGATAGGAATTTCATGTTTGCTCTTAGCTAACCCTAATCCCTAACTTTTGTATTTCAGTAAACTTAGCCTTGAAAACATACCCACCCAGTCCAGTGAGGCCCAGTCAATTTTGGCCAGATGTTAAACTTTGTAAATTTTTTTGTTCTCTCCCAACTCTATCACAGGTTAAATGTATCCTTTAATATGTAATAGTCAGTGATTGCTGGAGAAACCTTGTTACTTTGAAATAAGCATTTTTTGCAGATCTTTCAGAACTAATTTACTCATCCCGTCATTTCAACTCAGAAACCATCAATACATTTTAAACATCTGTGCCTTTTTATTGCATCCTGCATTTTAACATACAATCAATCTTTTAAAATATATATATATATTTTATATATATATTTGTATTTTTCTTTCTCAGTATAGCTTTGGACAAAAAAAACCACAATAAAAATGTTTATATTATTTGATCAAGACAATACAATATGTATGCTTTGCTTTCAATGAAAAATGGAGGGAAAAAGGGGGGTGGGGCGGGTGGATGTTTGGGAGGACAGCAAAGTCCAGCTAGAAGCAGTTCAATCGTATCACCTACAAAACATGGGAGTCTTACATGTCCACCGTCATTCGCACATTATCGTTCATGGCAGAAAATCAATAAATATAAATCGGAGACAATGCTAATCCACAGTAAAATAAATATCCATTTATAGTTCAGGTACCCTGCAACAGTTTCTAATACTGCAGGTCTGTCTTTTGCAGCACAGAATTGGAAGATGTCAAGTACTGTTTTTATTCTTCCAAATTTAGCAACTTGGAGAAACAAGGAAAGGGAACCATGCCAATAATGGAATAGCCCATTTGTTGAATGTGAGTGAATGGGTTACTTTTTAGGGCCATGCAATGAACTTTTTCTTAAAAGAGCTTAAGAGACAATAAATGTTTCGCTGTAAGAGGGAATGACAGCTGTGCATTTAGTTTCCTTCCCTTTCTAGCTATTTAGAAGACCTTAAACTCAGCTGCATCCCACTCCTGCTCTAGTTCATCACTCCCTATACTACTAGGCAAACTTCCTTTGACAAGAGTTGCAAACAAACTCCTTAGTCTGATAGGCAAGGATAAGGTATGATATAATTAGTACTAGGAATAGGTGGCTAACTTGCTCCAGTTTAAGTACATACTACATTCTTTAGGATGTTGGTCAGTGTGCTTCCCCTAAAGGATGGAATGGTAAGAAATAAGTGATAGAGCATTCTAAATAGCAGCCTATTGCTCTCACTGATTCAATATTGCATTGCACACCAAAAATCACAGGAAAACACCTCTGGAAAAGTAAAATTAGGCTTTTCCTTAATTTCTACTATACAAAATATGAGGCCAACAGCAGACAACAGCCAACCACAGTGACTGAGATTAATTGCTAGACATGTGACTGAAGTGTCAATAAGCTACTTGCTAAGTGGCAGAGGAAGGAAAGAAGATACAGTATGAGCTCAACATCTTACACCTACACACTTGACAGATCTCTTAAAAATAATTCTGTGCAACATTTCCGTAAAGGAGACAGATTGTAGCAGGTAAGGATCAATGTGACAAAAGACAGAAGAATGTTCTCAAAATGTTATGGCAATCAAGGGCAGCTTGCTGCCTGTTCATAGTTTAAGTATGCCAGATGTTCTACTGCTGCTTGTGTAGCTGGTGATCAAATTATATTGGACCTCAACTAGCTGAGCCACTGCAAATGCTGATATGTGCTTGCAGGCCAGCAGTTAATCTTGCCTAAAATCTAGGTAGAAAGCAGCCCTTGGATCTTAATTCATCTGAAATTAGAGGCAGTACTTTACACCATATATATATTTTTCTTGAGAGGAGTCTGAAACTCCACAATGTGGGACAAATCTACTAGAACAAGCAGCTATTTAACAAGATTGGAGTGGGAAAAATCATCACCAAGAGTTTATAACCATGCAGACTGTTACTAGCTTTCACACTGGATTGATGTAAGCTAAGAATGGAGGGATTTCCCCATGTTTTATGCCTGAGTTTCAACATTTATGTCTGTAGGTCTATACATGGCGCATTTCCACTCCTTTGCTTGTGCACCAATATCAATCAAGTGGGTGCATAACACCAAAGCAGTTACTCTAGAATAAGTTTGATTTGTCACAATACACCAGGATATCAAAGACAAAGGTAAAAGTACTTAGTTGTGTCTAACATGCAAAAAAAAAAAAAATGGAGAATCTCTGAAGAGAACCAAGCATTATGCAGTTGTCCAAATGTGCCACATGGAAGAAGGTCCCAGAGAAGCAGTCTTCTGCTTGGCTGTTTTCCAGGTCACCAGCCTTTAACAAGGTTCAAGCTTCATTCTAAATCCAGTGGACTACTGCAAAGAGAGAGAGTGCAACAGCCACAAGGATAGGCAGGTCTTGGGGAATGGGTGGTGGCACACAGAGATGGTCATCCAAAGAGGGGAACTGCATGCAAATTCACAGGCCAGTTGTGCCCCAGATATTATTCTCAATAGCTGCAAAAAAAAGAGGGTTGTACTCTGACTGCATTAAGACAGGATATGGGAAAATGGCAAAGCTAAAAACTGTTTCCCTAACATGCTGGTTAAAGAAGTGAATTCTATTTCATCCCAGCATTAGCTGGTCACCTGAACAAGGATCATCTGGAGCTCATTTACTAAATAAATGAAGTAGCATTTTAATATACAGGCACAGTCCCTGCTCTAGAAGTTATGAAAGGATTAAATAATAGACTCATCAACGCAAATGATGCACTATCCTTCCTATTAGACCTGAATAGATCTAACTAGAAGAAAAATAGTATCAACATCTAAAAATACCTCTAATACCATCTCTTGAGTGATTATGGTTTTATGTGGGCAAATAAATACACATGAAGGAGAACACATATTACTGTAAATTTCCATTCACCAAAAACTCCCTCTACTGGAAGCCAGCATGTCATGGAGTCAAAGTGTTAGCTTTGCTTGCTCCTTGATGTGCTAGTTTTATATATTCAGAGAATCTGAAAAGGTAAAAGCCAGAAGAAAATTTAGGGTAGAAACATTTTTGAGCATGAAGCATTGAGTTTAAATCTGTTGGTGACAGAAAGTGGCCTGGAACTAGAATATAAGCCAATGTGTGAGTTGGGATTGTAGAACAGGGAAAAGTGTGTAACATAACTAAGTCATCAAAGTCAGTCCTGAAATACTTATGCATATGACTTCGAGAAACAAAAAGCATGGCTCATATGCATGCTTGAGAGAGAAAAACTCCATCTCTTAATACATACACACATATATGCATTTATATAGCAATATCAGATGTCAACACAACAGTGTGACAAGTCCTAACCAATGGAACAGGCTGATTTGGGGGTGGAATAGTTCAACAGCTGTCATGAATTACAACAAATGTTTTTTATAAAACAAAATTTACAAAGCACACTCCCACAAAATCCCTATCTGGCCAGCAATAAATAGTTCTTAAGCATGCATGCAGATTAGGTAAGCACATTCCTAACAGTTATTTTAATACTTACGCTCCTTCCTCTCGTAGAAGTGCCAGGAATTTTCTCACACGGTACTCAGGATCCATCTTCATAAATTACATGTATTAAAAACACACATGGTTAATACACAAACACTCTCCAGTTAATCACAACAAATTCAATGAACAAAAGGAAAGTTAAGAGAGGCAGTATCAACTAGACCAAAAAAAGTTTTATCACAGTTACTGTATATATTTTTTTTAATTAAAGAACCAAAGACAGTGCATGCATCCTTTCTGCTTCTATTCACCTCATTCCCAATTTGATGTTGGGAAACAGTGCCTGGCTTCAAAAGCAGCCAACGGTCAAGTACTAATTCAATATTGTCAGAAAAAGAGAACTAAACAGATATATGACCATTCTGTAATTCCTGCATTCAGCCCAAAAATTTACCAAAAAGAACTGCATGCTGAAATATTAAACCATGCAGATCTTTGCAGTTGCTAAAATAGATTTCAGCAGGCAATGAACATGTTCATATAACATACTAAGCCATAATAAGGATTAAGGGCAAACACACCAGGCTAGTTCTTCCTGTTTATGCCTACTGGTTCCTATCATGGATTGGGAAGCTGTGTCAATTCTACAGCTTCTATTCGCTCCCCATGTTTTTTGGCCATTGGCAAAAGGCAAAATTAACATTCATCTTTCTTAAACAAAAGAGCCTGCTGAAAAACATGGTATATTCATGATCGCAGATCATCTATTCAGTTTTTGCCTCATTTCAAATCCAATTTCAAATGCTAAGGAGTATGTCTAATAAAAGGATAAGAATGATAGTACAACAAAAAACATCAAATAAACTGTCTTCCATGATTTAGCCCCTATTCCCTTGTTAGCTAGAAAGGAAAGAGGGAACACAACACAATCTTTTCTTCATCATATCTCTCATTCCATTCTGTAGCTCTTTCTTTGAATTCTCTTTGAATATTAAATCATATGAATTCAAGGTACTAAAATGCAGGATCAGTAAGAGGGATCTTCTTAAGGCAATAAAAAGAGTGAAATTGGACATCACCAGGCCAGAGTCAAATGGTATAGGTCTCTGCCTATTACACTTTAATAGGTGTGAGCAATAAGTTACTGACTTTTGCCTATAGCTATGAAAATAAAGAGACAAGGGAAAGAGAGGAAAAAGTAATCTAGATAAATGACTTTGTACCCTCAGGTGACATCCAGTCAAAGCAGATCCCAAGCCTTATACAAGTTTCAACAGAATTGCAAAGAACAAGTCATTCAGAAGGGAGTGGGGAAGTATTTATAACACAGTGAGGAATTGCATACTTCTTGGCTTATACTTAAAAGCTGTCCGAAAAAGAGGTAAAAAGTCTTCATTTATAGTTACACCTGATTAGCAGGCATCAGTCCATGAGAGGTATAAAATTGCCCATATGCATCTCTGCTATTAATGCATATCTGACCTCCATTTTCATTTGACTGGCACATTTATACTGAAGCTAAGAGATGTAAACTTTAACTAGGTTCATGGACTATGTCCTTTGGCAGGTGATCGGATTTCACTAGCTTCTTTTGCATAAATTGTAAGCCATCATTTTACAAAATAATTCACTAGCTGTCTGTGGAGAATTATTTTAGGTGGCCACTAATAACCTAGATGGCATGAAATTAATTTAAAAAACTATGTTGATTCAGATATATAACTTCTAATCACCTGTAGTTTTATATAGCAAATGTGAATGATAAAATCAATGTCAAACTCTAGTACAGTGGTTCTCAACCTTCCTAATGCCGCGACCCCCGCCCTGCCGCCGCGACCCCTCCCCGCGCGCAATGAGTTGACAAAGGGGGCGTGGCACCAAGATGGCGGGCTAGCGCGCGCTTAGGCGACCCCTGTGAAAGGGTCGTTCGACCCCCAAAGGGGTCGCGACCCACAGGTTGAGAACCGCTGCTCTAGTAGAAACTAGATCCCTAACGTTTTGCCTTTAAATGATTTAAACACATTTTTCCCTTTTGCATGACAGATGCAACAATTTACTGATGTTTCCTGCTACCTAGAAATTAGTCCCAATAAATTTAGAGGGCCCCTGGTTAGAGAATGAATAGTTGTAAAATGTTTACAAGGGAGCCTTTTTCTCTAGTCTATGCAAAGAAGTTCCCTCTCTGCTAAGTGGAAATTGCTATCTTCTGCCCCACTGTAATCAAGTTACTATCTACTTTGTGAAGAAAAATAAGACATTTCAATACAGTGTTAACCTTTGTTAAAACATAGCTGAAAGTGGGACTCCAGGTCCATATTTGATTTGGTTTCATTATTACTGAACTTTCATTATGCAGGTGTTTGGGACATCAAACACTCTGAACCTTTAGAAATGAGAGATTGTATTTCATAATTAATTCCTAAGCAGAAATAAAAACATAAGGCCTTATTTTTTATTTTCTCCAATGCCCAGTGCCTTTTTTTAATATCCTGGCTTGACCAGGGGCCAAGCAACCCATATGTCTAGCTCAGAGATGAGCCAGATGTGACCCTCCAAACACGTATTTCAGCTCTTGCCAACTGTACGCAACATAAAAAAATGATAAGGAACACTTAACTGCAAACCAATGAAGTTCTGGAAAGCCACACCTTTTATTTTCTTGACTTGATCTAAGGGCAAAAGTATTTTACCTGCAGTGACATCTCAATTAACATCAGCAGCTTCTTGATGCCAATCCAGACCTTCTTCCCTTTGACGTTCTGAGCAATAGTGCTGCGTTCCTTGTCTTTGAAGACACTCAGGAGCTAGAAGTTGGAAAAAGAAAGTTACCTAAGTTATAAGGAAAGCCCAGTCGAGGGAATGGATGGGATCTGGTTAACTCTGGACTCCATTTTCTTCTTATACAGCAGGATTTTTTATATTAACTACTCGAAAGATAAGCCAGCTAGAAATTATGATTTCAGTTGATATTCAAAACTTCTGCTCCAGACAGAAGCAGATCAAATTAAAAGGGAAGTGTGGACATGGGCACTGTTGTCTTCTTCACCTTATTTTACCTTGTTCTATTATTTCAGGCATTTGTATAAACATGACACAATACAAACACAGATATCATAACATTTAGAAGAGATTCCTTCCTACATAATGTAAGGGGAAACAATGTCTCTTTTGAAATGTTGTTAATTTCAACTAACAGGTTGTGAACAACTTAGGCTATCACAGTCAGTAACTTCTAAAATCAATGGGGATTAATAACAAATTTAACTCTGTCACTTCACTGCAATTAGTAAATCCAACTACTAAGAACTATACAGTACTGATATTATAAACAGAAATCCTAATTTAAATAGAAATACTAATGTTAATTGTAAATGTTGCAATAAATTGATCTAATTAAACCATTAGTTCAATGATTGTTTTCAACAATTTCAGTTTATATAAAACCATCAGTACCTGGGATAAGTAATTATCTCTACTGTAAATTACACAATTCAAGAGATGTTAATTACAAAACAGCAGCTGTAACTTAAATACATATACAATGCAATTTGATTAATTCTAGAATCTTCAGAATCAAGAATCTTCTAGAATCTTGCCTCTAAAGGAATAGCTATATAAAACTGCATAGAAGCAGCCTTCACTGTTTAAACAAATACATTTGGACATTATAGGACCTTTTAAAATAATGATCTGCAGACTTAAGTAGCATTTTTGGACAAGGGAACTCAACTACTGGTAAATCTTTCCTACGGAAATATTTTCATTTTAGGTTGTAACTGTTCATATATTTTAGATGGCAATTATTTCTCAATAATCATGGACAGAAGAAATATTTATTGCCACTTCTACTCTTCATTCCAAGATAAAGTTCTGTTTTTCCAAGATAAAGTTATATTTTCACTCCTAAATATTGTTGTAGAAAGATGGCCTTGACAGAGATACGCAAGATCTGTTGGCTAGGCAAAAAGGGAGGAAATCCAAAACTGCTAGATAATATTCGGAAGTGGCTCAGACAGACAACTCCCTAATTCACAAAGTAGTGGGTGATGCAGAACATAACCAATCTTAATAAAAGTAGCTTCAGCATTCTTGTAAAGGAGATTTCCTGGTATGGGCTACCTAGTAATGATAACAAAAGAATTTCAAAAGATCCACAGACTCGATTTGTCTAGAACTCCAAAGAAATTGGGTTCTTTTTTCAAATTCCTTCCTCCAGGGCACACTAGTGATCTCCTCACCTCCAGGGCCTCCATGAGATGATCACCAGTAGCAATGTTGGGAATATGGATAGTAGTGCTAAACGCATCCAGCATCTCCATCTCCTGCAGGACATCTTTGCGACTAGTAGTCCCAATAATCAAGAGCTTGCGACCCTAAATGTTAATAAAAAATGAAGGTAAAGGTAAATGAAACTGAAACTGAACATTTTTGGAGATAACTCAAATAACCCTTTGGCTTTCATCATTCCTTTTCAATAGTTGGCAGCTTGGTAAGCTCACCCTGCTGGACCAGTTCAGTGCTCCAAACCACTTTTTTACAGTAAGGCAAGTCACATGAAGCCAGGAAAGCCAAAAGAGGGCTTGAAAGCAATGGTTTCTCAAATATTATTATTTTTTAAATAGGTAAACATGGAAATACCATTTCGTTACCAATGATAGCCTTACATTCCATGCATTTTAACTCTTTAAAAAAAACCTTTAAATGCTCTTTCCAAGAAATCTGAAAACTACTGTGACTTATGGAAGACAATATTAAGGGAATTCCCTACATTATTGTTAAATTATACTTTCTAGATTTCTTTTGGGATAAACCACTACAGTTAAGCTGTTATAGATTTGTAGCATAGCTTGGATTAGATTACTAGTATAGTATAAAAAAGGAAAAAGTTCCTATCAAGCAAATGAAAAGTATCAAACTGCCAGATTCATCACTGATCTTGCCTGGATTTCCAAATACCTCTGTCTCTCCTTGGTGAGATACTTACTAAAACAGGAGACTGGAAAAGATAGCCCCAAATGCAACAGTACTTACGGGTAGATACTGTTTGAAAAAACACTAACAAGCCATTAAAGCAAAATTAATACTTCAATTGAAACTATTAAAATAAGTAATTTAAAAACTGTATTCATTTAATTACATTTCTGTAGCACTCAACATCTAAAACACTGTGGGAAATTCCCAAAATAAATGATTTTATAGTAGATACTGTTCACAAAATTGTTTCCACTGTTCTTAAAAATTAGTGTAGCAGTTGGTTTTCCCCATAAATTTATTTCTATCCTTCTGATTCTTGTGAGTCACTCCGGTGCTTGAACTAACCTCTGGCAAGATCAATCTGATTAAGCACAAAAAGTGGTGAAATATGTGAAAGAGAAAAGTTTTGTCAGCTGCTGGAAGTAGAGAAAGCTATGCTTTTAAAGCCATAAAGCAATTATTATGATGAAAGATGGAGCCCACCCAGGAAATAATTTTACATTGCCAACTGGAAGGTCATGAAGTTTAAATGGTGAGATGGATATCAAACACCGACATAAAAAATGTACTTCCAGACAAATCTTTCATCTAAACTAGGAAAACAATTAAGGTACTAAAGTATTAAATGATATCATTTTCCAGCTCAAATGGACAGGTACTGTAATTCCTCCAAAGTCCATTCAGCCAGGGTGGGCTGGCAGGTTCTGGTCCACTTTCAGTTACAGTCCTCTGAATGACCTTGGTCCAGTCATTCCTTTTCAGCCCAACCTGCTTTGCAATATGGTTGCTTTGGAGAAAAACAGGAGAGAATGCTATTTATGTTTCCTTGAACTTCTGTACAAAAGGCAAGATATAAATCTAATAAACAAGGTGGTGTCAAGTGCCTGGGAAATCAGGAGATTCAGGCAGTTCAAATACGAGTATAAAGATGTATTGTAAGCTCAGCTCTCTACAAGAATCTGGCCAAGTGACCATTAAGGGAATGTGTGGGAGTTAAGAAAGGAATTCGAGGTGGCCTGGACCTAGACCTCTTGCACCCTTCCTCAGGCTCAGCCTGGTCATTTCCTACAGGTGGTAAATAATGAGTTTAAACTAAACTCATTAGGTAAAATGAAATGGGAGCCCTAGCAGATATCAGAGTGTGGAGTCCTGGTGCTTTCTAAGCTTTGTTGTTTTCTTGCAGACGTTTCAGTATCCAACTAGGTAACATCTTCAGTGCTAAAAGGAAGGGTAGGAACAAAATGCAGGTGCAGTGCAATAAGTAAGTGCAGTGGACCATACTTCCTCACTCTCCAGATATCCTAATTGCCCATTTATTGCATCAAATCAGGTGAAACAGTTCCTTTCTTAAAAATCACACTTAAAAAGCAAACCATGATTGGCACTGCCATTTTTCCAAATAGAAGCAGCTAAAAAAGAATTGCAATTCTTTGCCATTTTTGACTCCCCAGGTTTTATCCAAATTGTTCAAGAGTAGGAAAACAATCTGGTCTGAAAATTGGCCAATATATGGACAAGGATTTTTATTCTCCCCTTTCAGAAAGAACATTAACTGTGGAATTTTGACAACTTATTTTTAAAAGTTTTATTGGATCTTGTAAAAACTTATAAAACCTGGGCTAAAGTATAGTAGCAATGGCTATTAAATAAAGCTGCTGGAAACTCAGATTTTAATTATTCAACAGAACATATTAATGTTACTTTTTGGGGGGGAAAGCAAACAAACTCCCCCTCTCCAATTCAGGTGAATTCATAACAAAGAAAGCCTAATATGATTCTATCACATCAGCATTCAATATTAAAAAAGTAAATAATTACAGTCTGACAATTACATCTCCAATTATGTGGCTCATTCAATTTCACATGTCTAAGATATTACATTTTCTGAAGAGGGGCAGAATGTGGTGCATGTTACTCTTCTATGTACTGGATTAAAAACAGAGCAGCTGACTCATAAAGGGTATGGAAGGAAATCATTTCTATTTTTAAGCATTTTAACTAAAAGATGAGCTGTTTTTCTGAAGCCATGAATTTTGATTATCAACCTATCCTAAGATCTAAGAAAGTACTTTCTACCAATGAAAGAGAATCATTGTAGCTCAGGGCTGAACTGTGATGTCCTTGGTGCTCTCTGAGCTTTGTTGTTTCCAAGCTCAGAGAGCATTAAGAAGCCCACAATATACTTTCTCAAAGATATCAAACCTTTCTATATGTAAAAAGGCAATTTATAGAGTGAGGTGGGCTATTAATTTACAATCTAAACTTGTTATGGGAGACTGATTGTATATCTCAAAGTTGTATCTGTAGTGTAGAGAAACTGGTATAGTGTTTCCCAGCCAAACTATCTATGAGCCTTACATAGCAAATTGTCCTGGGGGGGGGGGGGAGAAATGCAGCCCAGCGATCTGCTACATCACACCCACTGCCACAATTAACAAGTTTCTGACTGGGAGGCAATGACATTATGTGGGACAACATTTCCAATCACGGTGGAAGGGATTAGAAACATACATAAGCAGGTGCCTTTTTCCCAACACAGTGTGGGAAGAAAGAAACCTTCTTCCTTAGGATTCCCTAGCACCAGATTATAAGGCTGTCTGCAACTACAGGGGCAGGTCTATGAGAACAACAAACTGCCCTTAGGAACGGGATTATTATTATTTTTTCATATATGGCAGATTTTTATTTCTAAGGTTGGTTGTCATTTTTAGGGAAGGAAAGAGGAGATTTCATTCGGTATAAATTGTCTTGTAAAATGCCAAGAAGTTCTGGACAAAATTCCTAGAAAAAAAATATTCTCTTTTGGTGGGGGTGGGTGGGAATCAGTAACAGGTTACATTTTCCCATTATTCTAGCAATGTTAATTGAACATTTTTCACTTTTTCACATTTCTATCCTCATGTATGGATTGCATGGTCCATCAGCTTTTAATAAAATATTGAATGAAGCTACAAAGGGTTGAGCAAAATCTACACCATACTTCCCAACTGCTGTCTATGCTTACTACAGATTCTGCAATGGGCCTCACTTACATTATTTAAACTCTTGAGGCCATTGTTTCACTGAGAGTTTTCAAGTTCCAGAAAATAATAAAATTAAAGCCATCAAATTATGGACTATATCCTTCTCAAAGACAGCAGAATTAAGGCATCTCTATCCATAAAGACTATACAAGTAAATAAGGTTACATACATACATACATACATACATACATACATACATTATCTCTGAGGCTCACAAAATAATTGCTTTGTCTTAAAAAGTTGGTGTAGCTCCAGTAAGTACCATAGTGTGCACACACAGACACACACACACACAGACACACACACACAGACACACACACACACACACACACACACACGGAAATTTGTAGGACAAACATAGGGAGGGTGTCTTAAGCAGGCCCCATTCAGAAGATCCCCAAAACAGTTTGCTGAGTTTTTCATAACACTACCGAAATTGTCAATCTAGCTTAAGGGGGAAAAGGGGGGGGGAGAGTAGAAGAGAGGGATACTGCACTGGGCTTTTACCCTCTAAGTCTAATTGTTAGTTTTTTCATAGGAACCAGCAGGGAACCCCATGTGAAGCCTCTGTGGGGTTCCCGAGCAGAGCATCCAATGCCTTGTGTGACTCTGCATGTAGATGAAGGAAGCCTTTCGGGCTGCTGGGCTGTTACTGCTCCTTTCTCAGAGAAATGCTTTTTTTCTCTGGCTTGGCTCCCTGCTGGGCCAGCCCTTTTCAATCTTCCTCTCTCCTTTCCCTCCCCCCCCCCACTCCGTGCTTGTAAAAAAAATCCTCTTCCCTTATCTCTCCTCTTTGCAAAACCCATTGAAACATGAAAAAAATAAGAGAGCTCAGATACGTGGAATTATTTTTTTTCTTTTATTTTGGAAAATCTACATTAATTTTAAAAAGCTTTTAAAAATCTGTATAAGAGAATATACGAATACATGAATATAGACCACTTGTATGGAGGGAAAGAATTGGATATTCCTTTCTTTCTCTGGATGGATTTTTACAAAGCTGAAGGATGTGCCACGTCTAAATGATGTCTGTCTGTCTACACACACATATATATATACACACAATGGAAAGCTGATAACCTGGGTTCAAAACCCAAGTGCCACGCAACAGCGTGAGCTCCCATTCTTACCCCAGCTTGTGTCCACCTAGCAGTTCAAAAGCATGCAAATGGAAGCAGTACCACTTTGGTGGGAGGGTAACAGCATTCCATGTGCCTTTGGCGTATAGCCATGCTGGCCACATGACCACAGAAAATGTCTTCAGACAACGCTGCCTCCCTCAGCCAAAAAACAGGGATAAGCACTGCACCCTAGAGTCAGATACGACACACACACACACACATACACACACACATACACACACACACAAGTATGCACATACATAAATACATACATAGGAAGTACAGATCTACCTATATAGACAGCAGAAATGCCTCCCTGATTAACTGTTTTCAGTTTTTTATGGTTATCCCCAATGCAAATGTAGTGAAGTTATCTTCCAAACGGGAAAAAAAGTAGATTTTAATTGTTAGGGCCCATTCTGAAATCAAATTTGGTTATCTCCTCCTCGAGATCCGGCATGCTCCTACCCTTCTAGCCTTTTAAAAAGCCTTAAAGACCTGGATTTTCCCATAAGCATTGAGGTAGTATATGCCTAGAACCTAAGAAAGCTATCTGTTGCATGTGAATGGTGTAGTGTTCTTCAGGGGTCAGGAGTTTTTATGTTGGTATAAATCAATGTTTTTTATTCTTTATTATTGTTTATAGGCCATGCAAAATTATTGATACATAGCATGGGTATCTATGTTAATCTAATAAATAAAGCCTGAAAGCCTTCTACAGCAGCTTCATAATGACATTACCATACATAGCAACATCTATACAAGCATGCCACTATGCAGAATAACATACTGTATTTTTCGGAGTATAAGACACACCTTTTCCCCCCAAAAAAGGGTGAAAATTTGGGTTCGTCTTATACACCGAATGTAGCCCCGCCCACCCTTCGGCCTCCGCGCGTCGCGTTGTATACCTGTTCCAGGCTGCAGGATTGCCACAGACCATCACCCCAAAAACGGAACTTTTGGAGGTTGCAAATGCAGCCCCTCCCAAATGGAGCTTTCCTCCCAAACGGAGCTTTTGGAGGTTGCAAAGGCAGCCCCTCCCAAACGGAGCTTTTGGAGGTTGTAAAGGCAGCCCCTCCCAAATGGAGCTTTCCTCCCAAACGGAGCTTTTGGAGGTTGCAAAGGCAACCCCTTCCAAACGGAGCTTTCCCCCGAAACACTAGTCATGGAGGCAGAATTTTTTTTTTCTTATTTTCCTCCCCAAAAACTAAGGTGTGTCTTATATTCCGGAGCGTCTTATACTCTGAAAAATACGGTATGTTGAATTATTTTCCTCACTAATACCTCAGAACTCAGAAATACTAATTTTCTCCTTAATATATACCCAAAAAATTAAATAAAGCAAAAAGACAAATTGACTTCCCATCCAACAGAAAATATACTTAAAACTCTTCTAATTTGAAAGGACAAAAAAGGCTGCTCTGTAAATACTTCACCTCTTTTATATGAAATTGTTTCATTGCTCTTTAAAGACTTTTGGTCTCAGATGAGCACATAGCTCAGCTTACAAACATTTTGTCTTGTTGCAAGACAGGATACTTACATGAGGTGGTGCTTTTTTCAATAACACCAGAAGGGCCTGTAACACCAGGTTGGAGAAACGTGGCCCGATTGGAACATAATCTGAAAGTTTAAGATAACAAAATAATACACATATTTACACAGCTCATGGAAAGTCATAGAGAATGGCAACAAGTTCAAACATTGTTCCGTTTCAAAGTTTGGAAGTTTCAAAGTTTGGAAGTCAGTTATACTCTTCCAATTGTGGTATTAAGGTAACTAATGCTCCAATTCCATTTGAGTCCTGCTGCAGCCGCCCCAAATGTGGTTAATATCAAGTAATACCAATTAGGAAACTAGCTATGATAACAATAAACCTTTGAGTTGATAAATTAGAGCAGGTTAAATAAAACTCTCCTTTAATTTAATCTCAGGACCCAACCATCCTTCCTTCTTCTAGTGTTGTGTTACCTTCTCCTCCAAATAATGAAAGGTGGATACAAAGTCCATCATCTACACCCGCATAAACTGCCTCCATAATGCTATCTCCGTATCCAAGCTCAAGCACACCAGGCACAAGAGCCCTTCTTTTCATAGAAAACCAGGGTTTTGCCCTAAACTCATCTGTTCTTCACAGATATTCCCTTTACAGGCATTCTCACCAAGAAGCCGTTCAATGTCGTCCACTACCACACAGCTGAGCTGAGACTTGTAAGCATCATCAAAGATCTAAACACCAGGAAAAAGAAGCAACAAAGCATTTTGTTAATGGCGCCTTCAAGTAAAATAATAATAATAATAAAGCTTTGCACTTGGAACTTAAGATTTAATTTCTACCAAATTCAAGTGTTTTAGTTTAACTTGTTTTAAAAGAAAAGCTCTTTAACTGAAGTTATAATACTATGAAGGGAGAAACTGATTTCTGCACAAATCACATTCTAAAATTAGAGATTAAGAAAAAATATTTTGTATTATAGATAGTTAGTAATTTTGTTTCCCTCCTTTGAAGGGTTCATTAAATATTTGAAATTTTTGAATGGAACTGCCCCCAAATTTTGGAAAATTATTCCTCTTCTTAGCTACCCCTATGCCATGTAAAATATGCTGAAAATATTTTTAAAAATATCAATTTCCTCAGATTTGGAAGAGGATGATGTTATCTGTGGCCCATCCACATTCTTAAAATTAATTTTTCCTTTGCTTTATCAGGAAATGGCTCTTTCCTGCTGCAAATGCAGATATGTATCTTTCCTTACATAGAAATGTGAAGACCTCTTAATTAGATATACTAGATTTTTGTTCTCTGCAAGACTCTTTTAGTAGAGTCACAGATTAAGTGAACTTGACTCATTTATACACCACCACCAAACTTCTCTGGGGTCTTCCCAAGCATTTCAGTTTAATATCCTACATAGCCTAGATTTATTATTCTATGTGACTAATCATAATTATCATTATTCACTCTGACAACATTCAGGGAATAACAATGAAATTCAAGTTATTACTCTACTGAAAATGATTTTTTTTCTCCTGTGTTGGAAGCACTGTATTAAACAACATTATGAAACTGAAAATAAAGTAAGACAATTTATATTAAGCTAAAAAAATGACATCCCCTTGCACTTCAGAGAATAGCTGTAGAAGACTATTCTAACTATCTATTGTACTTCAGACAGATTCTGTTCACATGGGTCTTTTTCATTAAATATGACCAAAAGAATTGATACCCCTCTCTTCTCCCCCTCCCCAAAAACTAGTTTGCAGTAAAGTAAGTTGAAATTGATACAAGTAAATGACATCCAGCATCCTTTGACACTTTGCTTTTGATGCATGACTGTCATTATTTTTCTAAATAATAAAACAAATGAAAATGGCATGGAGATCATTATTGCTATCTCTTACAAGTTAAAAGTCACTATTGGATTTCAGTGATTTTTCAGGCAAACTATTTACTCAGGCTATTTGAATATAAAAAAGTACTGTTTGACTGTTTGATCAGGAAGACCCCATTTCTGAAAGGCAGATACAAAAGTCCAAATGTTTAAGATTATCATGTAAGTCCCCAAATGTGTATCTAGTGCAGCTTTAAGATGAGAACTAGGAATCACAAGTATAGAAGCAATACCTAGATTATCTTTAATTATTGGCTAAAACTAATATTTAATCCAACAGGCCTGATTAACATGGGTAACTTCCAATCTATCTGAAATATATTCATTAGAGAAAAACTAGAAACCTATGGCTTCTCTAATGAGGATGGGATTTGACCAAGCAAAAAGATTCCTGAAGGAGAGAGTCACTGACACAGGATGGCAACCAGATATCAGTTTAGCACCAAAGCTAAGAGATACTCTTCTAGCACCATGCCAGCCAGTTATTAATAATCCTTAATAAATAACAGACATCACAAAACATTTGTTCTGGTTAGATTCAATGCAGTCCCTCCAGCAGTTATTGACACTAAGTATAAAAAAATTCCTTTCCATGAATAATTTTGCCTCAGTGACCCCCACACCGTAGAATGAGCTGCTGCACTCAAAAACTTGCAAAAATTTGGGGAAACATTTATTTGTTTGTTTGTTTGTTTGTTGTTTGTTTGTTTATTAAATTCACATGCCACGCAGTTCTCTGATAAGGTGACTCTGGGTGACTTACAGATCATAAATAAATAGAAAAACATTTAAAAATTTAAAATTATGCAAATTAAAAATGTTAAAACTAAGAAAAAAACAACCACCCAGGAATCAAATGATAGATGTTACAGGGATGGGGTCTTCTTACTCTGTCAGCCATCTCCAAGAGTGAGAACCCCCCTCAGAGCCCCACACTAACTGGCAAAACCAAGTTGTAACACCCTTCTGGAAGGCCAAAAGGGTGGGTGCAGTTTTCACCTGCAGTGGTAGAGTGTTCCACAGAGTTGAGGCCAAAGTGGAAAACAATCTTCTCTTTGGCCCCACCTTCTGGAATTCCTTGGCAGACAGTGTCTGTGCACACCTCTTCTGTTGGCCCAAGAGGGGCGAGCTAATGCTATTGGGGTGATTTGGCCACTCCTCAAACTGCTAGTCTAGAAGTCTCATTCAGAATTACAGAAAGTACTTGATTGCAGTTATTGCCTCAAAGCAATCCCATGTGCTATGAAATACTGATATCCCTAACCTAATATTTCATAGCACACTTTAAGGCAATAATTGCAGTCATCCTTAAACAGATTCTTTGGGGGGAAATGCAGGGTACCAATATTTTTGGCAAGGTTGTACATCCACTAGGAAAGTTCGAGGAAATTTCTCCCAACAGGGAAGAATCACATTGAAGGTGGTTGATGAGTTAAGAGGCAATCCCCCTGGTGCATTTTCCTCCCTCCTTCCACATCTGTTAACTATAATTCTATTTTTCATTGTAATTTCCATTTTTATTGCTTGAGAAATATTTATCTTTTATGATTTTAATATTTTAATGCTGAAAGCAACCCAGAGTCACTTGAAAACAAGATGGGTGGTAAGTAAATAGATAAATAAATATCTGTTTTAGCTTTTTGAGTATCTTTTCCTTTGCTACAGTAAGATTATTTTCCTACTCATGTTTCTTAGATCCTGATTTGAATTCAAAGCTACATAGCTAATTTGTAAAAATATTTAACAAACTGTTAAACATAGAGCAGTAGAGAAAAATGATTTAGTAATATATCAGAAAAAAAATGATTAGTATAAAAAACAGGTTAGTAGTTATACCTTCTTAATTGCCTGGCACTTGGCAGTTTCTGAAAAGCCAATCATCTTATCAGGAGAGCAGATCTTGATGAAGGGGAAATTAGATTCCTCTGCAATCTTTGCAGCTAAAGCTGTTTTCCCACTATGTGGGGGACCTGTTGGCAAAAAATAGTCCAGGGATAGACAAAAGGAATAGCATGTCTTGCCAGTCTTAAAAAGACAAAGTCTCTCCATGAAAACTGAGTACCCGTGGAAGAAAAGGTCTCTCCGTTTGGCAGAGACTTACATAAACTTTCATGTTCTTAAAATAGCTATGAATCTAGAATCTTCATTGAGACACAAATCACTTTTAATACCAAACCATGTGCTAACCTCTAGAAACTTCATTAAGTTTGTCTCCCTGACGCATTGGCTCTTGGGACAGAACTGCTTGAAGTTATCCAAATTATATACAGAATAATTTTGAAATTTCTTAAATTTGTGGGGTCAGGATTGGAGATGGTACAGAATGTCTCAAAATTTTATCAACTTCATTAATCTAAACATCAGAAATTGTAATTGGGGGTTTGAAGCTAACATCTCCCACTATCACTAGATGGAAATGTAAATCATTACAAGGACTCCTTTCTTGACAGTTTTTATAGCATTGAAGTTTCAGGCTTTCCTGGATAAAATTAATTAATTAAGCAAAGCTATTACAAACTGAGTGAAGACTTGGTGACGATCCTTTTGGATAATCTACTCCCAGAATTAGACAAGGACAATGCTTTATTGTTGCTTTTGATGAAACTCTCAGTAGCTTTTGATATAAACAATTACTATATTTTTTTGGATCGCCTCTTTCCCAGTTCTAAGCTCTACATCTATCGTCATAATTTGCACTCAGACACATAAATCTTTTAGAAGTTTTAAGAAGATAGAGTAAGATAGAGAGTATGTATTATTTTAACCATAACATTAGATAGCAGTTAGCACTAATCATATGTGGAAAGTCACTTCAATGGTTCCCAGTTTCAGTTTGCTAATAGTTAGAAACCATGTTATAGCATTTTAGATATCACACTAAATATGATGAGGTTATGCTGAATTATGTTTCTGTAAGTTGTTAAGAGGGAGAAGAATATACCAATCCTCTTTTTCTCACAGGGGTGCCAGAAACCCTTTTTTATAATCCAATATAATACTAATAATCTTCCTTTAGAAATTGCGAATCATTCCAGATAGAAGCAAGCAAGAAGGAGAAATTTCCTGACAGTTAGAACAATTAATCAGTGGAACAACTTGCCTCCAGAAGTTGTGAATGCTCCAACACTGGAAGTTTTTAAGAAGATGTTGGATAACCATTTGTCTGAAGTGGTGTAGGGTTTCCTGCCTAAGCAGGGGGTTGGACTAGAAGACCTCCAAGGTCCCTTCCAACTCTGTTATTTCTATTCTATTCAAGCTCTCTCAAGCCCAGCACTCTTTCTAGGAGCAGACCACATTTCATCCATCCTCTGTAGAGCAAGTAACATACCTTCCAAAAGAACACTGACCAAGGGAGTACGATCACTATTTTTGGCCTGCTGAACAAGAAGCTCCCCATCATCCAGCACCCGAGTAACAGGGTCACCCCACTTAATAATGCCATTCATAACATAGCTTGCATAATCTTCCTGATTGGTCCCAAATGCCTGCGGTTGGAAAGAAACAGATGTAGTAAAGCAAATAATGAATAACTGCCTCCATTTGCAAGAGTGGGAATGACATGAACTAGTTTAGCAACAAGAAGAAATGAAAGGCACACTCACCGGCTTAATGTCATTCTCCAGTGAAGCCAAAAAGTCTCCCCTTGTCACCTGCAGAGATTCTGCTTTTTCCATATCAACTTCCACCTTAGTGCTGGCCTAATGAAAATGGGAGATGGCACATCGATAAGACAGCCAACAAAATCGTAAATTAAAGTAGGTCTACAATAGGTCTCTTTGAATAGGTCTTCAAATAGTGGAACTTCCAAGAAAAATCTCAAGTAGTCTCAGTTTCCCTTTAAATAAAAGAAAATATATATATCTAGATTTTTTTTTAAAAAAAAGAAGTTTCTTGGAAACAGAATATATCAGAGTAGAGTTCATGAGTATACGCAGCAAAGTAAAAGAAACAAGAAGTTTAAAGTATATAAACATAGGAACTGGTACATGTCTGATGAGGAAACAAGAATGGTTTGTAAGAACAAAAAGGTATGGAATGGTATAAAACAGTGTTTGAAATAAATTAGTTTTAATTATTTCCCCTTTTCTTTTTATCTCCTGCTTTATGTTATACAAATAAATTAGTTGTACTATTTCTTATTTCTTTACTGTACCCTGCATAAATAATATTAGTTACTCCAAAAAAGAATCAATGAGTAGGTATGTACGCATTCATTCCTTTTTATTTGCTTCTGTCTATGCTATTGAACGTTGTGTAATTAGGACAGTTGAGCAAAATGTATGATTTGAACTTGGACCTTTCTACTCCACATTCATAAAAAAAAAACCCAGCATTTTCTCTCTGATACCCTTAGGCAATATATATATTATACCTTAAGAAAATATATA
>QLTV01002471.1:1185633-1214854 GCA_003457575.1 Thermophis baileyi
ATGTAAGATATATATATATATATATATATACATATATATATACATACATACATACATACATACATACATATATACATATATATATATATGAACTTTAAGGAAAATGCACTTCTGCATATGCAGAAGCTAACTAGCTTCATAAGTGATTCTGAGCTGGGGGAACAAGGGGGTGACTTGATAGAACCAAGGAAAGTAGATCAGCACCATGGAACCTGCCACTCTATGGAATTGCCATAGTAAAAACTTTCTTCCACTTCAGATTTTAGACCATCTTTAAAGTGCATTTTCCTTAAGGTTCATTTTTATAAGTTACAAGGGTCTCCCTCCCTCCACAAATTCATCTGCAAAGCATACACACTAAGAGCTATGTGTTCCAGGATGCATTCCAAGCCCAACACCTGTTACAGTCGCAGGCTAACAAAAATCAGCATTTCAACACTCTCCAATATAAAAAACTAATTTAGCTTGTTTCAGCTAATCTCTAATTTACTCATCCTGACATTTCACATCTGACATCACTCATTTCCTGCTAAAAGCCCAGTGACCTTTACAACTAAAAATGAAGGAGAAAAAGAAAACAAGAGAAAGAGAAGAAAGGAAAGAGAAACACTCCAATGAATATCTCACCCTGAAATCAGGCCTTTGGGAGCTAAGTAATAAAACTGTTGTAGATGTTCACCCTCTTTGTGCATATCATAATTCATGATAGTATATGGGTAAAATCTAATCCCATTTCAATATCTAGTAGTAGACCAGGACAATGTTTGATAAAACTTCAGAAATAAGGAGACAAATGTTTGATATAATATGAAGGAGATACAATCTATTTCATGCATCCTACCAGTATATCAATCTTAGCCTCTATATTCAAATTTGCATGCTTTTTGCCTGTGTACTTGTACACTTCTTGTCTCTTTGTCAAATGAACATTTCATTAGGTGAGCACAGGCACAACTTTGCACTGAATTTCTTTAAAAATCAAATCCATATGAACAGGCAGCCAAATGTTATTTTCAAATTGAAAATAACTAGAAAATAGGTATGCATTCTCTGAGGGAAATGTTCCAATCCCAGATTGTTCCAAAATGGAAGTTAAAGTAGCTCCAAAACATATAGAAACGTCCATTACAAAGTCGGAACATTCCATGATAGAATCTCACAGTACTATCAGGTATATGTACCTGCTCAGTCTTGTTATAGCATTTAACAAAGATGAACCCTGCCTCCAACAGCTGGCCTCAATACCTGGAAATTAGCAGGTAAGAAAAAAAAAAAGCTTGGGACAATGGTGCTCAAAGAGCTAAGAAAGGGAAAGAAGATGTAGCTTTTGTATCATACTGCCTAAATGATGTAGACATCTGAACAACAAATGGGGTGGCCATTTATTTTATCTAGTTTCAATTTACAGCAGAAGAAACTGCATGCTTCAATATTCTTTCATCTTTTTTGGGTCCCCAGAAATAACATAAATCTCCCTTGAAAACCTTTTTTTTACTCGTTAAGTTTTCTTCCCCCAAATATTGATCATTTAAAGATTTATTCTGCCTATTAGGGTTAACTCTTAAATTCTTTATAAATAAGCAAAACTCGTAAGAAGAACAAAAGAGGAAATGGCACAAGGGGACAGGTCCCAAGCTCATATCTAGTGCCATCTGCAGAGACTGGGTAGTGCTAAGGAAGAGCAAACCTTAATGTGTCTGTTCATAGCTGTGGACTGGGCTGCCCGAACCAGACCCTCAAGTTCAGCACCACTAAAGTTCTTGGTCTCCACGGCCAGCTCTGTAATATCCACATCTACAGCCAGCAGTTGGTGGGTCCGCATCCTTGATGTGTGGATGTTGAGAATCTGCATTCGACCTTTTTCATCAGGCAAGCCTAAACAGATAAGTTGTCATTTTGCTTCAAATCATTTTTTCACAATGATCTTTTCAGATGTAGTGTGTCTGCAACTTTCAAATTTTCTTGTCAAGATCTTAGTTGGGGAATTCTAGAAGCAATTGTCCCCAATACATCTGGAGACAGCCAGGTTGGGAAAGGCTCTTTGGACATTACTATTTTCTCCCATGATTGCAATATTGTTAACAGGCTAAGTAATAACCTTTCTTTCCCAAATGCCAATCCCCTGAGCTGGCTTTTAAAGAGAGGGAAATGATGTAGAGATTGCACCTCATTTACAACTGGGATGCAGTGGAGATTTATGAATCATTTCGTTACATTTAGGCACAAATAATGTCTGACTGGAGAGTTATGGAAACATCCATGCAACTTTCTTAGCAACAAATCTTGCAATTCCCTGGGGTTTTGGGATTTCCCAGTCTAGACTTTTCCCCTGATATTCCTTAGGAACATCCTATCCTATCCAAATCACATTTGTACTTCCCCATATTTACATGCTACAGATGAATATAGCTTAAACCTCTGTATCTGTATCTACCTACAGTATCCAAACTTGGGAAACTTGAGAATAAGAACAAGCCAACATGTGGAAAGAAACATTAAATGTCCTTCTCTATTGCTGAAAATGGAAAAGACACAAGAATGTAAGCTCAAGGCTTGTTGCAGCTTGATGTTCTTCTAATATAAGAATTCAACCATTTCTGTATGATCCCATAGAGGGAAAGACAATTTACATGAAGCCAAACCAATGGCTTATGATCTGCAGTAAATGTTGTTTTTGTCTTTTGTTCAATCTCTATGAGTATTTTTCAGTCATGGGTATCATGGTTCTGTTAGTGTAAAGTTCAAGAGAATCCATATTGCACATCTTCCTTGTTCAGCAGTTAATATAAATTATGGACAGATGGCTGAGGCCATAGAACCATATTTACCAAATTATTTCCTACCAAAACTTTCCAATGCCTACCATTTGTTTGTGGGTTTTGATAATAATTGCTGCCCTGATTATTTACCAATCTCCATTTTCACTTCCAGTCGTCCAGGTCGTAAGAGTGCTTCATCAATCAGGTCTGGTCTATTGGTCATACCTGGACATAAAAAAGAAATTATTACTAGCTTGAAAAAGAATGAGTCCAGATACTACACTTGATTCTTAGGTTAGCTGTTTGAGACTTCTAGGCACCAAGCAAACAATCCTACTTAATTGTTATAAGTTTCCATTAAGCAAAAGTGACAAATCAAACATAGCATTCCCGCCAGGCATGATAATGTTCTTTTTACCTTTTATTTATATATGGAGATCCCAAAAGGATCTCAAAAGAGGTTGTGTGTGTGTGTGTGTGTGTGTGTGTGTGTGTGTGTGTGTGTGTGTTCACAGGCTTGAATTGCGATACATCTAGCAATATCCAAGGTTCCAAACTATGTTTCAGAGACATTTTGATGTATCTGATATCTGTGAGTTGCTGTCTCAAGTTTTACTATTCAAATGAATGAACATGTGGATAGGATTGCAACTAATATGCAAACTAATCTGCATGAAAACAAATATAAGATACAGTATGATAGAGAAAGAAAGAAAGAGAGAGGGGGGAGGGGGGAGGAAGGGAGGCAGGGAGGGAGAGGGAGAGGGAGGGAGGGA
This sequence comes from Thermophis baileyi, assembly GCA_003457575.1. Classification (NCBI taxonomy): domain Eukaryota; kingdom Metazoa; phylum Chordata; class Lepidosauria; order Squamata; family Dipsadidae; genus Thermophis; species Thermophis baileyi. The sequence goes on from QLTV01002471.1 coordinate 1,189,169, forward strand.
GGAAGAGAGGGGGGGGAGATAAAAGACAAGGAAAGTACCACCATCTTGCCTTGTACTCCCACTAACATAAAGTAAAAGAACTGGTTCTTCCACCAATATTATTCCTTGGGTTTGTTCTCACTTTTTCTTTTCCAAGTAGTTATCACAATTTTTTAATACCTTTTTTCTGTTTTCCATTTTATCTCCTTTAATTATTAATTTAAATATTACAATTTAAAACCTTCTTTAAAAAACAGTAGTATAAAAACTTACTGCAAAAGATCTCTTTGATAAAGAATATAAAAAGCTAAGAATCAGTCAATTAAGGATTAATAATTCTTAAGATTGAATATAAATAGCTCATAATGTATTATTTTAGTTTTGTTGTATGCTGTCCAGATTAACTTGTTGTGACATTGGCGGCTATATTAATAAGAAAAATAAATAAATAATTTCCCTATTAGGTAAGATAAATTATCTAAGTTTAATCTCTTGTCTAAGGCTCTAAAACTTTTGTTTTAGTCTCAAGACTCTGAAGAGTGAGACATTCACTCTCTGCATCCAGAAATATCTTACATCCATGTCTCTCTGCAAATATGGCAAAGATATGGCAAAATCTCCCTCTCAAGAGAACCCAAGAGAACAAGGCAACTGCATACCGATTACCAAGATATTGTTCAACTGTTCAACACCATCAATTTTAGACAAGAGCTGGTTCACAACAGTGTCATGGACTCCAGTGCTGCCTGCCATACTCCCTCGTTGTTTGCAGATAGCATCGATTTCATCAAAGATGATGATATGAACACCACTGTTTGCCCCAAGCTGATGAAGAAAAATCAAAGTATGTGATTAAAATTTTGTCGTCCTTATTCTAATAGCTATCATAGTACACTGTTTTAAGGAATGCAGAATAAAGCATTTAAGCTTGTAAACAGGGGTGGGTTCTAACTTACCTCACTGCTGGTTCGCTTCCTCCCGCATTGCATGGGCGCGCCTCGTGGGCGCGCGCATGCGCAGTGCCAAAAAAACCCGAAAAAAATAAATAATAATTTTTAAAAAAGCTGAAAACAAGATGGCGACCGCATGCACAGTGCTGGAAACTCGGCTTCTGCACATGCTCAGAAGAAAAAAAAGGAAAAAAAAAGAAAATTCAAAAAAATTCAAAAAAAAGAAGAAAAAGAAAAGAAAAAGAAAAAAGAAAGAAAGAAAGCCGAAAACAAGATGGCGACTGCATGCACAGTGCCGGAAACTCGGCTTCTGCACATGCTCAGAAGAAAAAAAAAATTCAAAAAAATTCAAAAAAAAAATTCAAGAAAATTCAAAAAAAACAAAAAAAAGATGGCGGCGTCCACGGACCGGCACCAACTGAACCAGTTCCGTGACGTCATTGTGACATCACCAGCGGGTCGCTACCGGTTCGGGTGAACCGGTCTGAACCGGGAGGAACCCACCCCTGCTTGTAAAGAACAATTCCACTCTAATCATAATAAAGGGAAGAAGCTTTCAATATTCATTTGGTATAAGGCTTATGGCCATAAATAAAGCATTTATTGTGGACCCATTTCCAGCTTCAGTATTCCTGAACAGCTCAATTAACAGTAGACTAATTCATATTATTAAGATTACGAAGGCCACTAAAAATACCTTAGGGAATAGAATATTACAATATGTACACTCAGAATTTTATGAACAAACATTTTTTTTAGAACTAGAAAACCCATGACGCATTGGGTCATACTTTCGAAGGTATTTCCTTACCTAAACAGAGAAATAGAATGACATGGATGGGCAAAAAAGCAGTGACAACAGGAGTTGTCTGACTTTCCTTGTGGGAAACTGGCAGGGAGCATCATAAATCACAACACAAGACCGCAATTAACTGAGTGATGATGCTGCAGCAGCCAGAGCTTTGTAAATACAACTGATGAGAAGATCCTTGAAATTTCAATTACAGTAACAGTAATGATGGTACTACAATGGCAGTAATGGGTTCAAGATTTTGTACCATTAAGTTAATGGATTTGAGGTACTTTGATTCAAGCATTTTTGCGCTATGATGCATCATTTGGGCTAACGGTGCATCATAGTGCAAACAGAAAGATTACAAACAGACAGGGGAGTTCTAGTAGCATATAAATATAGATGTAATCAACTCCAAAGACTCGGGTAAATTACAGAACTCAGTTACATTGACTGAATTCCATTTCTGGCCAAGTCAACAATTACAAATTCTTAAAGCTATTAGAGAAAAATAAACATATGCAGTATGAAGTATTTATCGGATTGCAATTAGGCAGAACGAATTATGAGAAACAAAGGATTGCAATTTTTTTCTCAAGAAGAATTACTATTTTAGATTTTTGGATTTTCTGAATCTTTGTGTATCATTCTGCTAAATGTTATCAACATTTCAAGTGAATGTTCCTACTGATATATAAAGACGAGTGAGTAAATAACATTTAGAATTTGTTTATTTTATAAACAAAATTATGTAATATTTGACATGGCAGAGTGAGAAATTAATTATCTCTTGAGATTTAGTTAGTGGTACAATAATTGAAGCCATATTCTTCCTGCAGTTGCTGATCAGTCTCTCACCTACAGTATATGAATTTTAATCCAGTCCTACATTGTGAATGGGCTCAACTCACTATCATTTGATGATTTTCTAGCATGAACTAATTATTTCAGATCCTGCCCAAAGTTTCTATGGAATCTGTAATTGGGTTTTCTATTTTCTTGTATACTTCCTTTTATGTTTTGGGAATATATTTTGCTGCATGACCCATTTGTACTTCAGAGAATGCCTTGATATTATCCAGCAGAGTATCTAATACAATACAACAGTGGTCCACAAAGGCTTGAAGAAATGTTATGATTTAAATCTTGAGTTACGTTTTGGGGTTCCATAGCCATGGTCCATGGCCACAAAAGGGGATCCACAGTGAAGAAAAGGTTGGGAACTATTGCAATAGAGGATTCCTTCCTTCCAATGATGACAAGTAATGCAAGTCTAAGTCACCCTCAAATTACCATCACCATGCTTATAGCTGGCACATATTTAATTATTATTTGGGGGTTTTATGCTGCTGCAATCAATTGACTTCCAGAGTCTTACAAAACTTTAATCAACATTAAAAACATCAATATTGGCCAAAACCAATAGTAAAATATCTATAACTTGTCACCCACACTAAACATGCAGCATCACTCCTTTGGGAGCAGTAATCTTCCATTCCATCTCTACAGTTCTTATATAGTCAGGGCAGCATGATCCAATGCACTAAAAACAAGGATAGGGTTGTCTTCATCTCCGGAACAGAGGAGAGGGACCTTCACTGAAAATACTTGCATCTTCCAGATATTGACATTGTCTCAATAAAGAGACCTGTAGCAATCCTCCCCTCTTGGAGCTCACTGAAGGGGCAGATTGCATGAAACCTATGTCTTAATACATAACTGAAAGTGATAACCAATATCCTGAACAGTGTTTGGAAGCTAAATGCTCCCCAGTACACCTCTTGTAATAAAAATCTTACATGCACAAAATAAACCAAGCTCACTACTACCCATGTGGTTGCATTCTGGATCAACTGAAGCTACCAGAAGGTCTTCAAGGGCGGCCCTATGCAGTGCAACTTCCAAATGTGAGGTGACAATTACTTAAGGAACTGTCAATAGGCTTCCTGGTTCAGAAGTGGTTGCAACTGGTGCACAAGGTAGAGTTACACTGAGGTCTTCCTTCCTTTTCAAGCAGAAAAAGAAAGTCCAAAAGGACCTGCAGATGGCAAACCACTTTTGAATAGGTTGGAACAATTCATTCATGGTTAATGATTATTTCTGGAATCTGACAGCTTCCAAATCTATAGCCATTCCCTCTTATTTGGATTAAGTCTAAGCCATTTTTTCTCTATTTAGATCCTAACACAGCGTCTAGACCAGAGGTCTTCAAACTTGGCAATTTTAAGACTTGTGGACTTCAACTCCCAGAATTCTCCAGCCAAAGCTGGCTGGAGAATTCTGGGAGTTGAAGTCCACAAGTCTTAAAGTTGCCAAGTTTGGGGACCCCTGGTCCAGACACATAGGAAGAGTACTTGATCCCATCTCCTATTTGGTCCAAGCTGCACATTGATATCCTATGGAGAAAGATGGTCTTCTTTGGCAGCTTTATTTACATATTAATAATAAAAATAATAAAATATCTGCCTATCCCAGTTCCTTGGGAAGGACTCAATAGTTAGATAAAATCCAATTTAATATCTGGCTGGCTATGCAATGAACCAATAATAATTCCAGGTTCTTGGAAAGGACTCAATAGGTGAATAAAAATGCCAAATCTTGTCTAAACATCTGTCTGGGGTTTGGTGAAACTCTCAAACTTTCAAAATGGTTTTCCAGAATTATAGCCATCAGCGGATTGGGGTGGTGTTTTTTTTTTTAAAGATTGTGATGTTTTTATTGAAGTCTTAGATTTATTTTAACTGGAGCATGATGTCCTTCTAGAATCTGTGGTGAGAAGTTCATTGTGATAACGGCATATGGTTTGTAAGATGTATATAAAGGACAGCTGGCCCAAATCAGCTCTGATTGTTAAATGAAATTTTCACATAATTGGCCCTGACTATTCCTTATTTAAACTGACTAAATGGAGGTAAGGGCAGTGGCTTTTTAATAGTGGACCAGAATGATGGATGCCTTTGTTAATGAAAAAATGAAGTAAGAATCATCTTTTTTCACTCAGATTCTAGGAATGTTTTAATAATGTTCAATAGCAAAGATTCATAAAATCTAAAAGTGGCCAAACACAGAGTTGTACAATATTTGAGCTTTTTAATACTTAGAAAAGTGACAAGGAGGCTTGATAGAGTTATAATAAATGCTATTTATTACCTCCAATAATATCAGACAATATGCCTCTAAATAAATTGTTTGATTGATTGGTTAGATGTGTATCCTGACTTTCTTTGGAGAACTTAGTTTCTATAATAGCCATCCTCTGAGGTAAATTAGGCTGAGGGTATATGAAGGGCAGAGAATCACACACTGAATTTTCACAACTAATGATAGATATCTTTCTCCAATCCTAGTCCAATTCTTTAACTACTATATCACAGTGGTTCCAGATATTGAAAAGCATTTGCTGGAGGATTCTATTGTACCCCTGCACTGTTTACTGACTTCTCAGATCAACTAGTTAGTCTCTGTGGGAACAAAAAACAACAGCCCTATCTGCAGACTGAATCAACTCTCCTGTCTCAGTCTTCCTCCACTCCATTCAATAGTTAGGGTAGCCAGACACATTGCTATGCTAAATTTCCAAATGAAAAGATTTCTAAAATTGATTGACAGTCATTGGAATAGATCCAAATTCTTTTCCTCCCCTAGAATACCCACATTAACAAAATTGCAATCCTATGAGCTACTACATCTCAAACTGCACATCACAGAGGCTGTTAAAAATAATATATCTTTGCCATTTCTTTCACTCATCGGGTCTAGTTATTTTTAATTGGGAAAAAAAAGATCATTTCTGCCCATCTCTACTCAATTTTGTTGTTCATGAGGGGAGGAAAATATGCCATACAATGATGCAATCTCAAGCCACACATTTCTTAATAATAGTTATTACATGACATGAAGAAAAGAAGTTGCCACAAGTTGCTCCTGTGGCAGTTAACATATGCTCTGCTGATTCTACTATTAGCCTGAATCCTAACCCAAACAGAACACCATGTAATTCTTTTCATGTTTCTAAATTACCCTCTTTTGTTCTTCTTCAGCATCTGCAAAGAGCTTGCGAATGTTAGCCTCTGATTCTCCAACATATTTGTTAAGGATTTCGGGCCCGTTCACAACTTTTGGCTCCCTGGCATTCAACATTTTGCCAATCTGCCTGGCCATAAGTGTCTTACCACAGCCAGGAGGGCCATATAAGAGGATACCTTTCACATGTTTGCAACCTAAAAAGAAAGAAGAGAGAACACAATCATGAAACTAACACAGAAATCTTTTTTTGGCCAGAACAATAATGGGTGCAAAATAGAGCAGCAATTATTACTTGCTATTTACAAGAAAACTACAATTTACCAGAAAACTAATGAACATATCTTACCAGCTGACTACTCTTAGGCTTTCCTCCGTAAGTACAATTCAAAATCATAGGTATTACTATTTAAAATTACAGACAGCTTTGGATCAGAACAGAACTTATTCCCACTAGCCCAATAAATCTGCCCATTAGCCATTTTTGGAGACTGCTAAAACTGCTTTTATCTTCTGAGGGGCAAAGGATGTTAACGGTACCCATGCACTGGCTCAGATATAGTACTATATGCAATTTTTTGTTCTTGGCAAAAATATGTAAAGCAAATCATATTGGAGGCTATAAATCTAGTAAGTGAAAGGAGAGGAGTGACTAAGTCAAAGAGATAGGTACGTGACCTTGTTTCTGTAGAAGGAAATCTGAAATTAGAGCTATAAAGTTTCTTCCTGTAATTGTTGGGGAGTTGGGGATGAAGCACATGGTAAATATCCCTCTGATTTCAGTAACTCCTCCAGAATACCTCAGCTCAAGCAGATTAATTCCCTTTTTTGTTTCAGTCACACAATTATTTTCTTGTCATAGATTTTTATATTTCTTGAGATATCCCAGCATGTACTGAAATTAATACCTTATTTTGGGGTGATTTTCATTTCTTTTCTAAGAAACTTGATGAGTCAAGTTTGTTGTTTACAAAGCTATACAGAAACATGCTAAAGGGCTTCCGGGAGGCTTCCAGAAGGAAACTTTTAAATGTGTTTTAGACTGCAAGGAGACATCTTCCTCTTTTCTGTTCTTTTGTAATCTATCCCCTCTATGCTAATTAGGCTAAACAATTCAAGGTTGGAACTAGCTATACCCCAAAGCTTTTTTTATTGCAGGGGAAAGATGTGACACCAAATTTTTACTTACACAGACACACATCAATTCTAGCAGTCACCTCCAAAAATTACTAGCTATTATGAGATGAAGAAGACTAATCCTCTCCCTTCCTTCACAATTTTGGTGAACACTTTAAAATTTTCATGGCTCACCTGGTTAATTACTAGGCTCAGAATCTGCCAATGTCCTGTATTTTGCCCTACTTTTAACACTTAGTAGCAAAACAATGAGCTAAAATGCAGACATTTTCCAAGTTAATCTTTCCAGCTACCACAATCACCCCAGGCTACAGTGTAAGGAAAATCGGCTGAATGGCATTAACAAAATATGTCAAAATTCAAGATAACATTTTTGTACATAATTAAGATCTAATTTTGACATTGGATGTCAAGGAATACTCTTGACATCCAGTACTCAGTCTAGTAAACTTTTTCTTCCATTATTTCTTATGTGTAGCTTTCAGCTTAATGTATTGAAAGATCAAAACAACATTCAACATAAATCTCTCTGCATAATGGTACAGATTACAGTGTGTAGGGTACACTATCTTACCTCTCCATTCTCAAAGTACTGAAGGACCGGAAAGAAAACAGGAATATTGTAGAGAGAAGTATATGCATTTTATATATTATATTTATAAAAATAAATAATTTCTGCGCAACTAAAAGAAGTATCTAGAGTATGATGGATATATAAGAAAATTATTTCTGAGTAATCTTGTTTCTAAACACTCTCAGTCACCTCAAGTCTAGAGCAGTGGTTCTCAACCTTCCTAATGCCACGACCCCTCCCCGCGCGCGATGAGATGACAAAGGGGGTGTGGCACCAAGATGGCGGGCTAGCACGCAATTAGGTGACCCCTGTGCAAGGGTCGTTCGACCCCCAAAGGGGTCGTGACCCACAGGTTGAGAACTGCTGGTCTAGAGCAAATGTACTAAATAGCAACATTGATTAAGATGAGTGGGCCACCTTCTGATGCTAGGTACTACACTTAACATCTATATGCATGTGAGAGAACAGCAGTAAGTGAGCAGATGAAGAAAAGTGGATAGGGCCATACCACAAACAGAGTATGGCTAGGATTTTCCAGTTTTTCCAATACTTAGGGAAGGCAATAAGTTTTTTTTGGTTTGTTTGTTCTTTTATGTGTAATACAAGGCTTCATGCATTACCCAAATGATTGTAATGAAGGTGTATACAAAATACAAACATAGAAAATGTTTATGTATTAGGGTATGAAAATAAACTTACTGGCAGATGACTAAAGGGAAGCACTGTCAAAAGGGCTAACTTTATTTCTGGCAACCAAGATTTGGGATCTTTCTGAAGATGAAGATGTTTTAATCCTATGTTATTTTATTCTGATATTTCTGGTATTGTAAGCAGCCCAGAATCATTTGACAGAAAAATAGGTAATATACAAATTCAATAAATAAGATGAATTAATAGAATGATATTATACCAAGTTTCTGAATTTTAGCTCAGGTGGGCTTTCAAGTTGGAAAGGCAATGACATTTTAAGATGGGCTGAGTCATAGCAACCAATAATGACTATGACTCATACTGTTGACATTTGTAATTTTTTTAATGCATCTGCTTTGCCATTACCTTGATGGGGAGCTGGATAGAGAAAAATTTATTAGTCAACTCTTAGGTATTTGAGAGAGACAGATAGAAAAGCAAACACTCAGTGCAAATGGGGGGAAGGAAAGAAAAAAAATAGTGGAGGTGAAAGACTAATTATACATATGAACCAGCAAGGTGGTGATAAATTAAAGGTGATCCTTGTCAAATTAGTGTCAAAGAAGAACCTGTTAATTCAGCATATAGGGAACATGATCTCTTGTGTAGCCAAAAATCAGTGAGGTGGGATTTGAATGATGAGTGATGCCAGAAAAGGGGAATCCCAGTTTGCTGAGATGAGAGAGGCTACAAAAAAGCTAGGAACAAGTCAGAACAGATTTTGTACAAACAAGTTTAGGGAATTTCTGTTGCCAGGCAAGCCAGTGAATGTAATCCCTTGATGCTGTACACTAGCCTCTTACTGCAAAGGCAACAAGGTAAAAGGGATACACCCAAAATCTCATCTACTTGAGGTATGCCATTATCAAGCAACTGCATGTAACTAGAATGACTGAGAGTTTGCATAATACACACAGATATATTAACTTTCATTTGATTGTGATACCAAAAAGTAATTCTTAAGGGCTTATGCACACTAATCCTCTCTGATAACAATAATTTACTCTGGCAGAAACTTCAATGCTACAGGACTTCAGTGGAGAGGAAACTGACTTGGCAGAAAACAAAACTTTTCTTTTTAGTGCTAAAGATACTGTTAACAATAAACTATTGCTATAAGAGCACAAATGAGATTTTCAACTTGACATTCACCAGATGTTTCATACTACAACTTCCACAGTCCTATACTACTAGGCAGGTTGATTAGGATTGAAATCCAAAACCCCTGGAGAATACCAGATTACTATTCCAATATTAGATTCTTAGGGCTGTTACTTTAAAGATTGGTCCAAATATTAAGTTCTATTCCTTGGCAGCTATAGCTCTTATAAATAGGGATGTGCTAGTGTACTTGTCAAACGTATGCTACTTTTCTTATGCATATTTCCCAATTTTTATAGGTCTTCTTGCTATCCCCTCATGACTGCATATAAAAAATAAATGAAATTATTAAAGGTTCCTTTGAAGTTAATGCATCTACTTAGAGGAGTTTGCCTATAAATCTGTACAGTTTAGATGTGGCCTTGCTTCAGATTCTGTAACCTCTGTTATAGATCTGCCATATTTTTTGCAAAGGAAAGGTTCTTGATTTTTTCCTTGATTAAAAAATACAAAAAAACCACCCTTCAAAATTACTCAAATGGCTCTTGTCCCTTCATCTTCATGAGACATTGTGTGGAACTTCAGAATCAATAAGTTACACAGCAGTTTAGCAAGCACTGGTGAAGAATGTCTGATGAATATCTTTATTTTCTAATTTTTATTTTCAAATCTTCCTATACCTAATGTTTATTTTATTTTGTGTGTGCCTTTTGATTCCTGGTGACTGCATGGACTAGTTCCTGCATTTTTCTTGGCAAGGTTTTCAGAAGTGATTTGACATTGCCCCTTCCTAGGGCTGAGAGAGGGCAACTGGCCCAAAGACACCCAGCTTGAGTTATGCGTAAAGTGAGAATAATACTCAAAGTCTCCTGATTTCTAGTCTGGCACACTAATCCCTATACCAAACTAGCATTCTTTTACCTACATATTTACATTTTTTTCTAATGGCCCTCAGAAAGTGTACATTTTTCCAGTGCATTTAATTTCCTTGAAATTTCTGAAACTCTTTACACAGGAGATGTCTTACATAAGGCTTTTTGAAAAAACATAATTATAAACTATATTAAATAACCCGTCCCCACTTGGTTTCTCTAAAAGTTTTAAGTTATAGATTACCACTTCCACATCGGTTGAGATTCAAAGTGTTATCATACCAGAATTTTAATGAAACCCCTTTCATATAATTATTATTATTATTAACTTTTCAAGATATTCAAGCTAAAAGATTAAAATTAAGCCTGGCATCAATTTTAATTCTGAAGAGAGTAAATTTAAGCATTCAGGCAAAGGGTGCTGCTGACAGCGAGCAATAAATGTATTATAATTCTCTGGGAGTTGTCAATCTCTGCTACAGTTTTTGAAGCAGACTAGTTGCAAAACTAATGTCCATCAAGTCAGGAGATCTGAGGAGAAATATTTTCTACTCTCTTATCCTTGATCTCTGGCCATTACATATAACTTTCTTCTGAAATAGTGATTAAGGATAGCCTACCAATATTACAAGTTTCTGTTTTATTGGCCCAGGGACTGTAAATAATAAAAGCCCCTGTAGTCTCCCAGCCATATGGGCAATGGCACTACTATTCAGAAATGATAGCGCAAACCAGGTGAGATAACCCAGCAGACCATATGCATGTTCAAGACATGCAGCCCAATCCCAAAATCCTACTTCATCTCAAAAATTTTGATTATAAGATGGGGAACATGCACTAAAAACAAACGTTTTGAAACCATTCTTGACAAAGAGCAATACGAATTTATAAAGCTGCCACATATGAAATCAAGTGATCCTAGACGGGTATGGCACTTTGTAATTAAAAATTCTAACGGAAGCAAGCCATGAGGGTAATCACACTAGGTCTCTAAATATGGGAAAGTCCACCTGAGGCCTAACAGTACTAATGGACTATTCCCTCCCCCCTCCATAAAGTTGCCTAACCCCCTTTTAAAATTAAAACTGTTCATTATTGCAAAGAACCATATTTCATCTGCTCTGAATCTACCAGTTATCAGAGTGCTGTCCAGAGTTTAGTATTTACATCAGCAAGGGTAAAAGTCAGTAGAGCTGATTGGCAGGAACTGCAGGAGCTGGAGATGCCACAGATTAAACCTGGGACTTTCTCCATACAAAGCACACTCTCTACAGCTGAGCCCTCCCCCACACTTTCACCTCTTTGCACCCAATAGTGGTCTCTGTACAAAATGTCCCCACCTGGCCAACATGGAAGACTCTGAAAACATGAAGACAGGCCTCCTTTCAAATAGACAGGTGATGACAAACTTCAAAATGAAGCTACTCTGTATCTCTTCTAGCACTGGGGCAATACCTGCATTTACATCTTATCTCCCTTCTGAGAGAAAAGCAGGCAGTGTATCCAAATGTCAGCACTGTTAACAGACAGCTTTTAAAACTCAGCCTCTTCCTTAAGATAGGTGTATCTAAATGCCTCTGCTTACCATCGTTTGCTGATCAAAGGTCACTCCTTAAACAGGGCACCAGTTTTTAATTATTTGCTCACCCACTTGTAACACACAATTCACATGGGAAACTATGCCCATCAAAATAACAGAAAAAGATATTACAAGGTCCAAAGACAATGTTGTCAGTATGCCATTCTCAGTAGTTTGACATTTGATACAAATTAAAAGGAGATAACCACATCATTAAGCTAGTTTGCAAATGCCAGTCTGAAATGCATTTACAGGATTATTTGTTTTGCTTTAGCTCCCAATATCCCATTCACTCAAACTGCCACATTTCTCGTATTGTTCAGTGCATGGCTAAGTGACACTCGTATAACAGAAATAAACCACATTGGGGAAAGAATGTTAACGCACAATTTTTAGGCACAATAACTTGGCTGGTTAAGGACAATGGGATGTGTAGTTAAAATAACAGGCCTGGAAAGCTGTAAGTTTAGGACAGCTGCTTTAACAGGTTAGCTTACAGAAGTCACAGATATTTACATGGAGAAGAGTGAGAGAGAGAAAGCCAAGAAATTTTAGAATTTTAATAGCATCATTTCTATAACATCTTACAGAATTTCATAAGCAAAAGGAGACATGTTTGAAGATTATACTTCAAAAATCAATTGTGAAATACAAGAAAGGACAAATTGGAGATGAGAATGACAGTATTATAGAATGTATTGAAAAATTCCTGTAACCATTTTTGTAATCAAGTTCTAGAGATTTCTGGCCTTCTTATATCACTCATATCCAATGATAAGAGTCAGACCAAGTAAACTTATTCTAAGGCAGATAAGATAATAGCTAAATGCATAGTGGCTCTTTCTAGTGATTACAAAGTGTTTAAGCATAATATCTATTGGCCTCCAGTGCTACAGTAAAACCAAGACCACCTGCAGGAAAAATGACAATGAAAGAAGATGAATTGGAACCAATAGACCCTCTAGGATTTATGCAAACTGGAGAACAATTATCTCTTCTGATGGAATGCAAACAAAAAGAAAATCAGATTAAAGCAAGAATTCCTAATGCGTATTGAGAAAAGCCCTAGGCTAAAAATAAAAATTGCACATATTTAAACATAACTTGAGCCCAAAAGTGGGACTGAGAGCTTGCTTTTTATTATTATTATTTAACTACATTTCATTTACTGCAATTTTAGGCTTTTAGCAAAATCACAGCTGCAGAGGAGACACACCATCAGCCTAACTTTCTAAGAGCTCGAAATGAGAAGGCAGCCCAAAACGTGCTTGAAGATTACAGGATAGGCCACCAGCATTGATGGGTTACAGCTCATTTAACCTTACTTTCAGCCATCAAATTTTAAATTTTATATTATTGATCCACAATTGCTAGCAATTTTCTATAGCTTTTAAAAATCTAGCATGGATATTTATTGTAAAATACAGAGCTATAAATCTAGTGTTCTTTTTTGTCATACACTTCTTTGATACAAGTAAACTGACACACATGTCCATTCTATTTTGGAGTTGATTACAATATCTACCCATCAGGCATTGCTTTCATTAACTCAGGTTTATGGTGTGGCAGTATTTATTAACATTCCTAGAAACTGCAGTTATGGAAAATGCTTCTGGGTATTATGTATAGGAAGATCCTTATTTCCTTAAATCAGTGGTTCTCAACCTTCCTAATGCCACGACCCCCGCCCCGCCGCCACGACCCCCGCCCCTCCCCGTGAGCAATGAGGTGACTAAGGGGGCGTGGCGGGCTAGCGCGCGCTTAGGCGACCCCTGTGAAAGGGTAGTTCGACCCCCAAAGGGGTTGCGACCCACAGGTTGAGAACCGCTGCCTTAAATGGTTAGATCATTGAAATGATACTTAAGGCCCTTAATTCACAAATATTCAAGGTGATGTGTGAATAAATAAAAATTGCAATGAAAATCATATGATCTGGGAAATGATAAAGAGGCCTAATATACCTAAAACATTTACATTTATTGCAATAAGAATTTCATCATTTGACACTGCTGGCTTTTTCCATTATGCATAGATTAGCCTTTAAGAAGCCAGAATCTTCCCCATTTTGTTGTTAAAATCCAACTAATAAGCTTCCCTTTGGCATTTGGGAAGAGGAGCCAATGCAGCTTCTTCACTGTAACAAACTTGTTTCTTCCTCCTTCATACTGTATTCTTGAATAGTTACTATTCACTTCAAAGGTAGACTAGATGATCTCAGGGTGAAAGCTACCTCCAATTTCTACCATTACACATCTATGGTCTCACAATAGGCAAGTCTTTGTGGATTCGGCAGAGAGTAGTTGATTTATATTCCTGTTTCCCCCCCCCTTCATTTTACAAATGGAAGAGTTATAGAACCCCTATTCTGAAGCAAACTGTAATGCAGATGATCAATCCCGCCAGGCTATACAGCTGGCACATTTATCATTTTTCATTTGTGAGGCAGAAGAACAGAGACAGGAAAACACAGAGTGGGAAAAGATCTTCTCCTGCTATATACAGACTCCAAATTTTTTCTTTTCCCCTCATGAATTATTATAGTTAACCTGAACAGATGTCAACCTGGCATTTGAGCTCTGAAATATAGTTGGAAAAGCAAGTTATAACTAATGCAGAGAAAAAGGATGGGTGTCAGGAAGCAGCCCTCTTCTTCAAATTTCAGATAAGCTTCTCTTGCCTAAGGGAGGGGCCTGTCAAAAAGAAAATGGAACTGGAATGGGAAGCTTTGCTTACTAAAAAGCAACTTCTCTATTTGAAAAAGACTGTAGCTTGTCAGGGGAAACAAGCATTTAGGCCCGTGATGGCGAACCTATGGCACATGTGCCACAGGTGGCATGCGGAGCCATATCTGAGGGCACGCGAGGTATTGCCCTATGTCAGCTCCAGCGCGCTGATTTTTGGCCTTCCAGAGGGTGGGGGGAGGCCGTTTTCACCCTCCCCAGGCTTCAGGAAAGCCTGGGGAGCCTGTGGATGGCGAAAAACGGGCCCATCGGGCCTACCGGAAGTTCAGAGGCTTCAGTGAGGCCTGCGCGCATGCGTGGGGGGCAGTGCAGGAGGGTTGTGTGCATATGCGCAGGGGGAGGGCATTGCATTATGGGTGTGGGCATGCGCACGCACACCCGAGCAAAAAAAGGTTTGCCATCACTGATTTAGGCTATAAGAGACTCAATCCCCATCATTTTCTGTCAGGAAGACACAAGTTTGCTGACTTCTGAAAAATTAACTCAGTCTGTGGTCAACAGAAATTTAAGAAGTGTGAATTGGTTGAGGTAGAACAACTCCATGAGACAAGGAATGGCTGCTCACTGTATCTCTCCCACATCTTGTATTTTTTCCCCTTCCATTCTATAATTTTTGAAGATTGCCTGGACAAGTCCGTGCAGTTTTCTTGGCAAGGTTTTTCAGAAGTGGTTTACCCATTGCCTCTTTCCTAGGGCCGAGAGATAGTCACTGGCCCAAGGTTACCAAGCTGGCCTTGTGCCCCAGGCAGAACTAGAACTCATGGTCTCCTAGTTTCTAGCCTGATGCCTTAACCACTACACCAAACTGGCTCTCTCGTGTTCTTTACTGCACTTTAAAATGAAATATATTGAAGCATTAACAATGACATGTTTCCAGTTTTAATTAAGAAGTACACTTGGATCAGGGGTGGGTTCTAACTTACTTCACTGCCGGTTTGCTTCCTCATGCACCGCGTGGACGCGCGCGCCTTGCGCACCGCGCATGTGCAGTGCTAAAAACCAAGCTTCTGCGCATGTGCGCAGAAGCAAAAAACAAGATGGTGGCGCCTATGGCGCCGCCGAGAGAGCCAGTTCGGGGGGGTGTCCAGCTGGCCATCGCTGTCGGTTTGGCGAGCGGGGGGAAATTCCCGCTACCGGTTCTATAGAGCCGGTCCAAACCGGCAGGAACCCACCTCTGGCTTGGATCATCAGACATTTAAGCTGGCAGAATAGTCAATCTAGAAACTGTTCTAGAAACAGTAAAAATGGTATAATTTTCTCTTCGTCTTATTAGTTGAACTGTTTTGTAGGAAAAAACAGTTTGTCCAATCCTGTCCATTTCCCTAGATTGACTTGAAAGTGATTAAATAAGATACTGTTATAGGAGGAGTCTTTAAGTCTTCACTTCAGCTACCTGACATTTCTAATTCTTACCACATAAGCACTTTAAAGTTAAGCAAACATTGAATTGGCTATGTTGGCAGACTGAATATGTTTCAAAGCTTTAGAGCAGTGGTCCCCAAGCCCCAGTCCATGGACCGGCACCGGGCCATGGCATGCCAGAAACTGGGCCATGCAACAAGCGAAGCCCCATCCATGGGATGTAGGCAGTGCACGAAACCACACTCCCTCCAGTCTGCAGAAAAACCGCTCTCCATGGAACCAGTCCCTGGTGCCCAAAAGGTTGGAGGCCGCTGCTTTAGAGCACCTGTTGATTGTGCAATGAACATACTATCATCCACCCAGCTATTTTTATTGACCTTACCTAGCTTAAAGCTGTGGGAAAACTATATTTTAGTTTTCTTATCTCACAAATCTTTTGTACATTTCTTGCTATGACAGTTTTTATATTTTATTTCTCTCAATCCATATTTTCATCCTTGCATTGGCCCTTATTGTGTTCTTTTGGGCAGGGCTGTAATTTCTGTGATGTGCGCTGGGGTCATATAATATCGTAACATCTACTCATTTTTATGTTTGGTACAAACCCATTTGCTCCACAATCTCAGGTGGGAATACTCGAGAAGCAAATGCCCTTCGGAATATGTCAGAAAATTCTTTATCAAGACCTCCAATACCCATCTTCTCAAAATTCCAATCAGGGTTGATGATAGACTGACGGTTTTCCCGAGTTTTGGATTTTCCTGCAGAAAA
Organism: Thermophis baileyi; assembly: GCA_003457575.1. Classification (NCBI taxonomy): domain Eukaryota; kingdom Metazoa; phylum Chordata; class Lepidosauria; order Squamata; family Dipsadidae; genus Thermophis; species Thermophis baileyi. The sequence continues at coordinate 1,205,741 of QLTV01002471.1, forward strand.
AAAGAGCAAATTCAAGACCAATAATTTTAATCAGAACTGTTACAGACGGCTACGATAAATTTCAAATACACTATTACATGTCTGATGCATAGAACAGTTTATTAAGAACATGAGCTAAGAATTATTTCAAACTCATTTTGTTAAGAATAGACTGAAAGACTGCAGATAACTTTACTATAATAGAAAATAGAAAATATCTAAAATATCTAATGTCTAAAATGTGTTTGCATGTATACACACACTCAAACAAAACATACATATATCTTTCAGACTTAACAAGAATTTAGTTAGCCAAGCTTTCATCCTCATATTTTCTCATGTTTTAATAAATAATGTATGTATGTATGTATGTATAGATTCCATGCAAACAGAAAGCACTATTTTAAATTGGATAGTTAAAAGATTCTGCTCTGCTTTTTTACAAGTAAAGGATATAATAAGATATAGTAAGTCACAGAATCATATAATAATACGTCACAGAGACTGCACTAGATTTCCTATATTTTTTAATTGGGACAGTCCAGTACACCATGCTGAACTTTTGATATTTGCTCAGGACATGACAGGTTATGAAAGATTAATGAAATACCTGAAAACCCTACTTTTCTTTTTGTTTAGGAGAACCAATTTTCCAGATTTCATAGATTTGGAAATACGTTTGAAAACACTGCAGAGCACTGTAGTCATCTAAGCGATTGTGTTTTCCATCATTCTAGCAGCTTACCTCTAAGAATAATATTCTAACAATGCCAAACTAGAAATCTGTCCATGATTAACTTGAGATTGAAGCAGAAACAAAGAATGTTCTCTCTCCCTCCCTCCCTCCCTCCGCCTCTTTATCTATCTTTCATATTTCTTATTCACCCATCTTCCTCAGAGAGGACTTCTGGTTCGTGTACCATACACTTTGGCATAAGGAGACTGGCACAATAAGTTTATAATAGGCATAACACCCTTATTTTTTTGCAAGTACAGGAGATTCCATCAACAATTTGTTTCCAATAATGACTTAATTAATTTGAAATAGTAATTAGTAACAGTCAAAAATCTGAATGTATAAATTAATATTATCACCCAAGGTTAATTTTAAGAAATTAGAAAAGAGTAAAAATTTATTTTTCTCAATGCATGAAAGTATTAAGGGGCCAGTATATCTAACCATTCTATCCATAAATCATTCTAATTGGCACACAGAAAGTTACTTATATATTTCTACACAGGATACATAGTAGTTATTGGTAAACTAGATCCTGCCCATCATTTCGCCAATCCATTCTGAAAACAAATTAGAATTAAAAATCAGTCTCACAATTTTCTTAATACTAAAAAGGAAAGAAGAAATTTAAAAGAACATATTAATGGCTGCAATAATACGCATCATCTTATGTATGCCTTTTTATTGTTGCAGAGGCTTCCATAACACTAAATTCTTTCTTGCAATAGTCTCACATGGTAACTCTTCTGGGGCCCAGAAATGTGCTTTAAACTGATAGAGCTCAGCCCCTTCACACAAAAATCTGTTTTCTTAATTTGAGTAAAATAACTGAAGATAAGACAGAACATTGTTTCTACAACACTTGGGAATCAGGAATGTTGGCTGGCCTGTTGCAAATGGCTCAGAGTTCTAACAATCCATTCAGACCCAGCTAATGTAATTCCCCCTTCTGCCTTCCATTAAATTTCTACCTTGAAAAGCCAATCTAGCAGGTCTATAATTTGTAAGGTACATCACCTAGGGAGTTAAAGCTGGTGTAATTCAGTCTTCTTGAATTTGGGGATCTATTTTAAGGTGTGGACTTCACCTCCCAGAATTTTTCAGTTAACATTGAGAATCCTGGGAACTGAGGTCTACACTATTTATAAAGCAAAGTCTGTCAAGCTTTTTAAATAATTTTTTTATTATATTCTCACAAAAGAACAGATAAATGATTCAGACCAGGCACTGGAACCTAGGGGAAATAAAAGATTAAAAGTAAAAAGGAAGACTAAGAGTTGACATGAGTCCAAATAAGAGTGAAGGAAAAGTAGGTAAGAAAATAAGGATAAGAAAAAGGGAAGAAAGCCAATCTACAGCAAAAAGGGCTAATTAGAGAAGGGGTTTGAAAAATGTACTGGTACTGAGATCTAGAACACCTGAATGCTTTGGACAGTTGTGCTGTGAGGATTGATGGAGTCTGACAAAATCCATTCTGGGAGTTCACATGTACATTAATTACATCCCTGTTTTCTTCATCAGTTCTTCTTGCTCTTGCTCTCTAATTCTCATTGTTCCTAGCACTCTATAGTCTCCATGCCACACACACACATTCTTCCTATTTCATATGGTTGCGTTTTGGCATCTATTTTCTTGAATGCAAAGCTACACTGGCCCTTGACATGTTAGTTTCTCCAAAAGGCCTTAAGAAGGAGTGAAACAGGAACTCTGCTTAAGTATTTTGTTATTATGTGCAACATATTGGACAATGGTACCCTATAACCATGTCAGAAGATCTAGATAGCAATAGGCTAATGGCTCTGGGGTCAAGAGGAAAAAAAAGTGTTCAATGAATGGGCAATTTGCAGGCTACAAGAATTTGAACAACAGAAAAGTGGAAACAAGAATGAGAAGGAATAAAGAAAATAATGGGGGAAGTACAAGAGCATAGATAGGGCTTTGGTTATGAGGGGCTGTATAAATTGACAGGAAGGAAAGTACGGAGGTTTGAAGCCATATTTCCAGGAATCAAAGGTGTGGGGGGTGGGGGGAGAGAAGGATTATGTCCTTACTTTAGTCTAGATTCTGGAAAAAAAAAGTTCACTGCTATCACTCTTGTCTATGAAAGAGGTGCAGGGAGGTCATAGGGAAATTTATTAAGAGAATTAAGGTAAATGGTTAGCTTTTAAGTTGCAGGGCTCTAGTATTTTATGTTATTTCCAAGGAAGCAGCAAAATTAACCACTCAGCTTTTCCATTTTATTTTTCTTATTCGATACTGCCACATCCTGGCCATAAGTGGTATTTGAAACTCTGACAGCAAAATAATTGCGGTTTTTTCTTTCATTCCACAATACATCTTTTATTAACCATCAAATCCCACAAGCATTCTCTAATCTAAAAAAGCGGTTATAACATAGCAAATTCAAACATAATTAGTAGAACTAGCAAAGCAATGCAAGTTTCTGCTAAATTAAGTAGATAATTTTCAAAAATATTACCACAAATTGATTTAAAACACAAGGTTGTCATAAAATGTAATTTTATGTATTTATCATGCTCTACAACATACAACATGTAATCATAAAAACATTTATAGACTGTTCCCAGACTCTGATAAAATCCTTCAAAGGAACTCTCTGTCAACCTAAAATGTCAGATTAGTGGCATATCAATATTATCAGCCTTTTATTCTAGGCATGGCATACTGCATATAATAAATCCAGAGGTTAGAGAGAGAGAGAGAGGAATTTCCCACATCCAAATGAAAAAATAAAATAAAATAAAACGTAGAAAATCCCTCATTTTTCAATCAGTTTCTATGAAATGACTTTCCCAGGGGTCATCAGTGATGTAGCTTTTTGTCATCTGAAAAAGCAGCAGAGAAAGGAACTGTCTAGCCAAAAGGTGATATAATGGTTAAGGAGTTAGACCAAGACCTGAGAAACCTAGATTCCTCATTCAGCCAGGCAGACTCACTGATCTAGGGCAATCATTGTTTCTCAGCCTGCCCATCCATAATGGCTTTGCTAGGAAGACAAGATTAGAAGAGTACTATATATGCCACCTTGAGATAAAAAGTGAGATATGTACAGATCATAAACACCATTGTCATAGATTCTAAGAAGTCCCCTCAGGATGGAATACAATTCTACATGATCAATACAATAGAGAGGCTGTACAAGAACAATTGGCAGCACCAACATACAACAGTCAGTATATCTGTGAAGAAAAATATATATAACAAATGCATTTTAATACATACTTCAGGGGTGAAATGCTACTGGTTCGGGTGTACTGGTAGCGGCGGCCGCTGGTGGTTCGCCGAACCGATAGCGACAGCTGGCTGGCCACGCCCCTGAACCGGTCCCCCGGTCGCCGCTCGCTCACCATGCAAGCGGATGTCCTGGGGCTGCACATGCGCTCTGGCCCTATCCCGGCCAGCCTGATGTCATGCTGGAGCGCCTGCAGTCCAATGCGGTGTGCATGTGCAGCAGCCATGGGACATCCGCTTGCCGTCCCAGAGCGGCGGCACTGCCACCGACACCGCAGCAGCAGAAGGTAAGGCCGACGCTGGTGGGGGGGAGGAAGACCCGCTGTGATCCTGCGACTGCCGCCTGCTTGCCTTCCCCTCCGCCTCGGGTCCCACTCCCCACATCCAGCCATGATGGGGGACGCACCGTTTCTGGGCCGGGCCGCTCGCCCACGGGCCCCCAAAGGGCAGGGTGTGCTCTGCCGCCGTCGCCGGCAACGCGGCCGCACAGGAAAACTCCCTGGGTTTTCCTGCGCGGCCGCGGTGCCGGCAGCAGCGGTAGCAGCAGAGCTTGCTTGGGAGAGCCCAAGCAAGCTCTCCGCCATCCCGGAACTGCAGCGGAGAGCTTGCTTGGGCTTTTCCAAGCAAGCTCTGCCACCACCGCTGGTGCTCCCAAGCAAGCTCTCCATCATCCCGGAACTGTGCCGTGCTGGAAAACTCCCTGGCGTGGCGCAGTTCTGGGGTGGTGGAAACTGTGCCGCATCGGGGAGTTTTCCTGCGTGGCCGCAGGATGGTAGAGAGCTTGCCTGGGCTCTCCGCCATCCCAGAACTGCGTGGCACCGGGGAGTTTTCCTGCGCGGCCGCGGTGCCGGCACCAGCGGCAGCAGCAGAGCTTGTTTTGGCTCTCCGCCATCCCGGAACTGCGCCACGCCGGGGAGTTTTCCTGCGTGGCCGCAGTGCCGGCCGCGGTGCCGGCAGCAGCGGCGCAGCAGAGCTTGCTTGGGAGAGCCCAAGCAAGCTCTCCGCCATCCCGCGGCCACGCAGGAAAACTCCCTGGTGCGGCGCAGTTCCAGGATGGCAGAGAGCCCAAGCAAGCTCTGCCGCCGCCGCTGCTGCCGGGCGTGTCCGCGCAGGAGAACTCCCCGGGAAGGGCTCCATCTGTATGCCCAGACCAGGTGTGTGTGTGTGTTTGTGAGAGAGAGAGAGAGAGAGAGAGAGAGAGAGAGAGAGAGAGAGAGAGTGTGTGTGTCCGGCGCAATTGAGCCGGCAAGAGAAGAGGGGGGCGGGAGAGAGGAAGGGAGAGAGGAAGGGGGAGAGAGAGAGAGCGAAAGAGGGAGAGGGAGAGGGAGCGAGGGAGAGGGAGGGAGGAAGAGGAAGAAAGAGGAAAGGAGAGAGAGAGAAAAGAAAGAGAGAAAGAAAAAAGAAAAAGAGAAAGAAAGAAAGAAAGAAAGAAAGAAAGAAAGAAAGAAAGAAAGAAAGAAAGAAAGAAAGAAAGAAAGAGGGAGAGAGAGAGAGACAAGAAAAGAAAGAGAAAAAGAAAGAGAAAGAAAGAAAGAAAGAAAGAAGGGAGAGAGAGACAAGAAAGAAAGAAGAAAGAAAGAAGGAAGGAAGGAAAGGAAAGAAGGAAAGGGGAAGGAAGGAAGGAAGGAAGGAAGGAAGGAAGGAAGGTTAATGCAAGAAATAAATAAATAACCATACAGAAAGAAAGAAAGAAAGAAAGAAAGACAGACTTACGACCACAATTGAGCCCAAAAGTTTGGTTGCTAAGCAAGAGCGTCTTTAAGTGAGTTTCACCACATTTTACAAGTTGGCCACGCCCACCCGGTCACATGACCACCAAGCCACACCCACCTGACCTCCAAGCCATGCCCACCAAACAAGCCACGCCCACAGAACCTGTAGGGAAAGTTTTTAGATTTCACCACTGATGTACTTCCCATGGTGTATTTGTTTTTGCCAACTTTCCTCCTAATGCATCTCTTTAATATGCACATTTTTAGATATTCTTAGAATATTTACTGGAAAGAAGTACATTTCTAAAAGGCAGTTTAAAAATGAAATAAATGTATTTAACCACCATTCACTTTACATATCAATTCAAACAAGTATGACTAAAGTAGATTTACCTAAGAATGTGAGCCAACAAAGGTATCTAAAATTTGTAAATGCCAATGAAAAGTAACTGGGTTCACATTCTCATGATCTGGCTATAGGATCTTTGATTATTAAGTGGGTGACATCTCTCCTTATACTTCTGGCTACTGAAATTTTTTCCATGCTTCTTTTAAAGGCTCAAAAACTGTAATTTTCCTTTGCATCTAGTTATTAACAATTCTTTTCTATATTCTTGTTTTTCTTAAACCAAGATGTCATTAGTACCTTTGGTTAAAGAACAGTGTCTTCAGGAAACTGAAGCATCTGATGTGTTGTAGCTCCTAAAAGCCTATCCCCTTTAATAACATCTGTTGGTCAGAAAAGATGAACTAGACTTCTACTACTACTAAGCCCATATAAATGGGGAGACAGACTGGTTAAAAATGGATTAATAACTTTTGTGACTTCTGGTTGGAATCCAAAACTATTTCTCATCATTAGACTTACCAATAAGAGTGAGAGAAGAACTCTCAGCCTTCTCAAATGCAACTTGACTATTTCCCACAACAAGACCAATTTCAATCTGAGCATGGAAACAAAATACACAAATAAAAGCCTTTAGGAATAATGACATTTTCAATATTTCCCACTGAGATGCAGAAGGCAAGAAACAAATTGGCCAACAGCAGAATATAAAGTTATTTTAATCCGACTGGCATTCTGCCTTCACGCTATTTTCAGCAGCATGTTCAAAGGAGGCTAATTCGTGATTATCTGCTCCCTGCTCAATCTATGAAAACAGGAAGAGGATCAGGCATCTAAGGTTCTAGAAAGGAAAACAGCTGCCAGCACAGAAGGTGGATGCAGAAAATACCATCACTCAAACTGGGAAATGACACAAGTGGGAACAGAATAGTTCTAATATAAGAACAAACATAATAAAGTAAACAAAATTTGCCATATTTATATATGACAAATTAAAATTGATTTAATGAGGGGAAATGTTACCTTAAAACATTAGACACTCCCATGATATACATTTGGCACTTAGGATTTGATCTCAATTTCTAGAAGTTTTGTTGAGCCATATGCTGTTTCTTAAAGTGTTTATTTTCTGTATTATTTCTTCAACTTCTCAAGGTTGGTTTGATTTTCATTGATTATGAAATTCTCTTAGTCTAAGAACTAGGATTGTGATAGTTTTGCATGGTTCATTTTATGAAAAATTAATGTTAATTCAGCAAATAATAAAAGTACAATGCTTTTCCCCTTTTAAAAATCAAATAATTACTTTTTTTGGGGATGTGCCTTTTGTTTAGACTTCAGACAATTTCAGAGACCTGGTGATGACATTCCTGAATCAGGAGGATCTGAAATCTGCAGTCCATTTTTAATCTTTCTGGGGGGAAGGAGTGTTTCTTAACATGCCAGCTTGTTTTGTAAGAAAATCAAGTTCTCAAAGACTGCAATTTTTCTGCAAATTTCAAGAGATGTGGTCTTGGAGAATGCTAGGAACCCCTCAAGCTGCTGCTTGCTCAATCAAATGAGATATTCAGATACAATTAATACAAGATTGGCCAAAGTGCCTCCAAGAAGTCCACAAAGAGTGCCCTTTCCCAAATTCTGGGGCTTGAAAGTTCAGCTGCCATTTTTCATGTCATGATCTTTGTCTTAAGACTGCATACATATACAATTATGCAACTTACCTTCTGTTTTTTACTTGTGGCAGAATCTCCTTTAAGAATACTAGGATCCATAGCTTCAATGTCCTTGACCAATAAGCCAAAAAGTTTGTCATTAAAGCTAAATACAAGCTGCAGGAGTAAAGAAAAATACACATTAATATAATATAACACGATAGGCAACTAATGTTCCACATACAAAATTGGGTGATATGGTTTATCCTAGTTATCAGAAGATGGTACATGCTATGAAGATCAGGGCCTCTGCTGATCTGCAAATTTTAGAGCAGAAGTACAGGCAGTCCTCGACGTACAACAGTTCATTTAGTAACCATTCAAAGTTATAACAGCACTGAAAAAAGTGGCTTATGACAATTTTTCACACTTACAACCACTGCATAGTCACGTGAAAAAAATTCAAATGTTGGCAACTGACTCATATTTATGACAGTTGCAGCGTCCCTGGGTCATGTGATCCCATTTGTGAGCTTCTTACAAAGTCAATGGGGAAGCGAGATTTACTTAACAAACATGTTACTAACTTAACAACTGCAGTGATTCAATTAACAATGGCACAAAAGGTCAGAAAATGGGGCAAAATTCACTTAGCAACAAAAAGTTTGGGCTCAGTTGTGGTTGTAAGTCGAAGACTACTTCTATAAATTGAACTACAGGTTGCTGAAAAATCACATCCCTGAGTAAAAGTCTCTTCATGTCTCCTTTAATCACTATCAGGTTGTATCTTATATCATACAGTCTATCTGTTCATCCATCTTTATTATTAGCTGTTGTGGGTAGAGAAAGAAAAATGTCATTGATGATATTATAATCCAGAATTAAGAAAACATGTTTTGGGTTAAAGAAACACTCCAACCATTCTTCATACTCAATGGGAACTTTGGAAGTAATCACCTGAATGCATCTGGAAGGCACTGTTTTTCAATTTCAAATCCAATATCAATTATACCGTGTTTCCCCGAAAATAAGACATGTCCCGATAATAAGCCCAACAGGGCTTTTCGGGACATGCGTTGAAATAAGCCACCCTCCAACCATTCTTCATACTCAATGGGAACTTTGGAAGTAATCACCTGAATGCATCTGGAAGGCACTGTTTTTCAATTTCAAATCCAATATCAATTATACCGTGTTTCCCCGAAAATAAGACATGTCCCGATAATAAGCCCAACAGGGCTTTTCGGGACATGCGTTGAAATAAGCCACCCCCCGAAAATAAGCCCCCCCATTACTTTCCGGGGGGAAAGGGGGGGGCATGCCGGGAGGCGCTCTTTTTGCTGCGGGCACTTTTTTGGCCGGGAGAGCGAGAGCAAGTGAGAGTCGAGGGCACGCACACCCCACGAGACTGCCTCGGCTCCTCTGGGCTCTGCCTCT
>QLTV01002471.1:1225730-1240594 GCA_003457575.1 Thermophis baileyi
ATGAGTGAAAGAGATTGGATTTAGGACGATTAGTAATATTACTTATGTATTAAGAAGAAAATAAATTGAGAAGAAATATGTAAAGAGAATATTGTGGCTGAAATGGAAAATAGAGATATGATGTAAAATGGACTATGTATATGAAAAGATATGTAAAAATGATCCGGACAACACTTTGTTCATAAAATATGTATGTTGGGGGGGGGGGGAAATAAAAAAATAAAAAATTGTTTGGGGGGAAAAAAAGGAGGAATGGAAATAAATGCTAAACATGGATAGATACAATATCTCCCCTAGCCTCCCATGAATGGACAAGTCCCTGTACAATATTAGAGAATCAAGCCTTGCAAAAAAAAAAGTTTTGCTATCAACATGTTTCCTCAGATGCAATTGACTTAATTTCCTGTATAAGAATTTGGATTTAACTATTGCATATATCAGGGATACAAACAGTATTGCAGAGGGTAGAATTCATTTTCTAGTAACTTTGACAACTGTAGCAAAAATTAAGTATCTCTCTTCTTGTCTGAATTGCAATCAGTTTTATTTCATTCAACAAAACTTATCAAAGCCTTTAAAAGTAAAGACTGGGTCTAACTACATAGCTATGCCCTGAATTACAGTCACTAAAAATGAAAAAAGTGACAGTGGCAGAAATTAGAATATGCCATACAAAGGTGTATATTTCCATGCATCAACTTAATATATTCAAACTTAGGAAACAACCTCCAAATTTAGATACAGGTGGGAATTATACCATTGCAATCACTAATTAGCCTTCCTGTTTTGTAAGTATCTGCTTTGTAGGAAAGTATTTCCACACTCCTTATGGGAGATTTTCTGATAAAAAAGCTGAGAAACAAACACCTTTAACTGAAAAGAGAATACATCTGTAACGGTAATGTTAGATTTAACAGATGCAAAGAGGCAATATATGCAGTTATTATACCATAATGGCTATACAGTTTTGTCTAAATCATCAAAAAGCAATTTAGGATGCTTGAAGAGTGTATTCGTTTTCTTGTATTACTGAGCAATAAAAATATGAGTATTTACTGTGTAAGATGAAATGGTAGAATCCATCTCTTCCTAAAAACTTGCTTCTCATAGAATTATAACAAACTGCAGTTATAAAGCAACAGACACGCACTCGAGAAAATATTAGCACCTTGATAATACAGACAAGAATCTCATTGCTAACATTCTTTTTGAGAAAGACTGGGGTGAAAAGGGGAAAATTTCCGTGAGATACCACTGTAGGAATAAGCAAGATGCATGCATGCAAATCAATAGCAATAGCACTTAGACTTATATACCACTTCACAATGCTTTACAGCCCTCTATCAGTGGTTTACAGAGTCAGCATATTGCCCCCAACAATCTGGGTCCTCAGTTTACCGACCTTGGAAGGATGGAGTCAACCTTGAGCTGGTGATGATCTATCTGCCCAACTGCTGGCAGTCAGCAGTCAGAAAAATTAGCCTGCAATACTGCATTCTAACCACTGCACCACCACAGCTCAAATGCAAAAATCATATAGGTATCTATTTACAGTTGTTAGTTTTTCACCAATTCATTTCTAACTCCATCCAAAGGGATATTTTATTTGCTCCTTTATCATTTGATTATTTAATAAGGTAAAATGCACTGCGTCCCCATTTCTCTTTTCTGATGTATCTATTTGTTTGGCTCTTTTCTCTTTTGATCTGCTTGTTTTATCTTTATCATCATTAATTTTTAAATATCTTACATAAAGCTTTTATTTAGAGATGAGAATTAATAATAATAATAACAATAACAATAAAACAGACATTTAAAGATCAGTGTAAGTATCCCAGCACAGTATTTCATGTAGATAATGCCAAACAGCAAAAAAGAGGATTAAAAAAAACTGCACAGCAACAGAATTCATTCCAACATAAAAGGCTTTAGAAAAAAAGAAAAGTTTCAATTAGATTAGGTCAAACAATGTACTAATTATAGTAAAAACTTACCATCTATTTCTTGCCCAATAGAAAGGCCAGCCCATTTTCTCTATAGAGAAAAAAATGCATACAAGAAAAAGAACAATCATTTACCTACATTAAATATGCATATATATTCACAAAGGAAAACACCTATCTAAAGTTATAATGAATAACTTTTGTGTAGCAGCCATATGCACAGTAAAATTCATTTCACGCTAAAACATAGTTGCAATCCTAGATTACTTTGTCCCCTACAGGCAACATGCTATTATTGTCCTATTATACTGTACATAGTTGTTATGAGCATAACCAGATACCACTGCTATCATTACCATCGTCATGGCTATGGAATGAAGAGCCCCAAGATCCAGATGGCTCCCACCCTGTTAGTGTTCAAGGCAGAGGTGGGTTCCTCCCGGTTCGGACCGGTTCGCCTGAACCGGTAGCGACCTCCTGGTGATGTCACGATGACGTCACCGATCCGGTTCGGTTGGTGCCGGTCCGTGGGCGCCATCTTTTTTTTGAATTTTTTTTCTTCTGCGCATGCGCAGAAGCCAAGTTTCCGGCACTGCGCATGTGTCGCCATCGTGTTTTCGGTGTTGTTGGTTTTTTTAATTTTTTTTTTTTGCACTGCGCATGAGGCGTGGCCGCACGCACGCCCACGAGGCACAGCCACGTGGCACGGGAGGAAGCGAACCAGCAGTGAGGTAAGTTAGAACCTACCCCTGGTTCAAGGGGACCCGATTGTTCTCCCAGATCCTGGGCTAATGTGACTGAAAGCCCCTTCTTCTAAGGTGAGATAGATGGATATTTGTGGTGTCTTCCAGGTTCCACATCTATTTCTACTTCTTTTTCTTTTTATCTAATTTGGTTTTGCTGTTGATTCTTATTACATTGTTTTCATATTTCTGCTATATTATGAATTGCCTATAGTCATTTGGAGTCAGGCAGCATAAAAGAGAATTAATAAACAAACAAATACATAAATAAATAGCTACTCTGAACTCTATAGATAGATAGATAGATAGATAGATAGATAGATAGATAGATAGATAGATAGATAGATTTCAGAGTAGCTATATAATCTCCCCCCCCCAGCACCCAGAATAATTTTTGCCTGATTTTAGTAAAAGGCAAAAGCATGACACCAATGAAGGGAAGGCAAGTAGGCCTTATGCTTTGACCTGTTCACAAGCTTGCAAGTTAGACCCCTAACTTCGATTACATTACTCCTTTATCACATAGACAGGGACTTTGTTTCCCATAGATGCATGACCTCCCAGCACAATACATTGTATTATCTCCAGCTTTGTTTTTACCAAGATTTCTTAAGTAGTCTTTCCTATTCTCCACTCACCAAGAGATTTGTGTATTTTGCTTAGAGGCAAAAACAAACTTGACTTTAAAAGGTGGTTTTTATATTTTCAAAATGAACAGCAACTAATTTTGTATTTTCTTTTTCTAGTAATCATGCTCTGGCCAGGGGTTGTTATTGAATGACTGAGGCCAACTTTTCCTACCTCTGATCTAGAGCAGCCTTCCTCAGACTGGTACTCTACAATGTTCTAAATGTTAACTATGCTGAAGAGGAGTTCTAGTAGCTGTGACCCCAACACATTTAGTATTTACCTACTTTTAAGAACTGCTAAGGACCAGATGATTTTTACTATGCCCTGATACATAAAACCATAGAACTCAAAGAGGGTGTACCTTTTTTCACATGATTGTAACTCTATTAAACAAAAGAATAGAAGTAAAACCTTATTTTGCAGCTCAGCAAGCTACTTTTTCTTTGTTCTTTTATTAGAATGACTCCTATTCACTCACATACACTCAAGGCTACGCTGTTCTTCATTCACAAGTCCAAACTGTTAGCTAACACCACAGGGGAATCAGGGAAGTCGCAAAGATTAGTCACATTTTCTGAAGCTTTGTTGCTAAATAGCTGATGTGAAGCTATGTTTGAAAGGTGTTGGTGCAAGAAGTTGACGTTATTAGATCATACAGAAAATATTGTTTTCTTTTCAATATTGGAGCTGTACAGACAGCATAAAAATGCTTATTCTGCAATAACAATGCTATCTCATCTTACATCCTAGCCACAGAGGTCATCAATCCAGCTGCTTGATTGCCTATATTGTATCTCACATAACAACAGGAATCCTTCATAGGTCTCTGTCCTCAAACAACCCAATTTTCCTAATATTTTATCAATAAAAAGTGCTTTACTAGAACTGAATAATTTGCTTTCATATTCATAGGACATCTAGGAAGCATACTTTTCTTTTGAGCCACTGCAACTTCAATTTTTGCTGGAAATAATTACTTTCAGTAGCAATATTGCTTGTATTTGGGATCAAACAGGAAACAAACAATCAAAGCCATACCTGTGGCAGACTGAAAGCAATGCTGCTTGGCACAACAGATGAATGACTTCTCAGGGTAAAAACATATTTGTGGTTGGGTGAGGTCTTCACAACTACATGCCTATAAAGAGTTTGGGAGAAGAGGAACGAGAGGTGGAAAAAAGATAAATAATTAAAACCTTTCAATATCTGAGTCAGCTCAAGCAATATCTGTTCTATGAAATAACTGAAGTCTAATATCCAAAACTATGCTTTGCAATAAATACAGTACAGTATTTTATTTTCTTGAGATTTTTTTTAACAAAATAATTTCTGACCACTGGATAGAAAAGAGCTGATCATAATAAAACACCAAAAAAAGCCAAAGGATTGGGAAGATCCTTTTTTAAAAAAACTTCAAAATGATTTTCCAGAAACAGTCTTTCCTACATGTTGATAATGAAGCTTCCAGAGGGCAATTTTCAGGTGAAAGTTATCATACACCTTAGTTTACTTAATATTAAAAAAAATGATATACTGTACATACATAATTCTATATACTGTAGTTTTGGTTTGAGCCAAACTAAACAAATGAAGTCACTATGATTTTGTTGTTGTTGTCTTCAAGTAGACTTGACTTCTGGCAAACCATACACACAAAACCTTGATGTCTTTGGAGGTTTTTTTTGCTATTTCTTTATTTCTAGGGCTAAAAGTGAGTGGCTGGCCCAAAGTTATCCAGATGACTTTCATGCCTTAGACAGGACTCCAATTCAGAATCTTCCACTGCTAGACCAAATTGGCTCTCATATCTTCTTTGATAGTTAAGATGGAAAGGATGAAAAATTAGTCAATATTAATTTTCGCCAGTAATATGAAAATCTGATTAACAATCTTTAGTTTGTGCAATCAACAAGTAGCTTTCTATAGCCCAAATATCAAGGATAATGCCTCGTCTATTTCTCCCTTTCCACATAAAAATTTCTAATGCCAAATAAAATACAATTCACAGAGCTGATGTTTTATTAACAATATATATTGGTGTCAGAACTTATTTAGCACATTGCTAATAATAGTCATATAATTTCCAAGATTTACTATGTATAACTTTGGGGAAAAGGAAAAGGAAAAAAACAGACTAAAGAAAGCCTATTTCTGCAATCTTCTCTAAAAAGATACCAATCAAACTTACAAGCCAGATTGAAAGTCCTTTTCACTGACCACAGCACAATTGGTTAAGGAGAGTTCATCCGTGGGACATCTTGCAGCTTGCATAATCTGAAAGGAAAATCAGAGACAAGGGGTCAATAATGAAGAGCATGAATACAGAATGGCTTTAATTTTTGAAGTTCAATTTTATTTTGGAATAAGCTGTGCAAATTCACTGCTTGCCGTTTGTTTAGCATTTGTGTATTTTTGAGAACTTGTGTATTTTTGAAAAGAGAGATGTCACACACCATTTACAAACAAAGCTGGCTGATTATTAGTATAAGTATAAAAAACAGAAACTTAGTTCTCAGCACACCTATGATAGAAGGTAGGACAGGTTAATCAGAAAACACTGATGTTGTACACAAATAAGCAGTTATATACTTCTGGAGGAAGAAATGGTGAAGATGGTTCTGTGAAAAGCGAAGCCAACAAACCCAGTGAAGAACAATGAGCTGGTGCGTATACCAGTTCTTTGGAATCTCCCCAGCCAGGTAATAACCCACAAGCACTCTAAACAGGTGCTCTTCAGCAGGGGGATTACAAGACAAGGATCATTGGAAGTGTTTGAGTACTCAGAGATGACAGGAGTAATCATCTTGCTGATAACCATTATTGGTGCCTTTTAAAAGACACTAAGTTTGCAAATTTCCTTTCCTAATCATATTCAGAAATTGCTTATTAACTACTTTTAAGCTACCAGTCTGAAAACATTGGGTAAGTTTTCTTTTAATCCTTAATAAAAAATATATATTTTTAATTGAAATAAACAGCAAAAAGCTAAACAAGCCTTTGAATTGAGAAAGTTACAAACAGATTAAGAGATCAGATAAATTTGGAATGAGAGTTTGGAATTAATTATTTTTTTAAAAAAACCTTCCTGTAAGAAATAGATTTGTTTCGGCTTTTATAAAGATGAGTAGTTTTAAAAACTGGTCACTATAGGGTACGACAGATTTTAGTTAAAGGAGAAAAATACATTAATCTGCTTAACACCTAATTAACTGGACTTATAAAATGATGCAAAACATTATAATATTGAAAATACTGAAGGATACACTTGAAAAATGGAATCAAAAATTAGTAACAATGTCAATAGCGATGGTTACTTCTACAGATAGAATGTGTCCAAAAGACATTATGGAAGAAATAGCAAATGAGGAACAAGTATTGAGAACATAGAGATGGCATTGAAATTGGATCTACAGATTACAGGCTACACGATTGATATAAAAAATGATGTCTCAGTGGAGAAATCAGTCGACGTTTTAAAAATCAAAAGGGCAATAAATGAAGAAAGTGACCTGGATTATTTATTTTCTATCTTGAAATCAAAAACATTTAACCATATGACCTGCAAACCTCAACTGTGAAATAGTATAGCCCTGATCTCACTACAACATGGCTACTAGATAAATAATAAAAAGTGAGTTTTATAATGTCCTCAAAAATCTGGGTCATGAGACAAGTTGCCAGAGATGGTATGGGTGGCGGAGGTGGCAACAGAAGCAGGAATATGATCGAAGAAAGGAAATACCTTTAAACTAGGAAGAGGGATTAGGCACTAGAGTAAAGGGAGAAAGCACTAGGCAAAGTGCACAAGGAATAGTCTTGTTAACCCTACATCAGTTAACCCTACATCAGTTTAGCTGCATTAAATTAACATGCTAAGAGATTACACAAAGATGAAAGCAAATAACAATGACAGATGGTGCCCAGATTTACGGACAATTTTAGTATAAAGAATTAAATGGCCCCAGAGCTATGCTGAGCAAGAGCCAATATAGGAGGATCCATAGTTTCATCCTGAGCAGTAAAAAGGAATTATTATCCTATTATTTAAGATTGTCTTCAGGATGTAAATACAATTGTCCTACGTCTAACTACAATATTTATATCTGGGACATATAATCTCTTAAGATTTAAGTACAACTAGAGTACCCAGGCCACGCTAAGTCATCATTTCGGAGATATTTTCTCTGGTGTGTTTCGGACTGTACAAGAGGTGCCATGTGGTCAGAGATGGTATGATGGAGAGAGCAGCATGGGTCGAGAAGGGTATGTGAGACAACAGTGAGGATCAGGGTGTGTGTGCAAAGTGCTGCATGTGTCAAGGAGGGCACGCTGGATCAGAAAAGGTGCCTGGGGTGTTTAAGAGGTGCCATGGGCGTCAGGGAAGGCTCAAGGGAAGAGGGAGCATGGGTTGGGGAGGGTGCAAAGGGATGCACCAAAGGTGCTGCATGAAGTGGAGAAGGCGGGGGGGGGGCAGCCTGGGGAGGTGACTTATGGGGGTGTTGCTTGAGTTGGGAAGGCTGTGTAAGGCTTCCTTCCTCCCTGTTCTTCCCTCCCTTTTTTCCCCTCTTCTCTTCCTAGTAGGCAGGTATCTCTGCATACAACTGCATCAATAACTACTGCAAAAAGTTATTTTATTTCATAGTCAGTAAAGTTAGAATGCATTAAGAAATGGGAGAAAGTCTTTATTGAATTTTGACTAGCAAGAAATAGACAACAGAAGAAAAGGGAATAAGGAAAACAGCAAATATGTTAAGGGTAAATTCTACAGTTTTACAGATAAAAATATATGGGTGGGTTACAAACAAATATTTATGCATTTGATATTTGCAGAAGAAAAAAAGGAATGCATACAGGTTTTTTGGAAAACTCAAGATAAACAGCAAGAATAATCACATGCTGTTGACCTCAAAGAAAGGCCCAAACAGTTGCCTGTAAAGAAATATTTACAGAAAACATTTTTCATCTAATCCCAGGCAGTGGTTTTGATTTTAGAATCCTCTAATGGCTTGAAAACAGATACCTGAAGGATTGGTTAGCTGTCCTCACACTATGATCTTCACTATGATCATTCCAGATTTCTCAACCATCTGAGGTACAACACGTGATTATTTTCTTGCCACAAGAAGGTATGCCAGCACCTACTTCAATATATTATGATGCCAAGGAAGAACCTTTTTTATTTTCCCCAATGCCTTCACTTATTTATTTGTAAAATTTATTTAATACTTTATTATTCCCTTAAAATAGGGAATTCTTTATTGGCCAAGTGTGATTGGACACACAAGGAATTTGTCTTTGGTGCATATGCTCTCAGTGTACATAAATAAAGGATACATTTGTCAAGAATCATGAGGTACAACACTTAGTAGGACAAGAAGTAGGACAAAGGTAAGGCTAGAAGTTACATAGTGAACTTCATTACTGTAAATAAAAAAGTTACTGTTTATCATTGTGAATTTTTTTATATTGTTGATTCTAGAGTTACATTCTTAATCTGTAGTATTATGTTGAAATGACTGCTTTGTATATCTTTTTAAGGAACACATATCATTTATTGTCACCTGGTAATGTTTATCATCATGATATAGAATGCAAATAGAGGCACAATAAAATAACGAAGTGAAAACAATTCTAAAGTAATAGACCCTACCATATGAAACAGCAGCATCAAGAAGACTTGCCTCTAAGCCCTCATTCCCCCCACAAAGCAGGACCCCCTAAACTGTTTTTATACTGCAGAAGCAGCTCTCATCTGCTAAGAAGTGAGGTACTGCATACTGTATTAATTGTACTTTTCAGATAATCTTGAAAGACATCTCTAAATAAGATGATGATGATGATGATGATGATGATGATGATGATGATGATGATGATGATGATGATGATGATGATGATATCCATTCAGTAGTGTCTGACATTTGGCCCAGGTCTCTCCCCATCTTCTGATCTTGTACTACTTTTTGTGTGTGCTCTGGCTAGTGTCAGCTTGATGGTATTCAACCACCATGTTCTTTGGCAGCCTGGTTTACTTTTACCACTAATTCTTTCAAGCATAATTGCTTTTTCCAGTGAATTCCCCCGCATGACATGGCCAAAATAAGTGAAATGCAGTTTGTGATTCCAGTGATATGTCTGGTGTTATACACTCCAGTACTTGCTTGTTAGTCACCTTTGCTATCCAAGGAATATGCAGAAGCCTTCTCCAGCACCGCAGCTCAAACAAATAAATTTTCTTCCTATGCTGACTAACCTACATTTGGTTGCCAGGCTGATGTCCTTGCTTTTCCATTATTTGGTTCATGTTCATCATTACTGTATGATCCAGTGCAATCTGATGTTTTATTTCTGGGCTGCATTCACCACTGAGTGATCTGACACCCCAGGAAAGTGAATTTTTCCATGCATTCTATCTCATCACCATTAATTTATATTTTAATATTTTCATTCCTTGCAGTGATCATGAACTTCGTCTTTTTGTTGTTTAGAAAGAGACCAAAATTCTCACTGCTTTATTAATCCAAACCTTTATTCACAAGGTCCCTAAGACCTCCTGCTTGAAAAAGATATGGTTGCAACTTGCACAGAAAACAAAATTAGGTGAAGTCTCTCCAGGTCATGATCAGGAAAGTCCAGGAAAAATTCCAAACCAGAAATCTGTTACTTTTTAAACTTGATGCCACTCCATTTTGATTACAGATCTCATCATTCTCAGCCTATATATTAGTAAGATGATTGGAATGATGGTCCCAAAGACCTGGAAAGCACTAGGTTAGGGAAGCCTGCTCAGTCATGATACCTTTGATTACACTTATTTCTAGCCTGATAGAGTTAATAGTCCATATGATGTACATTTGATCCATAAAAGCTGAAGCAATGGAGTCTATACATGTAGATCTACCCCATAGCCTAAATAAGTACTTGAGATTAATAACAAAGCTGGAAAGAGATGTAAACAACATGGGCACTAGGAAAATGAGAAAGACTGGGTGTAACAGAAGGTCAACAATCTTCACTTCTTATTTGCTAGGCTGGTTAAGACTAAAATTTAAGATGTTTCAAAACATTCATATTCCATTTACTCTTGGAATACATCCATCCATATTTGAAGAAACATATCACTATAATTGCTCACTGGTATGTATTTCATCTACAATGACTATTTAAACGGATGCATTTAAAAGATCACATCTCTACTAGGATGATTAAGCAGAATCTGCTCACTTATGGCAAGCCTACATGTCCTTTGGATTTCCTTTCCAGAATGACTAGTGCTGATTTATATGGCAAATAGCCAGACCAAATATTTTGGGATTGCGAATCCAGTTTCTTTAAACAAACACAGCATTGCTACTATATGTATCCTTTCAAACTTTTTGCACAATTTGAATAGTACTCAAATCCTTTCCAGTCACCCTTTTTGTTGCTTTAACCAATCTTGCTGGATATCCTTTAAAAATGAAAGCTCTCAGACTATTTCATGAGTTGATTCATAACTGAATGATGGGTACAATTCTATAGCTATCAATCAGCATGGTCATTACAATTTTGAGATTGATAAAACATTTTTGCACATCCTCTATGCTGTTAATGCTCAATGTGCAGTCCACTGCAGCCTACCTCTGTAAAAACATCGCAGCCTCCTCCCCAGTCAGTCTGACCAACAACAGCCCATCCATCTTCTCAGCTCTACTTCCCTGCATGCTCTAACTAGCAGCTGTTCCATGAGAATGGGTTAGAGATGAAAAGTAGTTCACAAACCATACAAGTATAATACAGGTACCAATGTGAACATTACAAATGACAGTAACAGACTTGAGGTAGATATCAGCTGTTGAAGCTACATATGCTATTCTAAGTGCACTGTGGTCTTGGAAAAAATAATAACAAAAAAAGAAAATTGGAATAGGAAATACGATGGATGTCTTCATTACACTGGAAATCCACTTGCTCCAGCAGCTCAATATTAAGAGATTTTACTGAAGAAAATTCTTGACCAGCATACTGTGCTAAAAATCATTGTTCTCATGGCTTGGAATACATAAAATAATAAAGGGATAAATACTAAATTTTAGATTGAAATTTTTGGGTTAAATTTAATTTTTAAAAGCCTTCAAGGACAAAGAAGATGGAAAAACATGCACAAATACAAAGGCAACCATAATTATAATTCTATTCACCAATAACTGTAAAGTCTCATTTTCTTAAAATGTATGAAAGACATCTTTGTTTCATTGGGTGGTCACATTTTTGTTGAGAAATTAAAATTAACTAAGTTTAACATCAAAAATTTCAGCCCAAAATTAAGTATTTATCACTTGAATGGGAAAGAAACAATAAGTATTAGTACCTTTTGTTTGAATGCCAGTTCCTACTGGATTCAATAAAATATTCCCACTGGCATATTTTCACACTAGTGTTTCTAATTCCCATGTGACTGTCACCATTTTTTCAAGCCACAGAATCTTGAATAGATCACATGTCTAAGTCAAACAGTGCTCCATCCAATGACTCACTGAACATATGAAGTCATAAAAATTCCCTCACACCTCCTAGGCAAAAATGCAATATAAAACTAAAACAAATTTAGTTGTTCTCCCATACAATGGGAAACCACTGCAGAAAATAAAACATCCAAGTTGTCTTCCACCATTTTCTTCACTGCAGTTAAAAGCCTCCAATGAAGTGGCAGTATATTAATAAAAGTGGGAGGATACTGAGGAGTCAACTCTCAAAACCAGCCAACATCTTGTGACCATATAGGTTGGAGCCGTTTCTGAACTTGTTCAATGTTCTTATGTGAAAATGCCCTAAGATTTTCACAAAGCTCAAGAAACAGATTTTTTTACTATTAACTATTAGGATACTCAAATGTGCACTGGCATAATGTCTGGATTTTAAATAAAATTAGAGATCTAATTTCTAAATTTTTCATATCGTAACTAAACTCTCTCTTTTTTGTATAGGTTTGTATATTGTGTTTATTATAGTATACTTCCTGAAGCTATCTGGATATGTTATAATATGCAGAGAACAAGAAAATTATTCTGCTAGGATCCTAAGTCAACACTGTCCTTTTTCAAATAGAAGTACTGTAGCCAAAGTCTATAAGTTTTGGTGATGTTTAAAACCATCTACTGAAAAGACAGACCACCTTATATAATGACCCTTTTTCCAATATAACCCATTTTTGTTGTACTCCTGGTTCTAAGAAACAAAGTGTCAGGCATAGAATAAGCCACTGGAAAATAAAGCAGCAGTATTTCTCTGAGTTAACAGCATCACTGTAGAATCTGAAGGCAGAGTACTCTATTGCTAGCCAAATACATTGCAGTAAAAGTGTGAACTGCATCAACAGCTTGACACTCCCACCTTTTCACCCACCAGATCCTCCTGTTCCAAATGGAGGAAGTAACACAACAAGAGCTAATTACTGGGAGGCCACCAATGAATGAATATTTGTTACACAGAGAAACATTTCAGCACTGACAGTGAAGTCTTCCCTGTCTGTGCAATGCCTTATTTAAGAGTAACAAATGTAGGAGAAAAGGAAGTTTTTGTCAAGTTTTTAAAACAAACAAACAAACAAAAACCCCATCTATTTCAAGAACATGGAAATGAGGTTTGCCCTCCTTTCTGCTCCCCTTCTAGCTTCACTGCAGTGATCTGAACCTAAGAAATGGGAGGGGGAGCAATTTGCTAAAGGCTGGTGAAGAGATGCTACTTTATGACTCACTGTGACGGTTCTCACAGAGAAAACGTAGCTAGTTAGTACATGCATTTATTCTGCGGTTGTTGTTATTTTCACGTACGGAATTTGTCCAGGGTTATTAAACAAATCCCACTTTAAACGATGGGAGGATCATCGTGTAATCGAAGATCTCCCTATCAATCCCTTGAGTTTTATTAAACCGGAGGAGAGCGTTTACCACTACCCCATAAATCCTTCAAATAGGCTCTGATGCAGATTCGGGTCCTGCCGGTCCAACTAAAAAAAAAGGCAGAGATACCACTCCAACAGAGAAGAGGGAAACAGAACTCTTAAAATAATACGGCCTTAATAATTTGAGAAAGAAAAGGGAGGGCAGAAGGTGCCTTGCTGACACGTCATTGCCCCCGCCTTCAGTCATTCATCGGCTCACTCACCCGGGCCGCCATCTTGCTGTTCCGCAGCCGAAGACGCGACTGACAGGGGATGCGAAGACACCAAGCGCGAAATCTGCTAAGGAGGGGCGGGAGGAAACAGTTACATCACTTGCGAGAGGCGTGGCCAATCCGCCTCCCGCCCACTTCCGGTATTTTCTGCTTTACTCGTTCCTGTGTTCATGGGGAACCAGGGAGGATGAGCATCTGCATTGCTGGATGACGCCTGCAAAATATTTTCCCTGGTTAGACCCACGAGTACCGTACAGAAGAGGGTAGCGAATGTTTATTTAGTATCTTAGAGAATTTTTCTTAGTTTAAAGCAAGGGTAGGCAATCGCCAAGATGAACATTAATAGGAAGCTTTGCGAGATTTTATTAAATGCTGTCATCTTGCAGATAAGGTTTTCCACCGGCAATGCTCATGGCTACTTCACAAGCTGAGAGAATGAAGGTGGCTTAGAAAATCTATCTACTGTAGCTTCTTACAGTATATATAAACGACGGAGCCATAGCCATAAGTTTATTTCTGGATCCATAGTGGAAATTTATTTTTAAAATGTACATTTAAGAACAACCAATGGCTAAAAGCAAGCATAATGACTTCAACTTGTTTAAGAAATCTTTGAGAAGAATAAGAAATATTTGAGCCATCCATACCACTGAGGAGGACAGTATACCAAAAGCCACTGAGCCTGTCACCTGATCCATACTTTGAAAAGTGGCAAGACCCTTCACAGACTCTTTCTATATTGTAGAGGTATTGTACCACCTCTTACAATGCTATTGACCCTCTCTATATTCTTGGATTAAGTGGGTAGATTGTGTGCTATCAAAGAAAGAAACAACTTATGTTGAACCAACCATGAAGATTTTGAAGAAACATGGGAAAACCTTCAGCCCATTTTGGTGCAGAGAATGATCTCAGAGCAACTGATTCAACAGCATCAATACAACTAAGGATGCATGCCCTGAGCTGTAGTTATAGACAGTAGGATGTTCATGCATTTTAAAGTGTTTAAAAAGATCAAGAAGTAAATATGAACATGAAAATACATACATGCCAAAAAGAGCATATTTTAATAAACTGCTTGAAAGGAATTTCCCTTGCAATTTGCAAATAGATCGGCAGATCATGCTGTCAATATGGCTCTGCACCACATTCTACAACTATTGAATCTCCAAGGACCTATGCAATCGGTCTTTTTTGTAGACTTCAGCTCAGCATTCAATACCATTATTACAGATATTCTTTTAACTAAACTGATTCAGCTAGCCGTACCTGAACACACTTGTAAGTGGATCATAAGCTTTCTAACAGACAGGAAGCAGTAGGTGAAGCTAAGCAGAATCAAATCAGATACCTGTACAATTAGCACAGGGGCCCCCTAAGGCTGTATGCTCTCTCC
>QLTV01002471.1:1251190-1261713 GCA_003457575.1 Thermophis baileyi
ATATATTGAACTCAGAGTGGCTCCCAATCAGCAATTGAAATAATATCAATAATAAAACAACACAATACAATATTAAATTTATCAAAACAATAAACATTAAAAGCCTGTCACCAAAGTTAAACTTCTAACAGACAGTCCCTCATTACATTATTTTAAGTGCTTTTTAATTTAATAGCTTTTTGAGATCCAGAAAACAATAAGGATTATTCATGAGGGCACTACGTCAATAATGAGTCAAATGTGTTAATGGAAGTAGGGAACAAGGAGCTGTGTTTTGTACAATGTTTCCCTATGGCCTTGTATCCTACATACAGTATTTGTAATGGCATATTTTGGTGTTCCTTGGTGGAGGTACAAGGCAGGATGAGACAGGGAATTTCCCATATTCGGATCATTCTCTGGATTTCTGCACTGTTATTAATATACTATTGCCTGGCTCTTGGAAGAGTTGACCTAACTTGAACCATGGGATAACTGGTGGTTTTAGCGTCTTTCTTGATTCCTTTCCACCCCCTCCCTTCACATACAGACCCTTGTAATTGTGTAGTTTCACCTGTTCAGAATTTCTCACTAATAACAATGGTAAACCTATGTTTAGTACATCCATTTAAAAAATGTATCACTTCCAAAATCTTTTTATAGGCACATATTTTCTATTGTTTACAAAGCAGATTATATGCTACACATCTGTTCATTTTATGCAGCAGTTTAAATTCTTATTTTGTAATAATAAATAAATATAAGTGAGGATAGCTTGACAAAGGAGTTGAAATCCCAGAAACTCATAAAAAGAGTTTTCATTTCCCTTTTCCTGTTCTTTTCTCTTGAATAGAACTGAGTGTCAAGATTCCGAGTAATGAACCAAACCATTTGTCAGATCCCTAAAAGTGATACTGCCATTCAATTGAGAGAAGGGGGGCCTTGGGTTCAATTTATTAGCATTGCCTGTGTCAACTGATATGTTACAACTTATACCCTGGCGCCAAGCATCTTGAGATCTCTTCACCTTTGGAGAAGGTTTATGAGGGGCAATGTGGGATGTTTCACTTTAATGGATAACGGAAGATAGTCAGGGAAATGTATGTTTATCCGGTTCTCAGAGCAGTTGATAAAGAAAACATTTTCACACTTGTGTATTGGCTAGAATCTGCATTCTGGCTAATGGGAGGGGTCTCTACTGCTTTAACTCTACCTGCGTTGCCTAAGGGTATTCAGACGTTGCTTTGAATGGACTGCTTTCACTTCTGCTTAATAAAAGATCCTTTTGAACTACATTGGCTCAGAAGTTCTCGCTTTCTTAAGTTAGACGGAGAGGCGTTCCTTACACTTTAGATCCTCTCCTATACCTGAGTTAAGTCTTTAAGGTAAATCCTCAACTTAAAACCACAATTGAGCCCCAAATTTCTGTGACTAAGCGAGACAGTTGTTGAGTGAATTTTGCTCCATTTTACAACCTTTCTTGCCCACAGTTGTTAACTTAGTATCACAGTTGTTAAGTGAATCTGACTTCCCCATTGAGTTTGCTTGTCAGAAATTCACAAAAAATAATCACATGACCCCAGGACACCGCAACCATCATAAATATGAGTTGATTGCCAAGCATCTGAATTTTGACTGTGTGATCATAGAGCCGAGGTGGCGCAGTGGTTAGAGTGCAGCACTGCAGGCTACTTCAGCTGACTGCTAGCTGCAGTTCGGCGGTTCAAATCTCACCGGCTCAAGGTTGACTCAGCCTTCCATCCTTCTGAGGTGGGTAAAATGAGGACCCAGATTGTTGGGGGCAATATGCTAACTCTGTAAACCGCTTAGAGAGGGCTGTAAAGCACTGTGAAGCGGTATATTGTGCTAAGTGCTATTGCTATTGCTATCATGGAGATGCTGCAAACATGTGAAAAACGGTCATAAGTCATTGTTTCAGTGCTGTTGTAACTTCTAATGGTCGCTAAATGAATTGTTGTAAGTGGAGGACTACATGTAATATAGATAATGCCAATCTACTTTGCAAGTCTGTAATAATTCTCAGATAATCTAAGCCAGGGGTGTCAAACGTGTGACAACACGTCATCACGTGACATATTGCAACTTTTCCCCCCTTCGCTAAACCGGGAGTGGGCGTGGCCAGCACGTGATGCATCTGGCCCGCGGGCCGCGTGTTTGACACCCCTGATCTAAGCTTTGGGTAGCAAGTGCTATCAATGAGCACAGAAGCAGTAAGTAAAAATTCAAGTTGCCATGAAAGAAATATGCATATACACTATACACCAGCAACTTGAATTGGATTTGCCTTCTGATTCTATGCAGATTTAAGACCATTAATTATGTTTCATGTAATTTGTAGTAGCTTAAATTCTGTGGTCTAGCATCATAGGTCTAATCTACTGAATTTCAAAACATTTATGTTTCATTCAAAATAAATGGTTTTCCATTAAAACTTCCCCCCCCCCCAAAAAAAGTTGGACTGGGGCTAAATCACTTGATTTTGACTTGAAATAGTGGTCTCTATTCTGAATTTATAAGGGATTCTAAAGAAACATTTAGAAACAGTTCTATTTGAAACCAGAGTCTGGTGATAACCGTTATAGAATGAGTAAACATCTAAATCAATTTCAGTCAATTGCAGGTGTGTTTGTGTGTACCTAACAATGGACGTATTCTGCGTAACTTCTATGATGTTGAGTTAGCGAAGAGCGCAGACAGCTTAACGCCTCCTGCCTCGCTTCGCTGGTTTCCTAGTAGCAACAACTCATCCGCGTCCTACTATATTCATAAAACACTACATCTCCCAGCGAACACTGCTTCTTGGTGGGTAATCATAGAGTTATATCATTACAGCTTGACGCAGCAAAGTGGAAGGGGAGGAAGTGAGACAAGCAGTTTCCGGTGGAAATAAGGCCCTGTGATTCCGGCCGGCGTGAGTGAGCGAGTTTGGTTTTTAAGATGGCGGCTGCGGCGGGCTTGGAGTTCCAGCGCGCCCAGTCTTTACTGAGCACCGATCGCGAGGCCTCCATCGGCATTCTGCACTCCATAGGTGAGTTGGGCCGGCCGAAAAGGGGAAAACCGGCAGGTAAATCTGGCTGCCGATGGTTGAAAGAGATTGATGATGGGCCTGGACGGGCTAGGCTGGAACCGCTGCTGACTCACTCTGTGCAACTCCGAAGGAAAGCGGGAGCTCCTGAGAAGGTGGAATTTGGAAATGGGAAGGCTTAGTGGGTCTATATTCAGCATCGCTTCATGGAAAACGGAGAAAGCGAGTGGGGATTGGAAGACGGGAAACGCGGGGGATTGAGCTGAGGCGAGGGTCGAGGCTGACAGGTGGCCTCAGAGCACCAGGCGGGCTCTCTGAACTGCCCCCTTGGCTTTTATTCAGAAGAGGCGACTTAAAGATTAGAAGGTAAACCCGGCGGATTTGCCCGGTAGGGATGGGTTCCGCTGCCGCTTTTCACCTACTTTGTAGCCATGGCCCTGGCCCAGTCAGGCTAGTTTGTAACTTCCTAAGCGGGCAGTCGGGCCTGCTTCACCCCATGTCATTTTTCCGGCTCTCAGTTCCAAGGCCATTTTCTCTGGCGCTAAAGGTGGGCGACAGTATACAGAGCGACTTGGAAAAGAAGGGTGTATGAGCTTCTGAAATGTAGGTTG
Organism: Thermophis baileyi; assembly: GCA_003457575.1. Taxonomy (NCBI): domain Eukaryota; kingdom Metazoa; phylum Chordata; class Lepidosauria; order Squamata; family Dipsadidae; genus Thermophis; species Thermophis baileyi. Next base: position 1,254,827 of record QLTV01002471.1, read on the forward strand.
ATTTTCTGATGTGAGTGGAAAGTGGATTCTTGGTCACAGTTAATACCTAAGGGACTACATTGCACTTGCTTTACTAGTGGTTTAATATGTTCATCATTCAATATTTATATCACTAGTTTTGACAGGCAGGTGGAGTCCATGATAATACATTTTACATGCTGTGAAAAATTTCACTTGTTGGTTGTAGAAAGTCAAGACACACTATTAGTAAGTTTTATTGATTAATTTTTAGTTGGGATTTTTTTGGTTAGGTAATAGTTTGCTTGATAGGATTGTCCTGCTACAGAAAGGAAAAGGGGAAACATGCTCTAAGAGAAACAGAGGTGACTTTTCAAGGAGATGGAATGTTATATGGTCCAAGGATGGCATTAAGAAGGGTAATGTGAAGAATAAGAATGGTGGATCTAAAAAGGGCTAAATTGGATATATAAAAAATGGCAAAACAGCATGAATATAAAGCTATTGGTGTAGCACATTTTAAATGTTCCTGACTTTTCCCTGTAAATCTATTTCTGGTTAAAGCTTGTCATGTTCCAGAAGTCCACATAGGTAAATACAGGTAGTCCTCAACTTACGACTACAACGGAGCCCAAAATTTTTGTTGTTAAGTGGGAAATTTAAGTGAATTTTGCCCCATTTTAGGACTTCTTTTGCCACATTAAGAGAATCACTGCAGTTGTTAAATTACTTAACACGGTTGTTAAGTGAATCTGGTTCCCCCATTGACCTTGCTTGTCAGAAGTTCGCAAAAGGGGAACACATGACCCCGGGTATTATCATGGTCATAAATATGAGTCAGTTGTCAAGCATCCGAATGTAAATAATGTGACCATGGGGGATGCTACAACAGTCTTGGGTATGAAAAATGGTCATAAGTCCCTTTTTTCTGTGCCGTTGTAACTTTGAATGGTCACTAAATGAACTGTTGTAAGTCATGGACTAACTGTATATGGTGTGGAAATATCAGCTGCTGTTATTAAACAAGTAGCTATTATCCTTATGTCCATTAATGGCTTTGTGAAAGTGGTTAACTACTAAATTATATAAGATTTTGTTCTGATTTTAGAAGGACTGTCCTTGTAATGTTCTTATGTAAAAAGAATTTTGTTGAATTAATTATATAATTCTAAACACATTCCAGAAAGGTCTGTGACAATTCACCATGGCCAACTCACCCCAGTCAACTTGCTACGGCCAACAAGAGTTACACTAATATTAAAGAAATAGTGGAATAGAATCATTAAAGAAAGGATGCAAACGGAGGGACAGAATGAAATGTGAATGGCAAAAATTAAAATATTTTTATTTATTTTAAATAATTAAATAGAATTGTTAAATTGTTCCGCAATGAGCTGTCCCACTGAGTGTTCGCCATGGTGAGTTGTCCTGCAGCAAGGTGGCCATGGTGAGTTGGCTATAGTGAGTTAGCCGCGGTGAGTTGGCCATGGCAAGTTGTCCCATTCATTCTGTTCCAGAAAGGGTAGGTTTTCCAAATCCGATAGTAAGAGAAAATCCAATTTGCTGTAATAAAGGTTATCTATGAGAGTCACCCTTCTTTCTTCAGTGCGGATCCTCTTACACATCTATCTGAATACTCTATTCCAGTGATCTTCAACCTGTGGTCTGTGGACCACTGGGAGGCCGCAATGTTATCACAGGGGGTCTGCAAAGGCTTGAAGAAATGTTATGATTTAAATCTTGAGTTAAGTCTTTTGGGGGGGGTTGTCTGTGCCCATGGTCTGTAGCTATAAAAGGTATTTAAAGGGGGTCCGTGCTCTACTCCATACATTTTATTTCACATTTAAGTTGATTTTCTGTAGAACATGTTTCTTGGTAACACAGTTAGACAGCATAACTTCCTCTCTCAGACAAAATAAATTTGAGTAGAGGTTTTTTACTTTTGTGAGCTTGCCAGCAGAGACGAGATGAGGGAGATGAGTACACCACAGAGGACAAAGTGCTACTACCTTTGTTGTCCACCAAAGGTTCCCTGGTCTTGTAGTGCTTAGTGAATCCTGGTAGTAAGTTACTGGAACTTATAAAGAGAAGACTGATGCATTTTCACTGTGCTTGACAATGAATATTTAGCCTAGGACAAAATAAATTTTATGAGATTCTGATTTTTCTTAAAAAAAAAAAAGGCTCAAAAATTGGTATTAATTTGGTTGTAACTTTGCTATTGGGAACTGTTTGGCCTGAGAACAGCTCCTGTTGTCAGTAAGTTTATTTTAAGTCACCTACACAGCATTTGGTTTTTTTTCTATAGTGCCTTAATTTTAAGTGCAACCCATCAAAGATGTCAGTATTGCTATTCTTTCCATTGCCCTTTGTCCTACCTAGGATGAAAAGATAAACTAGAATGAAATGACTAATTCTGCCAATGAAACTTTGTAAGCAATAGTAGATTATAGTGGAGAGATGTGTTTTTTTTTTTTTTTTGTTTCAAGGCAGTATATGACATTCACTCTCAGTATTGCTAAAGAGAGTTGGATGATCTCTCAAGCAAGAAGTTTGTATTTCCTTCATGCCTTAAATATTGGATGTTGCACTGTGCAGGTACTCTAAGAAACAAGCTTACTGTATTGGCTTATTCTGAATAATAGTGGTTTTATGTCTATTTCTTCATGCAAATACATTAGCACTGGTGACATATCTGTTTTTCATGTTGAATATCTTTGTATGCATTATCTTATTATTTTCAATATCTAGTAACACATTTAAGAGTGTGGAGGATTCATTTCATAATTGTGGCCATATTTATTCTGATTCAAGCATTAACACCAAATGAGGTAACATCAAGCCCTTGTATAAATATTCTATGCTTTGAGCTGCTTCATCATGCAAAACTTTCTGCTCCTTTCCAAGACTCTGAACAATTTGTCGGGCATATGTTTTTGGCTTATAAGAAGCAAATTTAAAAAAGAAGTTTGGGAGACTTGTAAACACTCTTTGATTTGACATATACTTCTTCTTTCATCAAAACCTTTTATTTTCCCAGTGAAACGTGATGTTCAAGAGAATGATGAAGAAGCGGTCCAAGTCAAAGAACAGAGCATTCTGGAACTCGGGAGTCTCTTGGCCAAGACAGGACAAGCAGAAGGTAAATCCTATGTTTAAAGCAATTTTATGGTCACATTACTAGCAGTTTTTCTAAAATTAGCATAAATGCTAGAATAGGATTTCAACTTGATTTTCATCAAAACATCACACAGTTTAAACATTCTTTCCTTCTCATTACCATTTATGTTGAATTATGATTTAACCATGGCTGGTTTGACACATTTCATAAAGCCATAAACTAAAAACACTGCCTAGGTGCAAATAACAATTAGGTAAAGTGACATTTCAATTACACATGGAGAAAGACCCGTATAGTAAAACAGTAATGGAAATCAGAAGTAGTTTAAATGAATATGCCTTTTCTGTCTCAGATAACTAACTGACTGCTAAAATTTATGTGTAGTCACTTTTTTCTAGAATATGAACATAACCTTTTATAATGCATTCTGATACAATTTCAGATCCTGAGCTATATTGCTACTTGATTATTTTATTGTTAATATAGAGCTTGGAGGACTTCTGAAGTATGTGCGTCCTTTCTTGAACTCCATTAGCAAGGCAAAGGCAGCCCGTCTGGTTCGGTCCCTGCTAGATCTATTCCTAGACATGGAAGCTGCAACAGGGCAAGAGGTGAGACAATTGAAATTCAGGCACATCTCTGCAAATGTTCAAAGACAGTTTATGTAGAAAATGATATCATGACACCAGTGATGGTGCAAATAGTAGAAAAATAATTGAATAAATGTAGTTTTTCTTTTAGGTTGACCTATGTCTTGAATGCATCGAATGGGCCAAATCGGAGAAGAGGACATTCCTGCGCCAAGCTCTGGAGGTAGGATGTAACATATGCCCATTGTAGTTAATGTAGTGATGTACATACAGTATTCTTTCCTTTGCTATTTGGGTATGGAACCTGACATCCTATATGCCAATATATTATACTCAAAACATTTGTCATTACTTTTTTCTCTAGGTTCTTGACGGCATATTCTCAGGTAGTAGTTTGGAGCATGATAAGCTTCCAAACTGATTCACATGTTATTACAGGCAATTTTTCCTGCAGCTTATAATGCAAATGTATTTTGCTTCTTAAAAAGCTTTCTCAGATATGGTTGACGTAAGATTTTATTTATGTAAATGTATTAATAAAATGGTGTTCCTACCTGCAAGTGTTAACACATGCAGTTCCACGTAGGCCTTTAGTCCATGTTTCTATCCTCGTCATTTCAAAAGCATTACTTCTGGTGATTTCTTTTGTATTACTGTGGTTGTGCTTTATAGTATGGGTTTTTTCCCTGTGTTTTCTTGCCATTCCTGAAACATTTTCCCAAGAGCCTTGTCTGGTTCATATTTTACACATTTTGGCTCTTAGATGATCTTATGATCTAATCATAAGTTTTCACAACAATTCTTTACTTTCCTCTCTCTAGGCTAGGCTGGTTTCTTTGTATTTTGATACAAAAAGGTATCAAGAAGCATTGCAGTTAGGTAAGTTGACTTCTGTAATCATCCCTAGACCGACCCCAATGATTAATTACTGTTATTCTAGGAATGTATACAATGGTGAATGCATGGAACAGCTAGTTTGAGGTGATTTCTACATGAACTGAGAACATGTTTGGCCTCAACATGGAATGAATTAGCACTATTTTTGATCTGGAAACAGTTTGAAACATTTGTTACAACCTGAAGTGTTTTCATATAGGATGCAAGAAAGAAGAGAGGGTAAAAATCAAGGCCATTGAGGTTGGTAGAGGCTATGGGAAGAAGGGAAGATCCTAGAAAGATTGGGGATGAACAAGAGAGAGGGATACATTGCACTGGAAATTGTTAAGGGAAGAAAAAAGGTGATCTGTACCAGGCTTTGCCCTACTTATCCCATAAAATCACTCCCACAGAATATCATAACCCAGAAGTATTCCTCTTTTCTTTTCTTTTTCTGCTGAACTACAGCCAATCCAAGATGGTTTGGTAAAATGTCCAGAACCCAATGTGTTGTAGGTTTGAAACAAAATCTAATTTTTTGAAACAAAATTCTTAATTTTTCAGATTCAGTTTATGAATAAATTCATAGTGACTTAGTTAAGCAACTGGCAACTGCTGGGTTCTGCATGTTGTCAAGAATAATAAAATACCGTATTAATGGCTAATACCATTAATTAGGCAGCATAATGTATTTGGAAGCTTTGGGGATATCATACTGATATTGAAAAAGAAATGTTGGTTTTTGTATTTAGTGTATTAGTTTTGTATGTGCTGTTTCCACTCTTCCTATATTTTGATCAGACTAACATTTTAGACTTGTCTTTTTCTGATCAAATGGATTCAGAGGAAGGCCTTTAATGTGGTGTAAATGCCACCATCCACATTGTTTTTATCAGGCTCACAGCTTTTGCGGGAGTTAAAGAAGATGGATGACAAGGCCTTGTTGGTGGAAGTGCAGCTATTAGAGAGCAAAACTTACCATGCTTTGAGTAACCTGCCAAAAGCCAGAGCAGCATTAACCTCTGCCCGAACCACAGCCAATGCAATCTATTGTCCACCCAAATTGCAGGCAGCACTGGATATGCAATCAGGTAAGGCCTTGTACTTTTTCATATTATGAATGCCTTGATCTTGGGTCATCAGTACTTGCACAATCTGAGAAATAAAATCCAGCGTTTTCAAGTCTTGAGTGTCTGGATTATTTTAATCTGCAATATATCCCCAGCCACCTTGCTAGCTGTCCAGGACCATAAGAATTCTTGCATTCTTATAACAACCAGAGCACAAAACGGGGAAAGATTGGCTTATAATGTCATGCAGAACAAACTAGGTCATAGAAAAAAGCGAAAGAGAGCCAGTTTGGTGTAGTCGTTAAGGTGCTGGCCTAGGAACCACGAGGGAGGGAGTTCTCTAAGCATGAAAGTTGGCTGGATAACTTTGGGCCAGTCACTCTCCCTCAGTGTTTTACCCACCCACCGAAAATGGGGCGCACGGAGGCGAAAACGGGACGCACGGAGGACAAAAATGGGGCACGCAGAGGCGGCGATAGGTGGCAGCGGCGGTGATCCCCGCAGCCTGGAACAGCTGATCGGTGGTATTCTGGGAGGCAGATCCAACCGCCAATCAGCTGCTCGTGCTAAATCAAGCTGTGCTGAAGCTAACAAGTCTGTTTGCTGCAAGGAGGCAATTGCTGGAAGGCAGAGGCCGAAGGGTGGGGGCTGGCAGGTGGGCATGGCTTTGGCAACATTCGCTCTATAAGACGCACATACATTTCCACCCATTTTTTGGGGGGGGCAGGGGTGGGTTCCAACTTACGTCGCTGCCGGTTCGCTCCCTCCCGCACCGCGTGGGCGCGCTGCATGGGCAGTAACAAAAAATTCGAAAGAAATAAAATAAAAAGCTGAAAAAAAGATGGCGACCTCATGCACAGTGCCGGAAGTCGGCTTCTGCGCATGCTCAGAAGGAAAAAATAAATTTAAAAAAAATTCAAAAAAATAAAAAAAATTCAAAAAAAAAAGATGGCGTCCCCCACGGACCAGCACCGACCGATCCGGTTCAGTGACGTCATCGTAATGTCACCAGGGGTGAAATGCTTCGGACCAGTTCTGGCGTCCGGGTAGGGAAAATTTTGATTGGTTCGGAGAACCGGTAGGGAAAATTTTGATTGGCCCTGCCCACATGCCCTCCCCCTCCTCTCACATCTCCTATGTTCTGTTGTTTCTTGGCTCAGTTGATTCATGCAGCAGAGCGGATTGCTGCCTCAGCTGAGCTAAGAAACAGCAAATGAGTCTCAGTCCTCAGATAGAAGAATAAACTGACACTTTTTCTCGCTTTTTTCCTTC
>QLTV01002471.1:1262198-1291997 GCA_003457575.1 Thermophis baileyi
CTGGGAAAGGAGTCAGAATAACAGAATAACACTTAGAAGGGACTTTGGAGGGGACCCTATCCCATTTCAGAGAAATGGCTGTCCAGTCTTTTCTTAAAAACCTCCAGTGATCAAGCACCCAGAACTTCTGGAGACAAGCAGTTCCACTGGTTAATTGTTCTCACTGTCAGGAAGTTTCTCCTTAGTTTTAGGTTGCTTCTCTCTCTGTTCAGTTTCCATCCATTGCTTCTTGTTTTGCCTTCTGCTTCTTTGGAAAATACATTGCCCCCCCTTCTTTGTGGCAGCCCCTTAAAAGCCTGTTGCCTATCACACTCTTGGGCAAAGCATGTGAGCCATTTCCTCCTTTCAGTGGTCCATGAAAGTACATCTATAATATATAGATAATAAAGTCGAAAAAAGGTGAACAACATTTTTACAGAACTATAGATATGTTGAGGCTGGGTGTGACAAGGAATGGCTGGGAGGGGAGGGGCCAGGCGAGGCACCCCTTGATGTGAGTGACATGGAGTTGGCCACACCCACCAGGTCACATGACCACCAAGCCACACCCACCAAGCCACGCCCACAGAACCAGTAGGGAAAATTTTTAGATTTCACCACTGATAAAAATCTAATAATATTGCAAAAACATTTATAAGACAGAATCACACTAAAGCAGTCTGTCTAGGGAAAATTGTAGTATGTACTGTATGTTCCAAAGATTATTGAAAAGTATGAATAGATCATTTTCAAAGTTTATTGTAGGCTGAGAATATCTGCTTTGAATGGTACAGTTAGTCCTTGAGTTACAATGGCAGTTGAGACAGAGATTGCCATTGCTAAGCAACATGATATTGTATAACCTTAGGAGGCTCAGCCAATCTCATAGTACACAAGTTGTACTCTGACAATAAACGTTTGAATTGTAATTGTATGATTGTATTGCTAAGTGACAGCAACCATTATTAAGCAAGGAACTCATGTGACCATGACTTCTGATTACTTTGATTTTGCTTGTGAGAAGCCACAAGAAACATCAGAAATTGTGATCATGTGATTGTGCCTTGCTGCAATGTTATAATTTCAGGCAGTACTGTGGGAATATTTTAGTGGCTAGAACTCTGAGGGTCTGTTATAAGTCCCCTCCTTAAAAGCCATTGTAAGTTTGAGCAGTTGCTGAATGAATAGTGATAACCCAAGGACTGCCTGTAATTGCTGGATTTCTTGTAGCATTTTGAAAAGAATTGCTTTATTTTATATGAGTTATTCATGCAAAATAGAAACATGACCAATGCTTGGGTGATTACAAGAACAGATACGTTTTTTAAATAAGTGTTTAGATGCAGTCATTAGCAACTAGATACAGAATTGAATAGTTAGATAATGCTCTTTTGTTAAACTTTATCCTGAATTATACATCTGAACATCTCTTGATTATTTCCTTGACATGACTTCTCTGATTTAGCAGATACTTAATATAGTTGGTGTTGTTTTGAGTCTCATTCAGTCTGCTATCAGAAAAGTTGGTGAAACTTTAAATATTGGAACAAATTATATCTACTATTTTGCATGAATATATGAAAATGAATTTTGTGAAGATTAGAACATTTTAGCTATATGCATAAACTTAATTTTTCTTGCCCTACCCCACAACAGGATAGATAAGAAAGTTCAAGAATTTTCTACTTGGAGAAATAAATAGGATTTGGCAGCAGTGTTTTCCCTTATCTTGTTCTCCAGGTATCTTTGTTATATTTAGACCTCTTTTTTATTTCCCCTTTAATAGGTATTATCCATGCAGCAGAAGAAAAGGACTGGAAGACAGCATATTCTTACTTCTATGAGGCATTTGAAGGTTATGATTCTATTGACAGCCCCAAAGCCATCACTGCGTTGAAGTATATGCTGCTGTGCAAGATCATGTTAAACTTGTATGTGATTTTATTGCATCACATAGGGAATGCAACATGTACTTGTTTCCTTTTTTACACCTGTACAGAGGACAGTTGCTCTGATCATACCACAGGCTGCAGTTTGTTAAACTTTTGTATGAATAAATTGATTTTCAAATCCTGATGATGGCTGAAAAAATATAAAAACGAAGGAGGAAAAGGGGAAAAATTAAAAGCCAGGAAAGGGAGCAAAGAAGGGTAGAATGTTTGCCTTTGTGTCCCATTTAGATTTCTCCATATTGGAATTGCATTATCACTGGCAAAATATTACTTTTTTCAGCTCTGCTCTAAGAAACCTAGGTGGTGCTTGATAGAAGCAAACTCTAAAGAGTGAAAAGGCCACTATATTTGAGCTCTTTACCATCTAACAGAATTGAGTGTCTTATAGCATGCTTTCCTAGTCAAAATATGATTTGGTCTGGGGAGACTCAGTTAACTATTGTGACAGCTAGAGGTTCTTGAAATATAACTTGTTTACTTTTCATTTCTGACAGCTAAGAGAAAGCAAAGGTTCTCTTGGTTTTTCTTCCGCGTGATGAATGGCATTTGAAAAAGGAAGCCCTAGAAACATTTTGTCCAATCCCTTATATCAATGCTGTTGTTTTGTTCTTGATGTCAGAACATCTGGTTTGTAGTTCCATGTATATTTCTTGGTTTTTTTATTATAACTCTGGCATTTCCAGGGGCTGCAAGCAAAAGTTACTCTTTATGTCTGGAGTCGAAAATATCCAAATAGCTGGTTTCTTTTTCTCTTGATTATCTTTGGTTTATGCTTATTTGGCATTCCCTTAAAGCATTTTAAATATATTAATATAAAACCAATAGTAGAATGCAGATTTTTCTGGAAAGCAATGATTATATGGTGAGGTACTTTTGTAGCCTGAATTCATGGACTCAATAAATCAATATCTCTATGCTTTTTTACAGACCTGAGGATGTGCAGGCATTGGTGAGTGGGAAGCTTGCATTGCGGTATGCAGGCAGACAGGTATAAAAATCCTGAACTACTATTTTTTGTTCCTGAAAAGTTTTCCAATCCTAGCTGACTCCTGTTAAAAAAAGTTTCTTAATCCTGCTCAAAACAGTTACCTACTATTTCGTTCTACTCCCAGCAGTATTTTATGATGTCTTTTATGCATCCTGGGTGGTTTGGGAGCCAGTCAGTTGGCATGTGTTCCCACCTGAATACAGAAAGATGGGTCAGCAGCATTAATGATGTGATTCATCAAAATGGCGTTATGATCTTACGTCATTGGATTACTGTCTTTGAGCCAATTGAACTGGAAGGCCAGTGGCCTTGACTGTATGTGGTGTTGATGCATCAGTTTCCTTTTGTCCCCTTTCCTGGTGTGAGTCGGAGAAGTCAAGATGGATCAGATCTCGTAGAGATTGGTAAGATTAGAGCAAATTAGACCGCTTTGGACTTGCTAAAGTGTGAAGTATTTCTCTGCTTTGATGAGGGAGTTAAATTGTAGGGCTCTTGAGATTTATAAAGGCTTTCTGCGTTGTTGTCAAATTCAAGGATACCAAGTCAGTGTTTTGGCGGCTGCACCCATTATTTCTAGCTTTTAAATTCATTGTATTCTCAGTATTTCTTGCTCACACTTAGGTCCAAAAGAATTAATTACTACTCTTTCTAAGGCCTCATCTGTAACGTGTTTTTGGCATTATTTTAGGAGTATTATTTCAACTTTGTCTTGACAAGAATGCTAGGGTTACTGGTTGCCATGGTTTTTATAATTTGACATGCTGCCCTTGGCATTGGGCAAGATAATTTCTGCTCAGGGTAATGGATTGAATGCATTCCTTTTTTCATCCTGAAAAATGCACAGTTGATATATCTGAAAAATGCCCCTCAAAGTGCCCAAAACATGGAAGGAATTGTAATTGATTAAATGACAACAAAATAATTTGATATCCTGCCACAGTTGGATATTTTGAACAGCAAACAGCACTTTGAAAGGTAGTGGCTAAATGCTAGAATATAGTAATAGATTTTCTAGTAAGCCAGCACCCACTATTAATTCTATTAAAGTGTAACTTTAAACAGCTTGATTCATTTGAATTTTATAAAACTGTGTCTGTTTAGATTTCTTTTTTGTCTGATGTGATGCTATATGATCTCGCTTTATTTGACTGCTATTTTTATTAGTCTTAACCTGGTTTCTCCAATAGTTTCCTTTCATGACTAGCTAATGAGCTGTCCACTGCTAAGTGGCAGTCTTTTAAGCTTCTGTGGAAACTGCTAAACTATCTGCAAGTTTTGCCCAAGAGTTTCAAAAGCTGTTTTTTAAGGAGTCCACATTCTTGTTTATAGATGGTTAATATTTGAAGATACAAAATTACTGTTTGTGCAGTCAGTCAGCATCATCTGGCAACAAGGTCTGTTCCAATTCCTTTGAAGGTTGTTTAACTGTCTCCTCCCTCATTGAGGATGTATGAATTGTTGCTTCAGGATGAAAGCTAAGGAAGCATTCTGATCACCTGTTTCCTTGTTTATAAGAGGAAGACAGCTCTAGAAATGCTTGCCTTTCAAGTTCTGTTTCCAAATCCCAATTCAGATGGTCATATATATTTGAGGTGTGAATAAAGTAAGTAGATTTTGTCTTGTTAGTTTTATTTACAGTTTTCTTGTCCAGCATAATCATTTTGTCTTCTTGATGATTTAGGTAAAATCTGGACTTGTCCTGTTGAATAGGGGAGGGGATTTTGTCTTTTATCTTGAGAGGTTAAACTGGATTAAATTCAGTATTTCAGGATATTACGGTTATGTAATCTTCAAGGGATAGTTAACACTGAGTAGCAGATATAAATAAAATAAGATAATGTAGATAAAACGAGAAAAACACCAAGCAAATAGATTGTCCTGTTGGCTCACCAGAGCCAGTTTCCTACTTCCAGTCCTAGTTTGCACTTCTGTATTTTAATGAGTTTAGATCCCAAAGGATGGATTTGAGTTGCATTGACTACTTGGATGCTTTCAGGTACTTCATTATAACAACCTAAATCTCTGCTTCCATGTTGAGGTTATTTTGTCTGGGTAGTGTTTTTCGAAAACATACCTGAATGCTTCTGTGATTTAGCAACTGTGTGAGTTAAATGAGGGTAGAAGAATTAAAGCAGTCTTAGTATTTTGATCAAGTATCCTTCCTGAATTACATTCTATCCAACTAAATCAATTTTCTCATATGAGAACAATAAAACAATATTACTATCTAAAGGTTCAGAAGAATGTAAGCATTGGCTCTACTGTTTTACAGACAGAAGCACTGAAATGTGTAGCTCAAGCCAGTAAGAATCGATCACTGGATGATTTCAAAAAGGTAAGCAGCTATAATAAGGAAAATGGGTTGAATATGTTTGGATCAGGTTAATTCTTAGTCTTAGAAAAGGCAGTTCTACACTGGGGAAAAAAGGAGAGATGTCTTCACTATACTCAGCTTTTGGATCTTCAAGATACACTTGCTGAAGTCATTTGAGAATAGCCTTAGACAAGATGGACTGGGCTGATTACAAGGTCACATTTTCAGTTGTTTTAACTCAAAAGTCTGATTTTTTCAGAAGGTGCATTTTAGGTTGCAGACTTTTCTTCATTGAAAGTCAGAAAAATCAATAACTTGGATCCTGCTATTGTATGATTAGTCAAAGCATGTGACTGAAAATATTCTGAAGATAAACCAAAGCCAAACTAGAAAAACCGTTGGAACAGAAACAAAAATTGTTAACTTCTGTTGCTGGGAAATAAAGTACTATGTTCAAATATTTTCTTCTTCAACTTTGAAAAAAATGTCTATCTGTATATAGGTATATCTTGGGAGAGTGTTGAATATCTTGATTTGCACAACTAATTAGAATTAGGGCTTATTTACAAAATTAAAGTTTAGTTTGATTAGGGCTACTTCTGTATGGGAAGCTATTTGGATCCAAAGTGGAAATGATGCTTTTAAGAAAGTGTGGGAATGCTTGCTATCCCTCTTGAATCTCCATAAAGAGACAGCAACAGATTCATTGAGCATACCTACACACTCTCTAAGGCACTATTTTTGCTTCAGATCTGAACAAGAATGCATCACTACCAGAGGTGGGTTTCAGCAGGTTCTGACCAGTTCTGGAGAACCAGTAGCGGGAATTTTGAGTAGTTCGGAGAACCGGTAGCAGAAATTTTGAGTAGTTCGGAGAACCGGTAAATACCACCTCTGACTGGCCCCGCCCCCATCTATTCTCTACCTCTCGAGTCCCAGCTGATTGGCAGGAAATGGGGATTTTGCAGTAACCTTCCCCTGGAGTGGGGTGGGAATGGAGATTTTGCAGTATCCTTCCACTGCCACGCCCACCAAGCCATGCCCACAGAACCGGTAGTAAAAAAAATTGAATCCCACCACTGATCACTACCTAGGAATACCATATGGTTGCTGCAAGAAACGAAAAGTCCAAGTGCCTAATGGATGCTCGTAGGTCTGTGTATTTTTAGTGAATGTTATTTTCATTAGTCCGATAATAATTTGTCCTATGTGTAATTTAAAAAGAATTACAGTTTTTAATCATATCAAATATTCTAAAAATAGCCATGAATGATCTGCAGGATCCAATCTGGGTCGGTCACCGGGATCAGAGGTTTAGTCTTCCTAGCTTTTGGACTCGTGCTGGAGCCCATTCTCAGGGAACTTTTCTCTACCGGAAAAAAATCTTCAGGCCTGCCAAATACATTCCAGTAGAAAGAAGTTCCCTGAAGATGGGCTCCAGCACAAGTCCAAAAGCTTGGAAGATTAAACTTCTGGCCCCGGTGACCGACCCAGATTGCATTTGCAACATTATCCTAACTTCAGGTAAAACTAGTGAAATAGGTAGTGAAATAGTCTCCTGCATTCAGTAATGATTGAACTTGATCTGCTACAGGCACTGAAAGATTATAAAATGGAACTCAGGGATGACCCCATCATCAGCACACATTTGGGCAAACTGTACGATAACTTATTGGAACAAAACCTCATCCGGGTTATTGAGCCTTTCTCCAGAGTGCAGGTAAAATGTTTTTGTAGAGCTACCCATGCAATTTTCCTGTTTCTCCTAAGTCATGGTTTTGTCTCTCTTCCCATCAAACTGGGCATGAAAAATTTATTTTAAAATATTGGCATTTTCACATAAAAGTAATCCAAGATTTGCTTTAAATCTTTTAAACCTCTGTCTTGTTGAACAAGTTAGTGTCTCTAATTATGTCTTATTTGGCCAATTCTGATTTGCCTTCCTTCTTTTGAATGGAGTACAAAACCAAACTGGGACTAAGCGATTATTGTGGCCTCAAACAAAATAACAAGCCCTGGTTAAAACGGAAGGATTAGAGCATTGTATTGTGGTTTATTGTATTTAAAAAAAAATCAATCATGGTTTCTTTTCTTATATTGTATTTTTATTTATTTGATTGATTTGGTCATCATGCTAAACATAGTATGACATAGTATTTTAGAAGAAAAGCATAAATAAAATAATAAAATAGTCTAAGCCAGCCATTTTGAAATTTTCTGTACACAATTTAGGACTAGAGTAGTACAGAAGGAATTACAGGGTAGAATGAATTGTGTGAGATTGTTCCAAATCTTGAACATAAGCTTTGAATATCAGGTTAATGCATGGATTTAGTTTTTTGTTCTCCATCTCTGGACTCGCTCAATCTTATCAAAAATGAGGTCTTCAAAGTATTTCAAATGGATAGTTGATCACACAGCTGATAAGATTATTTCAAGAGATTTTTAGAGAATTCTGGTATGGGTGGAGAGTCTTAATATTTTTTTCTATTAAATTAATAAAAATGTAATCGCCAAAATGACATTGTGTTTCATTATGGAGAAAACCTTCTGTCAAGTGTAAATCAAAAAATCGGAAGAGCTAACATCAAAGTTAAAATTATGTAGAGAATAAGGAAGGTAAACTTGACAGATCCATTGTAATATCCATTAGCAAGGGGAAAGCATATATTAAGCCTACAACAAGCAGAAAATATGTGGAAGAGACTCAGACAAATACCTCCCTAATTCCCATGAGTATAAAAAGGCAATGAGGTATCAAATGTGTAAGATTCTGTTATTATAGTCACTCTTAATAAAAGTTGTTTTAGCCTTCCTGTGGAGTGGATTCTTGGCCTGGTCTATCTGGTAAGGCTGATAATTTCACACAATCAGTTGTGTGAATGCAGTGGTAGAGGCAAATAGTTTGAAGATTAACAGATTATTAATCTATATCCATGATGGCAAACCTATGGCACGCGTGCCACAGGTGGCACCCGGAGCCATATCAGGACACGCGAGGCATTGCCCTATGTCAGCTCCAGTGCACATGCGCGCGCTGGCCAGCTGATTTTCGGCCTTGGGGAAGGCTGTTTTCGCCCTCCCCAGGCTTCAGGAGGCTTCCCTGAAGCCTGGGGAGGGCAAAAAACAGCCCAACGGGCCTACCAGAAGTTCGGAAACAGACTTCCGGTTTGCCCGTTGGGCCGTTTTTCGCCCTCCAGAGGCTTCAGGAGGCTTCCCTGAAGCCTCGGGGGCGAAAACTGGCCCAACGGGCAAACCGGAAGTCTGTTTTCCGAACTTCCGGTTTGCCCGTTGGGCCGTTTTTTGCACTCCAGAGGCTTCAGGG
This sequence comes from Thermophis baileyi, assembly GCA_003457575.1. Classification (NCBI taxonomy): domain Eukaryota; kingdom Metazoa; phylum Chordata; class Lepidosauria; order Squamata; family Dipsadidae; genus Thermophis; species Thermophis baileyi. The sequence goes on from QLTV01002471.1 coordinate 1,270,757, forward strand.
AAGCCTTCTGAAGCCTCCGGAGGGTGAAAAACGGCCCAACGAAGGGGCGCATGCGCGGGGATGCGCGCATACACAGTGCGGCGTGCGTGGGGGGGGTTGTGTGCTCACACGCATGCTAGTGCGCATGCGCATTCCCATTTTTGATGCGCAAGAAGAAAAAGGTTCGCCATCACTGCTCTATATTGACTGTTTCTATCAGAAAAACAGCACTTCCTCATTGTGGCCCCATCTTATTTTTTTTTGCAGATTGACCACATATCTAGCCTTATCAAGTTATCAAAGGTAAGAACTTAAATATAGTTGCCTCCATAATGCTATTTTCAGACATATTTTTGTTACAATGTCAGTTACAGTTGTGAAAAAAAAATCACATTTTCTTCAGCAACAGAAGTGATTTAGTAAGAAATTCCAAATTCAATTAAATGAAAAGAAAAAAGAACTTAGTAAGCCTGAAATACTGTAACCATACACTTGTAGAAATAAGCTGTATTGCTAAGCAGATATTCATTGGTTGAACTGTAAGGATTTTGGTAACTGTTTCTTTGAAATAAGTAAGTAGTGGAAAATAATTTTTCAAGGGAAAAAAGGGAAAGCATTGTTCTAAGCAAGGAGCATTCTCTCACTTGAATGTTTCCTGGTTCAATTTCAGGCAGATGTGGAAAGAAAGCTCTCTCAGATGATCCTGGACAAAAAATTCCATGGTGAGTCAATTCTCAAGAAAAGAGTTTGTTTCTGCCCTTTGTAATATTTGATGGTATTTCTTTCTTTCTGAATAAATATGATGTACCTCAACAAGCATTAACAATATAATATAGATTGAATTATATTGAGGAATTCCCACAACTTGTAGGGTTTTTCCTTTAACTTTATCTTTAAAAGTTCTGCATTTGGAATCTATATAGTTAGGATATAATTTTTATTTATTAAATACATAATCCAAGCTACTTGCTCTGCTCCTTTGAAGTCTGTCAAAATTGAAGTGGAACATTCTGTGTTGGAAATATAAGTTATCCAACTATCTTAATTGAAACCTTTCTCTCATTAGGGATTCTTGACCAAGGGGAAGGTGTCCTGATTATTTTTGATGAACCACCTGTAGACAAAACATACGAAGCTGCTCTGGAGACCATTCAGAATATGAGTAAAGTAGTGGATTCATTATACAACAAAGCCAAGAAGCTAACATAGGTGAGGGGGTTCTTACAACCCATGGTTAAAGCTGTAACAGATTTTACAGAAGGATTGTGCTATTGAGTGATATGCCTCCATCTTTTTTGTTCCCCTTGCAGAGTTGAAAACTGTTGGCTGTTTGGAGCGTTGGTGCGTGAAATCTTTTGGGGGGGTGGAACAAAAGGCTTAGAAGATGGTGGGGTTTTTTTTTGGTTCCCCACGCCCCTTTTGCTCTCCTTCTCACTCAAAAAGTTTAAGACAGCCTTTCCCAACCAGGTGGCTTCCAGGTGTGTTGGAACTACAGGTCTTTGAATTCCTAATCAACATGGCCAGGGATTCTAGGATTTGTAGTCCCAACATATCTGGAGGCCACCAGGGTAGGGAAGCTGTTTTAAGACTTCCTCATCTGATCCATCTTGTCTATACAATTGTGTGTTCCAGTTTCCACGTAACCTTTTACCTGCTGAACTTTGTACTGGGATGGGGAAATAATGTTTTTTTTAAAAAAAGAAATGTTTTGGGGGTGTGGGGGGGAAGGGAAGCAGTGGCAGCATCCTAAATAAAAGAAGTGAGGCGTATGCTACCTTTAAAAATGAACAAATTTGCTTTTCATTTTCTTGAAGGTGGCAAAGGGATAGGCCAAGATGTCTTGTAAATTACAAGAACCCAGCCACACAAAATTCCTGCATAGAAGTTATTTCTTGTGTGCATTGTGTCCAACATGATTGTCCACAGGTATACATGCACTGGGTAATCAAGGTTGATTACTGCATCTAAGCATGTGCCCAGGTAGCAAATGTCCATGAGTGCATGTTGGTTTCCCACAAACTCCCTCCATAGCATTGTGTTCTATGTAGGAATTTTGTCATCTGTAAAGGGTAAAATTAGAAATCGGGAGCTATATTAACTTTGTGTTCAGAATTCAGGAGTCAGAGTGGCTAAGCCACATCAATCTTCACACTTATTGAAGAATCACTAAAAAAATATTACAGGCCTCTGTCATCCTTAAGTGCCCCATCTTCAATTCTAAGGCCTTATCACATGGGGCCTGCTTAAAATACAGTTTTCCATAACAGTAAAAGGGCAGAAAATAGCCACTCTTGAACAGTGGTACTCAAGGTTTCCTGATTCTGTACTGCATGCTTTTTTTTTTAAAGGCTAGAATGTACTTGCCTTTTAATTTTGCAAGATATGCCATTGAAAGTACAATTGAGCTTCTGTTCCTAATTGTTGATTTCTTTAAAAAACAGTAGATGGGTTTTGACGGAAGGCTGGTTTGGGCTATCCAGAGGTATTTTTAACCTTTGTTCCATTCCCTGAGCATCAAGAATAAAGCCTCCCTTTGAGGGTGAGGGCATGGCTGCATATTACACTACCCATGTGGCTGCTATCTGAAACTGCATTCTTCTGTTACTGTGCCAGATACCTAAGGGGATTTACTGAAGAACAGATTTCCTAAAGTTTACCATACGGTCATTTCAGCAGTGAATTTCCTCCTTCTATGTTAAGGATCAAGCTCCAATACCAAATTAATCTGACTATTAGATATAATGGTGGAGCAAGTAATAATTATTTAATTTTCTGGCAGCCTGTCTTTTGCAATGGTAGGAGGGATCCCTGCCTGCTCCACTATTACTTCCAGAAAACAATTATTGGCCATAAACATTTCATCAGGGAGAGGGGAGAACTTTTCAGAGGCAACCCTGCAGCAAAAGTAAAGCAGCCTTCTAACTCCTGGTGCCCACAAATTATCTTGGATTTCAATTCCAGTAATTCCAAGCTGGCATGGTCTGAGGAGCGGGGGGGGGGGGAATGGGGGGTGAATCCTAGAATGAAGGAGACTGCTGTAAATGATTTGCCTCTTAAAACTGTCTCTCTTCAAATCTAGAGGAACTTTATAGAGTGATGGTTTTGTGTGGGAGAGACTGCACTCTTCACCCTGGTGTTTTGTCATTGAATAATGAAGTTATATTTAAGGTGTTGCTTGACATATGAGCAGTGTAACTTTTCACATCATTGCCCTCATCTTCCATTTTCTTTCTTTGCTTTCTCATAATTATTTTGTAAACTTGCTTCTCCTACGCCACAAAATATTTTTGCATACGCATGACCTCTCTTAACTGGCTGTATCTACCCCTCTTTTTTCATGCTGCTTTTCTCTTTATTTTTTTCTTTTGTGTACTTAGCATTTTTAAAGTTTCACTCTGTGTCAGCCAGTTCAAATGTTCTGGGGAGAGGTGGGTTTGGGTTTTTTGTTTTTTTGGTCTTGGGGGAGGGTTTGGCACCATGAATTTCAAAATGTACAAATGGTTCACGCTAACACACACCAGGTATATCTGATGTTCAGATGGCATACAAATAAAAAATATTCTTTTTCAAAAAGAATCTGTCTGTTGTCATTGCCTACAGAGGCACAAATGTAAGCTCTTGGGAGTATCAGTGGCATGGTGACCCTATAAATCCCTATAATTGTTAATCTCCATAATACAAGTTACCTTAGTAAGATTGTTCTCTTTACGATTATTCATTACTAAAATCAGTCAATCAGATTATTGACTCCATCCTACTTCATGTGATCTCGCTGGGTCTTGTTGTCTGAATATGGAAGCATTTTATTGCACCTTGTCAACAATAGGACAATCTTCTGGAGAGAACCTACCGAGTATCTGAATACGTTAACAAGTGAGCATTTTGAGCTGTAAAGTCTTAATCAGCAACACCAGTCATGTACTTGCAAGTAGCCACTTTGGACCTCTAATCTTATACAAATTCAGTAGATAGCCATAGGTTAGCATTCTACCTCCCTCTGTATAATATCTGTAAAGAATTGTTGATTGCATATGAAGTGCAATATAATTGAAGGAACTATATCAGAACTAAGCATTAATTCCAAAACATTGTTTAGCTGAAAATAGCTAAAGGTAGGGGTGTCAAACTCGCGGCGTCAGTGATGTATCGGGACTTTTGCCCCTTCGCTAAACTCGGCATTGGCGTGGCCAGCGCGTGATGCATCCAGCCTGCGGGCCGCGAGTTTGACAGCTCTGGCTAAAGGGATGATGCTATCGATGTTGTGGAAAACTTAAATGGCTTCTCTAGAATTTTATCAAATGTGTAGCCTGTGGGGATGGTCCAAGTGCAGAGTTGGATCAGGGATTAATTAAAAAAAAAAGGGAAAGTCCTCTATGAAAATTCTTTAGTTTATAGAAATTTTATAGTTTAACTTACATGCATATATTTTGTTTCAGAAGAAAGCTTTAACACCAACCTGTAATACTTAAAAGTGACTTATTTACATTTTGAGATTTTTATTATCTCCATCCTTTTATGTTGAGGTACTTCAGAAATGAGCTAGCTATAATGCAAATATTTATTTATAATTATAAATAATTAAATTTTTCTATAGCATCATAGCCTGTGCTTGCTGTCTTAATATCAGTGTCAATTTTTCATATCAACTATGTATTAAGCTATGACAGTTGCATCTACATTCTGCTACTCCACCTGAAAATATGCATCTTGTTATCTTACTGCTATATAAATAGGAATTATCAAGGATGTATATAATAGGCATATATATATAAAAATAGAAGGGGAATTGCAAAAAAGCAGCTTTACTCGGAACAGATTACGACCTGCGACAATACCTCTAATACCATCAAATATCCAATATGCCTATCCCAGATCCTTGGGAAACACTCAATAAGCGGACAAAAATGCCAAATCCAGTTTGAACATTTTGCTGACTGTGTAACAAACCATAATAGAAGGGATATCTACATTGATAGGCTTATATCTGGTAAGCTTCACATTTGCTTTTGAAGACTCATTAAGTCTATGTGTGATATATGGTACATGTCTCCTTCAACATAAATGCAGAAACTAATGGAGAAAAAAGATGCTTGTATTGTGGGTTCCTTGGTGCTCTCTGAGCTTGATTGTTTTCTAGCAGACGTTTCATTACCAAACTAAATAACATCTTCAGCCTGAAAATGTTACCTAATTTGGTAATGAAACATCTGCAAGCAAACAATGTAAGTTCAGAGAGCACTAAGAACCCCATAATTCAACCCTGAGCTACAAATATTCTCTTCTATTGATGCTTATATTTGAAGTACAATTGAAGTATATATAGAAAGAGGGCTGAATCTAATGTTGGCTCTTTTTTTCCAGGAAATCTTGCCTAACTCCCTTTTCCTATATCACCTGTTTTATTGTTTCCTGTTTTCATAACTCTATTTTAATGAGCCCTTTCCCCAGATTTAAATCCTCAATTTAAAAGTCTTGATCCAGTGGTTAAGGCACCAGACTATCTATTTTGTTAAAACTGCAGAAAAAGTAATATAGAACATAATTCAGTATCATAATTTATGCAACTTAAGCAAGCTTGTTTATAGCCTTTATGGGAGTCAGCTGTGTATTATTGGCTGCAATATCTGAAGATTTTATTTACTTTTTATTTATTTATATCCCATCTTGATTATATTTATGAATAACTCAAGGTACTGAACATATCCAACACACCTTCCTTCTATTTTAACTAAAACAGCTGGCCCTATGTCATGGTGGTTTTCATGGCTAAGGCAGGACTAGAATTCACAGTCTCCCACTTTCTAGTCTGGTGCCTTAGGGTCAGCAACCTTAAACATTCAAAGAGCCATTTGGACCCGTTTCCCTCAGAAAAAAAAAACACCAGGAGCCACAAAACCCTTTTGACATCTAAAATGAAGATAACACTGCATATATCGTTTTTTACCTTTATGCTATGTAAAGAAAAACTATAGTGCGTTGCATTTATGAAATCAATGAACTGCTACAGAGAAAACAAATTTTTATTTCTGCACGCAACAAAAACATTTTGAACTCCCGAAAAAAAAGATGGGTCGAAAAGCTCAATAAATCACGTGCTGGTTGTGAAGTATATTTTGAGTGACAGGGAGCCGCAGCAGAGGGATGAAAGAGCCACATGCGGCTCCAGAGCCGCGGGTTGCAGACCCCTGCACTAGATCAAACCAGTGTTGGGATTCTACCGGGTCGGACCTGTTCAGGGGAACCGGTAGCTCCGACTTTCAGCCGTGAGCAAACCGCTTCGTTCCGATTTTGAAGTGGGACCGCCCACCCGCCCCTGCGTTATACTCACCTATATTTCTGTTTCTGAAGCCCAATGAGCTGTTTTCCTTGCCGGCAGCAATGTGGAAGGTGAGTATTCCCTACATTGCGCACGCGAGCACGCGCTTAGTGAACCGGTCGTTACACTGGTAGGATCCCACCCCTGGATCAAACTGGCTCCCATATATCTTGTGAGGAAAGATGAATTATTGCGGCTTTTAGTTTATCAAGATTAGAACAAATGTGAAAAGAATCTTATTGAATATAACCATTGCCATGATAGCAAAAAAGTCTCCCGCTACTATTGGAATCTATGTCAATTCCATATTATAAAGATTTTGTTACAGCTTGCTCCTTTTAAATGTTAGCAGTGTTCAGAAACCCCCATAGGCAATTCTGTGAAGAATTCTGGAGATAAAAAAAAGCCTGGATCTGTTTTAATGTGGGTTATGCTCAATAGTGGTTCTGGAGAACGCTCTGCTTTGTCTTGGTAATCCATGTTGAATATCTTTCACTTTGCATGTACTGATAATTGGACAGGATTCATGGAGAAACACATTTTTAGTTGCCCTGAGCTTCCTGGGAGAAGTTCTTTCACATGGGTCTTTCCTAGCCCTAGGAAGTATTGACCCCTCCCCCCCCAAAAAAAGATTGAAAAGACTTGCTCAAATTTTGAATAGTGTAGCTACTGAAATACATATTTTTTCAAAAGTGTATTTTTACAAATACACATACACATATGGTACTTTATGAAATTAAGAGATAAAAGTCCTTGTCCTAAAGGGTTCACAAGCATTGGGATGAAGCAGGGAGATAAGTGAAATAATAAAACTAAACATATCAGAATAAACACACTGAGTTGTTTTACAACTGGACAGTCTTGTCCATCAATTTCGTTAACAGTGGCTTCCTGAAACTGAAAGAAAAGTTATTTTCCTATTTTCTGCCATGTGATTCTTGCCATTAAGAAGAATAAGTAATTCCAGAACCTTTCGTGCTCTATAATAAGCTACAGCAGTACAAGATAGGGGTAAAAGCAATTCAGCATTCAGAAGATTAAGGTTGGAATAATAGAAAAACTATACTGCAGGAGTGAATTGGAAAGGAATACTGGCCAGATTTTTTGAAGGAAGTTTCCTCAAAGGGGGAGATTAAGAACAATTGGAGAATAAGAAACCTTACCCACTGTGGACAATAGTAAACCACAGTGTTCTGCAGTATAGCTATTGATTTTTACGGCTGTATATGGTCGTTTAACATTAGAATCTCAGTGCCAGCTGCTTTGGACCAATAATGGGAATATGATCATACTGTTGAGCTTTTCAAAGATATTTGCTTGACCACTCTAAGGCTAAATTAGAAGAGCTAATTTAATAGTAGTTGCTCAGATTTTAAGAAGCAAAACCAGAATCACAAATAGCATGAATCTTGCCAAGTTTGCCAATAGTCTCTCCATTTTTGCTTGCCTTCCTTGGGCTGTTGTGATTTTGTTACTGTATCTTGATAATTCATAAAATCTGCTTTGGCAGAATTTTGTGGTGGAAGCAAAAACGTAAATATTGTAATAAAAATCAAGATGATTTTTATTTTATTTTAACTCGGCCTATGCCTCTTTTAGTGCCCTCCAATTCTTTCCTATTAGGAATCTAAGCAAGGCTAATCAATAGGCGCACTAATCAGGGCTTACACTTATCAGAAGGCTACTGGAATCTTTTAACACCCAATTGTTTTTGGTAAAAATGTGAAGGAAGAGATCAGTTGGCTCCCATTAAAAGTTTACTGAAGAGAGCCATTTTAACCATCTGCCGCTAGAGGGAGAATTTTGGGATCTACTTTGGTGGAACGCGCCTCTACCATGGCTGCTTCGAAAGAGACCCGAAGATGCTGATGTCCTTTAATGCAAATTGGTTTAGCGACGTGGGTTTATAGAAATAATGCATTTTGTTCCTCTAGCGTTGCCCTTTTCTGCCTCCATTGCTGGGGAGATTAGCTGTGTTAGCTGAGGGCCCGGTGAGGCGAGCTTATCCAGCAATTTTGCGGGATGTCTCTTGAAAGGATAATGGCGCGGGCGCAGGGTGCGTGCTCTCAGCGACGCACCGTCAAAATGACGTCTATTTCTTCCCTCCCTTCAAAAGGTGGCAAAGATTTGAGGAACCTAAAGCCCCTCCATCCTTGGCACGTGATTCCTCCCTCCTTCCTCTCCCTTTTCCAATGTTATATGTACACATGCACCTACATCCTAAAATGGATATAGCTGAACATGGTATATATCCTACCTCGGGCACCCAATGCCCATTCCCTCTTCTCTTGTTCCAGTTAGGGCTCTATTATTATCTTCCCACTCTCTGAGACAGCCTTCCTCCGCTGTGCGCCCACCACCACCACTTTTGCTGACTGAGGATAATAGGAGTTGTAGTCCAGCACATTTGGAAAGCGCCGACTTAGATAAAGAACCTGGCCTTCAAAACCTGCAGTCCTGGCAAAAATTCTGAAGCTCGTCCTATTTTGGAAAGGAATTAAGAATAAGCTAATAACACTCCCCGATCGGGAATCCATGGGCTTTGAGACCCAGAGAGCTCTCCTCCCGTCTCTTGCCTCGGTTGCTATTGCTGCCCGAGACCCTCATTCCACTAGCAGGTGACTCTGCTATTTCGTCCCCCTCCTTTTTTTCCCCGGCGTCTCCTTCTCCCTTCCAGGCCAAGGCTCCTGCCTGGGGGAATGGGCAAGCTGCGTCGTCCCTCTCGGCTCTCTTCCCTTGCTTTCCCCATCTACCCATCCCAGTCTTTGCAAAATCCGCGCGCTCCCTCTGCGGCTGCTTTCTGCCTTTCAGACCAACGGAGACCTTCCGTGCCAATGGACGAAGCCACCAGAGGAGAGGTTTAACGTTTTCGCCTGCGACCTGCAGGGCAGCGGTGTAGAAAAGTTGCCGCTAGCTTATTTTCGGCGCACGAATATTCCAAGCCAAAACACCTGCATTGTGACTTCCTGTGCTCTCGCTTTCGATCCTTCCTCTTTTGGGGGTGGAGGCGAGGGGGAAGTTAAGCTGAGCAGCTCGTCACTTCTCGCCTTCTCAAGAGCGACCACGCGTTGTCTCTCTCCGCCGCTTGCAGCGGATCAGAGGATGCACCTCCTTTTTCTGAAAAAAAGTTGCGTTGCTACCTTCGCGTGGAAATTGAACCCATCAATTTGAATGTAGAAAAGCGCGAGGCAGCGCTCTCCTGCCTGGTGGTGGCCCCAAAGGAGCGGAGCTCAGCGGTCACCTCGTTGGGCGACGTTCCCTCTAGTCCGCCGCGGCCGTTATTTCTCCTGTTTCCGGTAACTCCAAACGCCAGAGCAAAGTCACGGACAACCATCACGGTTCCTCCTTGCCTTGGAAGATTTTTTTAAGCACGTGTAGGGAGTTTCTGGAGCACCCCCCACCTTTTTCCCGCCTGTTTTTTTTTTAATTTTTTTTTATTTTATGGGTGTGATTTTTCTTATAGGCGACTCCTCCCCCCCTTGAACTGTTTTCTGCTTCAAGGGGAAAATCGGGGGAATTTTCAACTCGCAGCCTTTTTCCAGATTTTATTTTGTAATCTTAAAAATCTGAGAATGGGTAATGCAGCCAGCAGCATGGAAATGTCTCCAGCGAAGGAGATTAAAACCCAACCGACTGCTTCTTCGCCTTTACCCCCCAAACAGCCTGCACCCCCCAAACTACCTATGCCTAATGCTGAGGAATTGGAAGAACGATTCGGACAGGTTCTGGTAAGTCTCTCTGAAGCCTTCCTCAACCTTTACCTCCTTCTCCTTCTACCGCGGCAAAAGCCAATTTTTAACTTCACCTTCCTTTCCCCTTCATCATTCTAGCTACTTTGTGTTAGATTGGATGGGGGGGTGTCTTTAACGGGTATCAAGGGCGAGGTAACCTAACAAGGGGGAAGAGGTATTATGTGCAGAACAGGGAGGTTGTTGATGTAGACCACTTTGAAGTGACCGTGACTGGTAATGTGATAATGTTTGAGACTTCTGTTGGTGGGTTATATATGTTATCATTAACACTTCTTGTGCCACATCTCTCTCTCTCTCTGATTAAAATGGCATGAAATGCAGTTCTCGTGCTGAAAATCTGTAATGGGAATAAAATAGTCAAACGAACAGGAATAGTATTCACAGACGCATATTCTGTCTTGTTAAGGTTTCCTATCTAAGTTAGAGGGAGGGTGTGACTATGGAGGGAAGAGAGAGAAGTGAGAATAGCTCATTTATCTGGAGAGGTGTGTGCTCTTACGTTGCCTCCAGTTCCCCATGGAGGTTAAATCTTGCTTAATGTTTCCAGAAATATATGTCTGTTATAGACTACAGATCAGCTTCATGAAAAGATAGCTCTCCCCTTTTTTTTTCTGTTTTCTTATTTGATGTTAGTAACAACAGCAAATTCCTCACTGCCCTTTTGTAACCTTGAGTGCCTAAATGAAGTTGAACTAACATCACCCATTGCCATCACCACCCAGCTCAGGGAATAATGTCCGCCTGTCCCCCCTGCCCCCCAAAAGGGGTTACCCTGTCCAAATTCTACAGAGCAGTGCTTCATCTTTGATGCTGCTGTCACAGACTACACATCTATGTTCCTAAAGCAGCCTTCTTGGTTTCTCTGGATGTCTTGAGACTTCATAGTCGTCCTCTGCTTTCATCATGGTGGCTGAGATTTCAAGGGAATTGTAATCCCGACACAATGGAGAAAACTGGATTGAAAAAGCCTGGCCATATTTGAATGGGTTTCCTCCCCCCCCCCCAATTTGGTATTTTCAGGTTCGTGTTGGATTTTGTCTCTAAGGAGACAGCATTCTGAGCACTTAAGTTTAGATGTGACAAGACAAATCCCTGGCAAGCCACTTTAAAGACATAGAAAATAAACTCCTTTGAGAACCATGACTGAACTTTGTACTCCATAGCTTCAGGTTTTGTTTTGTTTTTAAAAATATCAAATACTAATATACTCTTATCCTATTAGTTTGCTTCAAAGCTTTACAAATAGTCATGTGCCTGCCACCAAAAAGAAGTTTGGTTTATTTTAAGTATCCTGAAATGAATGATCAGCTCTCTAGTATGGAAGATGGTGGCAGAACGATGTATGATCTACAGTTCTCTATTTGAAGCTGGAGTTGTGCCTCCGAATAGTTCCTGCTCTTTTGTGTGTGACATTTTGTGTAAATTCATAGTTGTGGGTATTACCTTTTTAGGACCTGCTAGAAATGGTACTTGCTCTATTATAATCAATAATTTAAATACTTACTGTGCCAATTTGCTTGAACATTATTTTGAATAACAAAGATACCTTTGGAGAGAAGATGATGCCTAGATTGAAAAAAAGGATTAACTTGAAAAGCAGGAGATATGGGTATTGTCAGCAAAGAGCAGAGTTGAATGAGCATTTTTTCACTTGTATATGTTTAGAAATGTGTGCTCATAAATTGCTAAAAAGCAGATTATTCTCCCTTATTTTAATAATTCTTGTAGAACCATAAAAAAGTCAATGTTCATTTTCATATCCATAATTGCATGTAGTCCTCAACTTACAACAGGTCATTTAGTGACCGTTTGAAGTTACAACGGCACTGAAAAAAAAGACTTATGACCATTTTTCACACTTATGACCGTTGCAGCATCCCCATGGCCATGTAATTTACATTTGGATGCTTGAGAACCAACTCATATTTATAATGGCTGCAGTGTCCCGGGGTCATGTGATCACCTTTTGCCACATTTTGACAAGCAAAGTCAATGGCGAAACCAGATTCACTTAACAACCATGTTATTAATTTAAGAACTGCAGTGATTCACTTAACGAATGTGGCAAAAGTCGTAAAATGGGGCAAAACTCACTTAACATATTTCTCACAACAACAAAAATTCATAGTAAGTTGAGGACTACCTCAACTTAGCAAAATCTTGTAAAACCAAAAGTAAGAGTGTAAAATGGAGATGGCATCACTAGTTCTGGGTTGGTGTATAATAGCATAAGTTTAGACTGCAACAATTAGGAATGCAACTTTCAACCTGTTTTCTATACATAGTGAGGATTTGTACAACTCTCCTGACTTCTTTCAAAAGCTATTACCCAGGTTCTGAGAATGATTCAACTTTTGGTTGAAATTGCTGCATAGCTTGACCTACCATGTTCATGTTCCTGGAATATGTTCCTTTAAAAAATGGACATTCACTAAGCAAGGAAGCTTTGAAATTTGCAGTTCAGAGACCCTCAATTTCCAGGCAAATAGGCAGAGAGGGTTTTATGCAGAGGAAAGAATTGGTTGTAAATTATCCTTTCCTGAATGTAAAAAACTGATTGACAGAAGGTTGAAGAAAAGAATAAACTATTTTTCTGCAAAATTGATTGTTGAGCCAGTCAGCAAGTTAGCACAATTTGTGTAATTATGACAATTGCTCAGAAACAATCAGGTGTAACGGATAGTGAAATTAAACTTTTGACCTAAGGCCACAGCCATAGCCACTTTTCTCAAAGTGCGATAATTGAGGTAATCAGCAGTCACAAGCCAAATCTGTTGTTACTTTGCTTCAGTGCTCCCCCTCAATCTCCCTCACCTCCCCATTACAGCATTTTAACATAGAGAATAAAAAGTTTTCAGCTTCCCTTTTTTTTGACATGAATGCCACAACACTGCCGCTTACAGCATATAAAGAAAAACAGATTGGGACTATAGCTCTGTGGAGATGCCCTTATATATGGTCCAACAATTCACATTTTTTGGATGCCATGAAATAAAAGCAAAGCACTTTGCCCTCTACACCATTCAGAAGCATTTTTTTTTCTAGGCAAAAATCTGTGTGATGAGTATGGAGTAACTTTGTCATCCTGCTTGCAATAAAGCAGCCTTCTGAATACAACATCCTGCAAATATGTTAGGATTACAGCTTCCAGAATTTTCAGCCAATATGCTAATAGGATTTCTGGGAGTTACAGTCCAATATTTCTGCAAAGCAAAAGGATAGAAATGCTAAATTAGAAAATAGTAATTAAAATATAGGGGAACCCAATAATGGGATGTACTCTTTCCAGATACAGATCTACTCAAGCAATGATAGTCAAACATCCTGGTTAATAAGGATTCTTTTCACATTCATTGCCAATCCATGGGGAGAGAGGGATTGTTTTGCTATTAAACTTGTCAGCAATCTGTTTTTGAGATAGCAGTATCTCAATTTCTCAGAACAAAATAGCCATTGGGAAAACTAGTAGTTGACATGATTGTAGAGGGTACTTTTGTAAGTGTTGAAATTCATATTAAAATCTGTTATCACTGAAAAAGAATGCATGGTGCTACATTTTGTTTAAAAGCCTGGAATTCAGAAAAGAATAGTTAAACGTGGGCTTTATAGGGTACTTCCACCAACAAAATAAATCTCCACCCATAAGATATTATGGAAGAACAACAAGTGTGACATCTGAATAGCCCTGCATTTTTATGCTATCTGAATGGATGGTTGTAACCCAGAGAACATTGGATCAGGCCATGGTGGCCAAGTAGATAGAAATCACCTAAGAATGAGAGCAACCACCTTTTCTCCTAGAAGTTGTTATTATTCAGAGATTCCCTGCTTATGTTCTTAGAAAAACCATATAGCTGTTAGCATATATGGCATATAGCATATAGCATATAGCTGTGATGGCGAACCTATGGCACGCAGAGCCATATCTGCGGGCATGCGAGCCATTGCCCTAGCTCAGCTCCAGCGTGCATGCGCACGCTGACCAGCTGATTTTTGGCTAGCTCCGCCCACACTGCCCCTCCCCTCCCAGGAGTCTCCATGCGGCCTGTTTTGGATGCCAGGTAAGTACAGGGTTCGCACGGAGGCTCTGGGAGGGCGTTTCCAGCCTCCAGAGGGCCTCCGGGGGGGGTGGGGGAGGCCATTTTCACCCTCCCCAGACTCCAGGAATGCCTCTGGAGCCTGGGAAGGGCGAAAAACGTGCCCACCGGAAGTCGGGAAATGGGCTGTTTCCGGCCTCCGGAGGCTTCAGGGGGGGCAGGGGGACCATTTTCACCCTCCCCAGGCATTGAATTATGGGTGTTGGCACGCGCGCGCGTGCGTGGCACGCACACGCGTGCAATAGCACACACACACATGCTTTCGGCACCCGAGGGAAAAAAGGTTTGCCATCACTGGCATATAGCATATAGCCAGAATTTTAACACTGGCTAAAAGCTCTGGGCTTCGAATCTGATGCCCATGTCTCCTCTTCCTTCTATGGAGAGTTAACAGTGATTGGAGGGACATGTAGAGGGGCTTGAGAACAATTGCTTGGGACTCCTCAATCCTAGCATATTACCCTCAATTAATTTATAGCCTTGGTACTTGTGAATCTGTCTAGTTTGCTGTTAAGGATATCCAAGCTGGTAGCCATTATTATATGTTAATTAAATGAATTCCAACTTGAATTATGTGCTCTGTGGTGAAATGCTAGTTTTGTTTGACCTGCCATTCAAGTTCATTAAATGTTACAATTCTAGTATTATGAGAAATGAGGGGAAAGTTCCATTTTCTTTACTCCATGTGTAATTTTATGTACATTTATCATCCTTCCTGCTATTTATCCTCAAGGATCCATCATTTTCCAGCTGGGATCACGGGACGCCTCCAGAAACTGAGTAAACAGGATATTTTCCTCTGTAGTTTCTGTCCAGGACCAGGAATCAAAAGGGCTGAATATAGAATTCCTTTGACTCCCATAGAATGGTTGTGCATAACTCTAATAGTAATTCATTTCATAAGAAACTCTCTAGACCAGATAACTACTTGACAGAATTTTTGGAGAAGTTTTGAGATTAATTTATATAAGCACATTTTTCTTCTTTAAGAAAAAAAAACTTAATAAACAATATTATTTAGTAAATTAAGTGCAATAGGTGACTTACTTTTTATTCCAGGAATACATATACACTTGAAAAAGTTTGGGTATTATAAACAAATGAAAATTGATTGCTTGCTCCACCCTTAGACTACTTCACTCATTCCACTGGTCTGCAAAGTAATGTGTGAGGATCAGTGGCATGGCTGTCATTCAGGATCAAAGGATCCTGTGCAGGTTTATGTGCACTATTAGTATTAAAGGAGAAAAAGTTTAAAAAAATGTTTCTGTGACACTTTTTTTTATTTCCATTGTTGCAGGGATTTCTTCAACTAGCCAGATCACACAGGATAGATGAGAACAGAATTGTTTCGAGATACTTTAATGCCTCAGGCAAAAAAAATCCAAGTTTTGGGAGAATTGAAGTGCCCCCATTTCTCTTTGCTGTGTTTTCCTTATCTTATTTTACAAAATTGCAATTAGGGCTATAAAGTGCTTTGGGTCTGATTCCAGAAAGATACTTTGGAGTGTGCAGAAGTGTGAATTTGTAACATTGGTCTCAAATTCGTAAAAGTAGCTGTAAGTTTTCTCAAGATATCAGATTGCCCTCTAAAGCTGCCATACCATCATTGCCAGACAAGTGCTACTTTAGGTAGTCCTTGACTTACGACCACAGTTGAGCCCAAAATTGATGTTGCTAAGTGAGACAGTTGTTAAGTGAGTTTCCCCCCATTTTATGACCTTTCTGGCCACAGTTGTTAATCACTGCAGTTGTTAAGTTAGCAATATGGTTAAGTGAATCTGGTTTCCCCATTGACTTTGCTTGTCAGAGGGTCACAAAAGGTGATCACAAGACCTTGGGAACTGTAACCGTCATAAATCTGAGTCAGTTTCCAAGCGTCTGAATTTTGATCACATGACCATGGGGATGCAGCAACAGTCGTAAGTGTGAAAAACGGTCATAAGTCACTTTTTTCAGTGCCACTGTAACTTTGAACGGTCACTACGGTAAATGAACTGTTGTAAATCAAGGATTGCACTCACACATGCAATGAAATATCGTTTTGAAATTGAATTTAAAGAATTGCCAAGCATTAATAACATCAATATATTTAATAATCAAGAGTTGATTATTTTCTTCGTCGCCTCTTTCCTTCCTCTTTGTGTTTGCGCCAAGGGAAGGTTTATGGAGATAATAAGACTCTTGAACCTGTTTCCTAGAATGCATGGATGCTCCATTAACACTGTGTACCTTTTCCTCTGAAGCCCAAATAATAGTTCCTCTCCCGTTGTAATCTGCTGGATAATAATATGACCTAACAGGATTGTTATAAGATTACAGCTTGATAATGCAAGTAACGTGCTCTGTACACTTGGAAACACAATGCAAATATATTTATGTAAGAAATGGAAATACTTGTTTGCAAGAAAAAGAACTCATTCAAAATCTAAGGACGAACATTTAGGGCATTAGGAAAGGTTGCTTAACATTAGGCAGTAGTTTATTTTGAAGTGTGTGCTTTATAATTATTTATTTATTTTATTAGGTTTATATGCTGCTCCAATCAATACCATTTCTAAGTGGCTTACCTACCTAAATATATAACGACGTTATGGTTTGTTCCCTTACAAACATTACAGCTTCCTAGAACATAAATATAATATATTCCAGTCACTCGGCCTCCCACTCACAGTCTACTGAAGTCCAGCATGAATCCTATCAGATTATATCAACTTCAATCAGGCTTGCATTGAATAGGAACACAAAAGTTTTTATTGGTATTTAATACTCTTTACAATCTCATAACCAGCTTACCTGGAAGTCAAACACTGTTACTGGCATATCTAGGTAAATGAACAAAGGCTTGCCTGGCTTAATAGCATAGAAAGACAATATGTGGAAGATGCTGACTTGAAAGAAGCCTTTACTTTTTCTTTCTAGTTGCTGGAATTCCCTTGTGTACAGGTGTCATCTTAATTATTGACGGAAATGTCCAATTGCTGCCTAGAGTGCTTAGAACAACCTTTCTCATATTCAGAACATAACCTTCATCATCTCTAGTGGGGTGTTCTAACCTATATAGAAAGCGTTAGTTGGAAAAGCTGGCACAGATCTCTGGGTAAATTGCTGCTGGCAAACTAAAGCAATTACTGGCGCAAAGATGGGAACCCTTGCACCTCATGTGGCTTTGAAACCATTTTATACAACACCTGTAGTACTCAAAAGTTTGCACTGTTAACATTTGTGGGCAAATTACCCAAAAATTGGAAGCAGGATTTCCTGTTGCTTCCCATGGAAAATGAACTAAACAAAAATCTGCTTAGTTTAGTTTATTTAAATCAGAAAAAAAATTAACACATCCAACTTGGAACACCGTCAACTAATTATTTTGGAAAAATTATTCTGACTGCTTAATTGCATAACGTGTTTGGTGTAGTGGTTGAGGCACTAGAAACTGGGAGGTCCTATGTTCTAGTCCTGCCTTGGGCACCTAGCCAGCTGGGTGACCATTGGCCAATCACTGTCTCTCAACCCTAGGAAGGAGGCAATGACAAACCACTTCTAACAAAACTTTGCTAAAAATTGCAGGGTCTGTCAGACATGACTGAATGGAAGAAAAAAAAAAGAATACCACAGGAATGCCAATACTATTATTGTTACTACTACATCTATTATTAATAATAATAAATATAATGGGCCACCATATCCATCCTTATGCTATAGCTGTATACTTGCTAATCCTGTAGAGCTATTTAAGATAAAGTATGACTACCAGTTCTTCAGCTACTATCATTTTTTTCTTCAGCCACATTGTTACTCGAGAAGAAGATTTGTCTTGTTACTACAAGACAAATAATTTATTAGAAATTTGTATTTTTAATTATAATAGAAATAATACTAATATTAATAACAATATCTCTTGTTGGAGTCATCCTGGTTTCCGAAAAGCTGTGGAATATAATTTTCAATAGCTGTTATTTTCGATGAAAAACTAGCATTTTAAAATGTAAGGTGAAATACCTTCAGTTTTGGTGCTAAGAAAAAAAGTACAGTTATGTGATTGTCTGTAGAAAGCCTGTGTATCTATGTGTAGCTACTAGTTATAAGGGAAGGTCAAGAATCTAGGGGCTATCAGAATTTTATTGAGTTATTTATTTAATCAATTTATATGGCCACCTATTTCACAAATTGTGACTCTGGTTATGAGCCGAGGTGGCGCAGTGGTTAGAGTGCAGCACTGCAGGCTACTTCAGCTGACTGCTAGCTGCAGTTTGGCGGTTCAAATCTCACCGGCTCAAGGTTGACTCAGCCTTCCATCCTTCCGAGGTGGGTAAAATGAGGACCCAGATTGTTGGGGGCAATATGCTGACCCTGTGAACCGCTTAGAGAGGGCTGTAAAGCACTGTAAAGCAGTATATAAATCTAAGTGCTATTGCTATTGCTACTTTATGTATATAGTATTAAAGCAGAAAACAACTTACAAAACCAAAAACATGGCACAGGCAAGGCAAACCACGTTCATAATCCACCATTACAAAATGGGTTAATGCCCAAGAGAAAGCATTCGCTTTCCATCAGGTGGATCTTTGCCCCAACAGGCCATTAAAATACATCTTTGAGACCAAGTAATCCTTTTCATTTTGGACAAGCACTGCTCAGGAATTGCCCTTTGCATGGTAAAGCTGCAAAAGAACTCTGGCTTTCTGGAATATTTCTCTTTTGCCAGGTGCTCACAAAAGAAACATCCCATCTGTGGCTGCAGCTTCTCATCAAAATCCCTGGGGATTTCCCTATTATTTACTTTCTCAACTGCAAGTGAAATGTTCCCACCTTTTATTTCTCATGATTGAACTGAAACATGAGTTTATCAAGGGCAAAGCCAACACTGCCTGGTCTTATACAGTAGTAGCTTTTGCCTGCCTATCCTTGAAATTGTTTTGATTTTCCTGAGGTAACATTATCACACAGCTGTCTTGTCCTCCCTTCTCTCAATAATCTGTCTCTGAAAAGAGGAGGAAAACTGCAGGTGGGAAAGAAGCCTGTTAGCCGCTGATTCTTAAAAGTGGAGCCGCTCAAACCTATTTTAGCCAGGTAAAGAAGTTTTGAAGTTATAAATCTCTCACCAAGCTTTATCAGTGCAATCCTATGTATTTTTACGCAAAAGTAAACCTTACTGTTCAATGGAGATTGTTCCTCCATAAACATTAGCACTGAAATCCATTATTTATGTATTTTAAAAGGCTGCATCTTTAATTGAAAGGTTTACCTGCTGCCATTCAGTAGAGTTTCCATTCCATAAAAAACAAGGTAGAATTTATAAATAAAACATATTAAGTTGAAGGAAAAATATACACAGTATGGTGTCTTCAGAATTCCCAATAGGATCCTGGCTGGGAATTCTAAGAGTTGCATTTCCAATACATTAGGGGGATGCCAAACTGGGGAAGAGTGCAACCCATTGAAAATTCTAGGGGAGAAAAGAATCTTCCCTGTGCAAAAAGATACTGATTGATTATGTTCCACCATGTTGGTGCCTTAGCAACCACATAGATGGATTTTCTGCATGCCAGTCTATTCCTAACTCGGTCTTTCAGATCTTCCAACCTCCAATTGCCACTGTATCTGAGAACATCCATTTTGCTGCTGGTTGTCCTCTCCTCTTTCCTTCTACTTATAGAAGGAATGATAAGATCACGTGAGAACTCTGTGCCAAAAGATAGCAATAGTGTTAATAGGTAGGTCTCTCTGGAGGGAATTTGAGATGGGTTTTCTTTTTCTCTACTGTTTTACTTTGAGTGGTGGAAGCTGCCTCGAGGAAAGATCTCTCCTCACCTGTCTTTATTGATGAGTCAGTTGGAATGGGGGTAAAGTCAGTCCTCAACTTACAACCACAATTGAGGCCAAAATTTATGTTGCTAAGTGAGACATTTGTTAAGTGAGTTTTGCCCCATTTTATGACCTTTCTTGCCACAGTTAAGGGAATCATTGCAGTTATTAAATTAGTAACATGTCGTAAAGTGAATCTGGCTTCCCCATTGATTTTGCTTGTCAGAAAGTTGCAAAAGCTGATCCCATAAACCCAGGACACTGTAACCATCATAAATATGAACCAGTTGCCAAGCATCCAAATTTTGATCATGTGACCATAGGGATGCTGCAATGGTCATAAGTGTGAAAAATGGTTATACGTCACTTTGTTCAGTGCCATTGTAACTTTGAACAGTCATAAAACAAACTGTTGTAAGTTGAGGACTACCTGTAGATGTTTTTTCAATATCTGCATCCTAAGCCATGTAGAATTTTAAAGGGACTTTGAACCAGTTTGGGAATTATATGTTTAATACCTTTATTCTTATTTAACAGCTAAGGAACTGTACTTTCTATTAAAATTTCTAAACAAAGTCATCTCCAGATTGTACACATTATGGTAGTCAAGCTTAACATTACTGCAATATTGTAGTTCACACATTAACTAGCCCAACAGGTAAGTCAAGCTGCTAAGTTCGTTACAGACACTATTGGAATCTCCTATTGGACAAGGTTGGATCCAGAATAATTTCAGTATGAAAAACTGATTCTTTAGAGACAGAGATGAGGAATTGTTGACCATTGAGATTTTGATGAAATTCTATCATTCTCCAGATTGACTATTCTAATTGGGATTGTTGGGAACTATACATATACTACAATATCTTTTTGCTCGAAATCAAAAGAGTCATCAAACTATACGTACCACTAATAACCACCAAAACCAAGAAAAACAAATTACCCATAAAAATAAGGAAACTTCAATCCAAAAAAAGATCTCTTTGGCGAAAAAATAAAACTGGCTGCATTGCTAACTTTAAAAGCCGCTACAAAAATCTATGCCACCAAATAAAGACTGAATGCACCAATTATCACATTAATCAAGAAGAAAACCTTCTATGCACGAAATCCACCCGCGCCTTCTATAACTTTGTAAATAACCAACTCAAAGACTCGAGATCCATCCCACCCCTTAAAGGACCTAATGGTACAGACTATAACGATGAAACCATTAAAGCCAACCTTTTTAACACATTCTTCAGCTCAGTCTTTGTAAACAGCAATGGCTCATGCCCAATATTTCCTAT